>OY757921.1:5019124-5449124 GCA_963585895.1 Sepioteuthis lessoniana | reverse complement strand
TTGTTCAAATTTTTCTTTAGAAATTTGGTCGCTAGGAATTCGTTTATAGCATATAGTGTATAAAAGTTATAAAGGGACTATATTTGTGTGAACACAGAAATATGTATGATTGATATTAATAAATTAAAAGGTATTTTCAGCATATGGGGATAACGTAGATTTTAGAAATGCCGGGCAGCAAGAAATCGAAATTAGATAAGGCTGAGAAACTATTTTCCTGTAGACAAAAAAAAAAAAAAATTCTGTTCTCTTTGATACTCAACATACAACGTCTTATAATTAATCTAATATTAAAATAAAAATTGAAAGGGAAAATGTTCAGTTATCATTTCTTTCTGTAGTTCGGAATATATATAAACACTGCTTAATTTAAGTGGGAGTTTGCCTTGGCTTAAAAGCAAAGATCTAAAAAAATCACATACACACACACACACACACACACATATATATATATATATAGAGAGAGAGAGAGAGAGAGAGAGTGAGAGTGAGTGAGAGTTATTCATTGAGAGAAGGTAAAGTACTGACAAGCTATAAGATAGATAGATAGATAGATAGATAGATATGAAATGTTTTAATATCGTCACTGACCAACAATTTACTTTAAGTTTATTCATACCCAAGATACAACTATATAACGTATACATGATCGTCTAATGCACAGAAATATGTATACACAATTTCTCACTAGTGCCGTAATCTATTTCTTATTAATGGGAGAGCTGTTCATGTAGCATATCGTGGGCCAAAATAGCTTGGCAGAGCCCATTCCTCTCCAGGTCTTCTAACCGGTTTCAATTTAGTATTTTTCCTTATTTCTCACTGATCACTAGCCATTGAATGAATGGAAGTTTTACCCTTCCCTCGGATATCAGGAGCACTGCTCATGATGATAGCGAATGCTCAGCCCACTCAAAACTATGGCGTTGCCTCTAGCCTGGGTTGATGCTGCTGGCAACCCTTGTACCTTCATAACATGTGTTTTCCTATTTGACATAAATTCCTGTTCACCTGAATACACATTTCGTATTTGGCCCCGTTGATCGATCCTCTATGCTATACTTACCTCAGGGTAATGGGTAGGGTGTGCAGGTGATAGTGCCCACACCCCCTTCAATAACACTTATGGTGATGTTTACAGTAGCTATGTAGGATCACTGAATAACGCCTAAGAGGGATGCCTTTTTACTAGGTGAGAGGATTCTAACCATATTCCTATTTCCTCATAGCTGGGGTAAGACATTAATGACCCAATCTAAGTATGAACTTTGGTCGTTAATTTCATTATCGGTGACGTTGACCGCTAAACAATTCCAACAAATTTTGTCATTTTAATTAATACGAGAATTCTTCCAAACTGTAGCCAAAACAATACTATTGTATGGTTGCACCACTTTAAATCTAACAAGGTGCATGGAGAAAAAGCTAGATGGGAACTACACTAGAATGCTACATGCTGGTTTGAATAAAACCAGGAAGCAGCACCCTACAAAAAAGCAGCTGTTCGGATAACTGAGTAATACGAGCTAGGCCTGCTGGACACTGCTGCAAAAGTAAGGACCAACTGAAAAGCAGTGTTCTTTCATGGATTACAACTCACGGACACACCAGTACTGACTGAACTACAAAAAAGTGATATATCGTGTAGTTTTTTCTCGTCTGAAAACTAGCTGGTGATATACCCAATGACGTCACTGCATGGACCCTCCCCACTATGAATACTGACTGACTCAATAATCGAGTCAAGCGAGTCTAGTCAGTTACCGGTAACCGTTACTGTCTGTATTTCCGTAAATATATACGGCTGTAAACCTTACATCTCTTTATGTTATTCATTTCTGGTCCTTCAAGACCACAATAGCTGGAATACTAGGACTTGCTTGAGAACAAATAAGCTTTAAATGAAACATCTGAAACCGTTCAGTTTCTGTTGATAAAACGATCTGTAATATATATATATATATATATATATATATATATGCTCCCGTAGGGTTGAACTCTCTAGCGAATTAAGTAATTGTGTTGCCATTAGCGTATATGCAAGGCTCTTCGTATGAAGTGAGCTCTAGGTAGCCGTTAAGCGGATATATGTTAACAATAACAATTGTGATTCATAATCGTTTCAATTTACTTCGCTGTCGCTGGCTTCCTCCTGGCTGAGTGGTAGAATCTTGGATTGACGTTTGAGTCAACCGGGTTTCGATCCCAGCTTTGGGAATCTAGCCCGTCTAGCCACACTGATGAGTTCTGATAGAACGAAACAGATCTATCTGTGGATGACAATATATATATGCTCCCCTACCCCCATAGAGTTTAGCTCTCTAGTGAATGAAGTAATTGTGTTGCCATTAGCGTATATGCAAGGCTCTTCGTATGAATCGAGCTGATGAGTTATGATAGAACGAAACAGATCTATCTGTGGATGACAATATATATATATATATATATATATATATATATATATATATATATATTAACATCATCATCACGAACAAGGAGCGATATAAGGTCATTTTGAGCGGAGTTCAACTGATTTGAATTCAGTGTTTTCCTTCTAGGCTGGTTGCAATGCCAAGAGTAAAGAGCTCAGTCTTCCCTACTATCTACCCATGGATGGAGAGAGAATAGTTGGGTTCATACCCTTCACAAATGCTTTTGTGATGTATGAAATGGCAAACACTTTCACCCCTCTTTCCGTGGTAATACTGATGTTTTTATTTTGAGAGTTCTGATTAGCATGCAAGCATATCATATCATTGTTTAATCAAAAGTTTCTATAATTAGAAAATAAAGTTAAATATAAAAAATAGAAACCCCACCAGTCGTTATGCTTTATTTGCAAATTCGATTGCAAGTTGCTTTATTTTCTCATAGCATTTTTAGTGTATTTCTCAAGTAAAGCTTAAACAAGAATGTGTTACTTGATTTTGATGCGGGTATAAATATGGAAGTTACGTAGGTCAGGTTAATATAACGGTTATCATCTTAGGAAATGCCCGTGGTGTAATGGTTATCGTCGTAGGAAATGGACACGGCGATACGAGTTCAAATCCTGGACGAGGCTGATTCACATAGCACTAATATCCTTGGGAAAGGTATGAATCCAATTATTCTCCCTCTAGCTATGGGTAAATAGTAGGACAGACTAGGTTCTTCAGCCTTGGTGAAGCAACTAGTCTAGGAGAAGGAAAACTCTGAATTCAAACCTGTTAAACTCCGCTTAAAAATTCACCTTGTGTCATATCCTGTCCGAGCGGAGGGGTTGGGTAAATAGGATTATCTTAGGAAATGGAAATCATTGATCCGAGTTCAAATCCTGGATGAGGATATTAGTGTTTCATTAAGCGTTTCACTACACTTCGAGAAAAGCTTGAAATAGCTTGTCCTCTTCCAGCTATGGTTAGATTAAAGGGTTAACAGGGTTCTTTTCCTTTGGGTAGGCAACCAGTCTTGGAGAAAAATATTGAATTCAAACCAGCTCCACTCCACTTATTGTGTCATGTCCTCCTCGTAGCGGAGGGGTTGGGTAAATGAAAGTTTTAATAATTTATGAAGTGTACTCAAAATGTATCAACCAGAATATTTTACTATTTAGATAAAAAAAATTCCCAATAAATAAATACGTGTTCACAGTTAAGCAATTTATATCATAAAGTGATGATGTCTAGATGATTAGATTACTGTCTAGTTATGTACATAGTTAAGTAACTTATATAGTAAACTGATGTCTAGATTAGCCAGTACCCACCTAAAAATACGCTATAATCAATACATATTAACAAAAGGTTTCAGCGAAACTGGTTTGTGAAAGTGCAACACTCTACACTCACCAGAGTAAAAAGTCCATTTCAACATTAAGATTTGAGGACTTACGAGGTGCATTTGCTAAGTTTCCAGACTTTTTCGTTTGGGCACTTTTATTTGTCGTACACACATGAAACTCTAGTCCCCTTCAAAGTAATCTCCTTCGGCGGCAATGCACTTGTTGTGCCGTTCGAACAACTTCTCGAAGGCCCCATGGAAGTCTTCTTGTGTGTGTGTGTGTGTGTGTCAATGACCTTCGTCACAGCCTCTTTCATCTCCTCAATTGTCTCTAAACGACAGCCTGTGAGCTTAGGGAATAAGGAAAAGTCACAGGGAGCAATGTCTGGACTCTAGGGAGGCTGAGGAACTGTCTTGATGCCCATCTTGGTCAATTAGTCTGTGACATAGTTGTGGACTGGTGCATTGTCCTGGTGGAAATGCCACTGACCTGATTTGAAGAGTGCTGGCCTTTTCCGACGGAATCTCTTCCTGAACTCCCTTAAAACCTCAACATAGTAACCCTAACCCTAACCCTTTGGCCTATCAACTCTGGTCTATTTACTTCCTTACTCCTCCCACACCTCTCATCATCCCTCACAGACTCCCTGCCTTCCTTGAATCTCTTGTGCCTCTCAAAATCTGATGCTCGATTCATGAAAGATGGTCGAAAAGCAGTCTGAAGCACTCCATATGTTTCTGTGGCATTTTTTAAAAGTCTAAAACAGAATTTTATTGCATATCGTTCTTCCAAAGTGTCAGATTGCAATTTTTAAATTCAGCAGCTGCGACAATCAGGCTTTAGTAGGGTGTATTCCAATTGCTGCTGTAGCTGTTCATTTGTACCTGAAATTATAAAAATTGGTCACTCATCTCATAAGATGTATAGCAATAACATAGTGAATTTTCAAGAGTCTACGACAATTTTTAATGGTTGTACCAAAAAAGTCTGGGAACTTATAGAAGGCACCACGTACAAGTTAACCCTACTCTGAAGAACTCACAAGAAGAACATATCCCGTGATTTAGTCGTAGGAATTAGTGGTCTGAATTTAAAGGGGAATGCTATGAAGAAAATGAACATTTCATTTTTTGTTCATTCATTTTTGGTAAATACAGTTTCAAACGTCATACGTTTTTAACACACCACGTAGGCATTTACTAGCTCAGTGTATCACCAGAAAATTAAAAAAGAAACAAAGAAAGAAAGAAAGAAAGAAAGGAAAAGATGTCTCTTTTCTTCTTGCAGATAAGGAACTATCAGTCAGTCTGTCTGATGAGCGAATTAGTATTAGAAATCCCAGTTTTTAACTGCACTTCCATGCCGACTATGTTAGTAACTACCACATCCATTACAGCATACTCTTGTCAGAATTTACTAAGATTTTCCCTGCCACAAGATCCCTGGAGTGAGCTATCTAAATGAGATCAAATAAAACCCTACTCGTGAATTCAACTTGGAGACTGTCTTACTAGCTCATACTCTGTAGAAGACGAGATTACAGCAAAACGAAAAATTAGAAGAATATAATCGGTGCCACAGAAGTAATACTAAATTTATGAAACGTATAATCTATTTTGCAGGGTCTTATTCCAAAGATCATCTACCCTATTGGCATGGCTAATAATTTCCTGATTGTATACCCTGCTGAGGGTAAGACCCTCGCAAAAAAGAGAGTGTCCTGATGATGACAATAAACAGGACCTAATGATGAAGATCCAGTTCTGGATATCTGAGGATTTTAAAGGCAGTTCTTTCTTGCCATTACACTCAGTTTCACTCTGACCGGGATTGGTCCCACTTATTGGGGTCCTATCTATATGTCAAATAATTATGCGTATTCGATTGTCAAAAGAAAAGAAACTCTTAAGGAACAGCAACCCAAACATTTAAATATGAACCAACAATCAACGTGATCGAATAAAGTCTTTGGATAAAATATCCCCAGACGATATGACATGCCCTTAAAATCAATTAATTAATCAATCTATTTATTTTAGAAAATAGTATAGTTTTTATGGACTGCATTTAGTAATTAATTCTTCATTTCAATTTCACTATTTTTCTTAATTTGGGTACTTTTTCAAAGTTAAAGAGCCCTATCTTCCAAACAATTTTCTAATTGCTGGGAATATTGAAAGATTTAAGTATTTTTCCAAGAGGTTTAGTGTAAAGGGAAATGCTAACAGCCTCTTCCTGGATTTTTTGAGTCTATTTCCCACCAGAGTAACCATGTAGGTTTCCATTTTGACAGAAGAGAAAAAAAATTGTGGAATCTGAAAATGGGGAAAAAGAAAACGAGAAATATTAAAAATCATTTATCCAAAGTAACAAAAGTAGAAAGTAAAGGAAAATTTTGGACAAAAATAATCCAAGAAGTAAAAGTTGATCTAAATGAAACTGCTGAAGGAATAGAAGAAATAGAAAACGGAAATGAATGAAGAAAAACAAGTAAAAAAGAGAGAAAGAGAGAGAGAGAGAGAGAGAGAGAGAGAGAGAGAGAGAAGTAGTAAAAGTGAAGAAGAATGTCAAGGAGAGACAGCGAATAAAATAAGCAAAAGAAGAAAAAAAATGGAATTGAAGGAAAATAGAGTCGCGAAATTAAATCAGTCACATTTGGGGAAGTCAGTTAAATGGTTAAAAGTATCTAACAACAATCCTTGGTAAGCAAGTCACCTAATACCTCCAAGCTATGGTTTAAATTATACTAATACCGTTTGCTCCAATAATGGCTTTAATAATAAATAATCCACGAAGGTTGATATGCAATTAAAAAAAGTCAAAACAAGTACAGGGGTTGAACAAAATAATGGAAACACCTAGAATCTTAGTATCATAATTTTGAAACGCCAATAAAACCATCAAACACTTGTTATCTTTGTGCTTTTTAATTTATTATTATTTTTCTCGTCTTATTTTACTAAAATTGTTTTTTTAACAGTTATCATCACAATAAATTAATCAAAATTCATTAAAATGGCAGATCTATCATACTTTAAAAGAGGTCAAATTGTTGGAGCTCGAAATGCAGGCGTTAGTGTAACAAAAAGGCGCTGAATTATTTGGTGTAGCAAGGATTACTGTCTCGAAAGTAATGACAGCATTTGGGAAAGAAAAAAAAAACATTCTCACTGAAGTAAAACTCTGGAAGAAAGTGAAAGCTGTCAGATAGAGACAGTCGGTCTCTTGCGCGGATTGTTCAGAAGGATCACAAGGATACAGCTCCGAAAATTACAGCAGAGCTCAATGACCATCTCGAAAACGCACTTTCTAAAAACTGTAAGTAGAGAGCAGCACAAAGTAGGGTTTCATGAAAGTGCAGCAATTGGAAAACCACTCCTTTCACAAACCAATATATCAAAGCGTTTAGAGTAGAGAAGAAACCTACAGAACTGGTCGCTATAACAGTGGAAGAATATTATTTTTCTTGGACGAGTAATCATTTTCCTTATTTCTAACATCTGGTCGAGTATACATGAGGAAAGAGCCTAAAGGAACATTTGATCTAGACTGTCTTCTACCAAATGTTAAACATGAAGGAGACTCTGCGATGATCTATGGGGGGGAAACTGCTGGCCCAATAATGTCCCTTCACGACAGGATCAAAAGTCAAGACTATTTTTTAACAAATTATCAGATCAAATTAATCCTATAGTCGAAATTCTGTTTCTTGGAGGAAATGCAATTTTCAGGATGCTAATGCACCAATTCACACTGCTAAAATTATGTCACGAAGAACATTCTAGTGAAGTAGAGCATTTTATCTCGCCATCACAGTCCCCAGATCTCAATATTATTGGAAATTTATGGTGCATTTTATAAAAACAAGTAAGAAGTCGATATCTTCTACCATCATCACTGAAAGAACTCGAGATTGTTTTGGCAGAAGAATGGACAAAAATTTCTCTGGAAACCATTCAAACTTTGTATGAGTCCATATTTTGCTGAATTCAAGCTGTAATTACCACCGAAGGTGGTGCTATACCATATTAAAATAAATTTGTTTGAAATTTCCTGGTGTTTCCATTATTTTGTCCAATCTCTGTCCATACAATAGCATCGAATACGAAAATCCTTTGATCTCTAGAACTGATTCAGTTTTATCTCATACCTAGGAAATCCCCTTTGGAGTCGCAGGTCCAAACGCTCCGGTGGGTATAAAGTCAACAGTTTCTAAACTCCACCAAGAGAGTGGTTGGTTAAAAGAATATTTTCAAATGGAGAAAAAAAAAACGATGAGAAAAAAAGGTAAAAAACAAAAACCGAAGAAAAATGGAACAGAAAGAAAAACAGATAAGAGAAGATGTAAAAGATGACGGAAAAACGATGAAAAAACAAGGAAAAAACCAACAAAAGAATTATTGGAAGAAGTATTGGAAAAAAATTCAAAAATCAACTGAAGGAAAACAGAGAGAGAAAAAGATGTAAAAGACAACGGAAAAGATGTAAAATATGACAAAAAAAGCCCCAAATTTGAAAAAAAACAATTAGAAAAAACTTCAACTGTGATAAAATAGAGAGAAAAAAACTGCAAAAGTAGACGGAAAAAGATGAAAAAAAAATTGAAAAAAAATTATTGGAACATTTAAAAAATTATTGGAATTTTTTTTAATGAAGGAAAATAGAGTGAAAAAGATCAAAAGATTATTGGAATTTTTTTTAATGAAAGAAAATAGAGTGAAAAAGATCAAAAGAAGACGGAGAAAGATGTAAAAGATGACGAAAAAGATATAAAAGATGCAAAAAAAGAAAAACTTCAACTGAGATAAAATAGAGCGAAAAAGATGTAAGAGATGCAAACGATGTAAGAAATGTAAAATAGAAAATGCAAAAGAAAAGATGTAAAAGATGCAAAAGATGAGATGTGAAAAAATGTAAAAATATTTATTTTACTTTTATTTTGCATTTATTTTGAATGCAAAAGAATCTCATCTCATAAAAAATGCAAAAGACGACGGAAAGGATGTAAAAGATGTAAAAGTAAAGATGTAAAAGATGCAAAAGTAAAGATGTTTTTGCATTTTTTTTTTACATCTTTCGCATTTTTACGTCGTCTTTTGCATTTTTACATTTTTTACATCTTTTCCGTCGTCTCTTCTTTTCGGAAAAAAGAGGCAAAAGTCCCGCAAAAAGAGATGATAATAGATGGAAAAGAGATGCAAAAAGAGGAAATAATAGATGGAAAAGACGATAATAAATGGAAAAAAGAAGCAAAAGAGGAAAAAATATTGTGAAAAAATGTGGAAAAGATGCAAAAGAAGAAAAGATGCAAAAGAAGAAAAGATGCAAAAGAAGAAAAAAAGATGCAAAAGAAGAAACGATGCAAAAGAAGAAAAAAGATGCAAAAGAAGAAAAGATGCAAAAGAAGATGCAAAAGAAGAAAAGATGCAAAAGATGTAAAATTAAAAAAGATGCAAAAAAGATGCAAAAGAAGAAAAGATGCAAAAGATATAAAATTGAAGAAAAAAGAAGAAAAGATGCAAAAGATGTAAAATTAAAGAACTATGGAAAAGATGTAACAGATGGTAAAGATGACGAAAAAAGCCACAAAAAATAATTTTTTTTCCGATTTTTTCGGAACAAAAATTCTTTTTTGTGGGAAAGACGAAAAGATGCAAAAGATGTAAAATTGTAAAAAATGCAAAAGATGTAAAATTGTAAAAAATGCAAAAGATGCAAAAAAATGCAAAAGATGTAAAAAAAACGACGGAAGACGACGGAAAAGATGCAAAAGATTTAAAAGATGCAAAAGAAGAAAAGATGCAAATGTAAAGATGTAAAAGATGTAAAAGATGCAAAACAATGCATTTCCGTCGTCTTTTGCATTTTTTTACATCTTTTGCATTTTTTACATCTTTTCTGTCGAGACGGAAAACTTCCCGTAAAAATTACATCTTTTCTGTCGAGAGGAAAAATTCCCGTAAAAAAGAGACGATAAAAACGAAGAGTCCCGTAAAAAGAGACGATAATAGATGGAAAAGAGAAGTATAAACAGGCAAAAGAGATGTATAAAAAGATGCAAAAGAAGAAAAATATGTAAAATTGAAGAAAAAAGAAGAAAAGATGCAAAAGATGTAAAATTGAAGAACTATGGAAAAGATGTAACAGATGCAAAAGATGACGAAAAATGCAATTATTGGAAAAAAACATGGAAATGCTTCAAAACTTTGAGAGAAAAAATGTAAAGAAAATAAAAGACGACGGAAAATATCTAAAAGAAGACGAATCATTATTCGTCTTTTAGATATTTTCCGTTGTCTTTTGTGAACTCGGTCAGC
Source organism: Sepioteuthis lessoniana (assembly GCA_963585895.1). NCBI lineage: Eukaryota > Metazoa > Mollusca > Cephalopoda > Myopsida > Loliginidae > Sepioteuthis > Sepioteuthis lessoniana. The sequence continues at coordinate 5,439,044 of OY757921.1, read as the reverse complement.
TTCGATTAATCTTTCAAGAAATTCACAAAAGCCACAAAAGAAGAGACGACGGAAAAGATGTAAAAGATGCAAAAGATGTAAAACTTCAACTAGAGCGAAATAGAGCGAAAGACGATGGAAAAGATGAAAAAGATTTAAAAGATGCAAAAGAATAAAAGATGTAACAGATGCAAAAGAAGAAAAGATGGAGAAGATGACGAAAAAAAGAATTTTTTTTTACAAAATTAAAGAAAAATTATTGGAAAAAACTTCAACTGAGATAAAATAGAGCGAAAAAGATGTAAAAGACGACGGAAGAAATGTTAAAGAACGCGAAAAAACAAGAAGCCACAAAATTGAAGAAAAGTTATTGGAAAAAAAAACTTCAACTGTGAGAGAAAAAGATGTAAAAGACGACGGTAAAAAAGTAAAAGATGACAAAAAAAGACAAGACTAAATCGAGAGAAAAATATCTGGAAAGAAATATAAATGGAACAGAAAGAAAAAAATGACGGAAAATATTGAAAGGTCCCGTAAAAAGAGACGATAAAAACGAAAATAAATAAATGGAAAAAAAGTTAAATGGAACTGAACGAAAATCGAGAGAAAAAGATGCAAACGATGACAGAATAAAAAAACAATGAAATAAAGAGACAACAAAATAAATAAAATAACTGAAAAGAAAGAAAAATGGATAATTGAGAACAAAAGATGTAAAAGATGCGGAAAAACGATGTAAAAAAAGATGATAAAAGAAACGATGAAAACAAAGAAAAATAACTGGAAAGAAAAAAAGATTCAACTGAAAGAAAGGTGGAAAATTTAAAAGATGACGGATTAAAAATGTCAGAAACGAAACAAAAAACAAAACGAAAAAAGCAAAAAAGGAAAAGTATTAAATTATTACAAACAAGAAGTAAAAAAAAGAATAATAACAAAAGGTAATCTTTGTATTGAAAGAAAAACGAATTCTAATATAGGCGGAGGGAAAAAGAAAAAGTAAGCATTGACTAAAAATGTGAAAGAAAAAAAATGGACTTGAAAGAAAATGAAATAAAGTGTCAAGAAATATCTGAGCAATGTCACAGCGTATAATTAGTGAGAAAAAATCTTATTTGACATTGAAAGGTGGGAACATAATGGTAAGTTGAGAGGGTAGATTGATGGTAGGGTGAGGTTGATATAAAGATGAAAAGATTTGGTTGAATGACGTCATTGGAATTTATTGTCGTGTGTCACCTGTGAACTCGGTCAGCTTCGATTAATCTTTCAAGAAATTCACAGCTTTTATGGGTTCATGCAAAATCTTCTTTTTTTCTTATTATAGTTGGAAGAAAGAGGACTGAAAAAAAAAGTGCAGGGATATTATTAAAGTAGAAATAAATAAATAAATAAATAGAGAAATAAACAAACATTAGTGAAAAGATGACGAAAAAAAAGCATAAGGTAGGGTGGAAAGTGACGACAAATTTAAGTATTTACCAGAACACCCACCTTTCCGAAAATAGAGTATGGCACAAGGTCAGGTTTATTTCGAAGCACCACACATGTTAAGGGCTTATTTCATAAACTCTTCACTTGAAAGCAATTTTGATGCAATGTAGTGTTCAAAATGTTTCATGGTGAAAGAATCTTTGGATATACATTATTTATTATATATTCACTCAAGCCCTCCACTATGAGCAGGATACAACATTGAAAAGAAGCATTATTGATTTGAACTGACTTTACCTTTTTCCAAGACCAGTTGCTTTACCAAGGCTAAAAAATCCAGTCTGCCCGACTATCTGCCCATAGTTGGAAGGATAAGAGATACGTGGTAAATTCAATAAGTTTCCGGACTTTTTTGTGCAGCCATTTAAAATTGGCGTATACTCTTGAAAATTCAGTATGTTATTGATATACATCTTATGAGATGACTAACCAATTGTTATGATTATGTTCAAAGGAACAGCTACTGCAGCAATTGGAATACACCCTACTAAAGCCTGATTGTCACAGCTGGTCAATTTCCAAAATGCAATCTGGACGTAAGGATACATTTGAAGAACGATATGCAATAAAATTCTGTTCTAGATTTGGAAAAAATGCCACAGAAACGTATGGAAATACTTCAGACGGCTTTTGGACCATCTTGCAGGAATCGAGCATCAGTGTTTGAGTGACATAAGAGATTCAAGGAAGGCAGGGAGTCTGTAAGGTATGATGACAGGTGTGGCAGGGGTATGGAAGTCAATACACCAGAGTTGATTGACCAAAGGTTTAGGGTTAGGGTTACTATGTCGAGGTTTTAAGGGAGATCATGAAGAGATTCCGTCGGAAGAGGTCAGCACTCTTTAAATCGTGTCAGTGGCATTTCAACCTGGACAATGCACCAGACAACAACTCCATCCTTGTTACAAACTATTTGACCAAGATGAGCCTCAAGACGGTTCCTCAGCCTCCCTATAGTCCTGACCTTGCTCCCTGTGACATTTGCTTTTTCCCTAAGCTCAGAGGCTGTCGTTATGAGACAACTGAGGAGATTTTCATCTCCTCAGTTGTCTCATAACGACAGCCTCTGTGACGAAGGTCATTGACACGCTCACAGAAGAGGACTTCCATGGGGCCTTGCAGAAGTTGTTGGAACGATACAACAAGTGCATTGTAGCCGGAGGAGATTACTTCGAAGGGGACAAGAGTTCCATGTGTGTACTATCAATAAAAGTGCTCATACGAAAAAAATCTGGAAACTTATTTAATGATCCTCGTAGGTTCATACTTTTCCCCAGGGCATTAGCACGAATTCAAATGCCAACAATCTAGTCCAGAATGCGAACTCAGATCACCAAAATCATTTCCTACTATTATGTCAAATATACTAAGAGAGCCAAAATTTCCACCCATTAAATAATATATTTTGTTATCTGTGATTAGTTTATATATTGTTAAATGAAAAATGTACACACACTAAATGTATTAATTCCCTAAGTTTTTCGTCGCAGAAAGTAGCAATTACTTGATTCAGCACTTTTTTAAAGCCTTGAAAAAAGTGCGTTTTGTTTTTTATTTTTATTTTCGTTTTTTTTTTTTTTTTTATTCACTTTAAATCTAGAAAAATCAGTTTCTTTCCTACATGATCATCAGACTTAGTCTGTCACCAAGCGTCATTGACACTGTGACTATACGGTACCCAAACTTAGATACATATACACTATTATTGTTTTTGAGCACTCTTATTCTTAAATAGACTAAAGTACCATATATATATATATATAGTCATTCACAGACAGACAGTTTCGTTCTATCAGAACTCTTCAGTGTGGCTTGACACGCAGGACGCTCGAAGCCGGGATCGAAACCCATCCAATGTTACGTTAGACCCAGTCTAAGACAGCTCGGCTATCAAGCGTACCACGTTGGCTAATGGAATTTTAATGTAGCAACAGCACCAGCGCCTGTTTGTTTACATTTTTATACCCTATCGGCTACCAGAGTGCTCAATTCGTTCGAAGAGCTTTGCATTATGCTAGCGGCGGCCGAAAATTCCTTCGCCAGAGTGCTCAACCCCCATGGAGGAGCATATATATTGTCATCGACAGACAGACTGTTTCGTTGATTTGAAATCTAGAATTCAGATCAATAAAATATGTCTAAATTCAAGGCTTGTTATTGAACAGCATTTTGATGTAAAAATAGAGTTCTTAAAAGAACAGACTGTTTATCTGTCGATTTATAAATTTCAATCAATAACTCTTACATTAAGGTTATCGGTCATTTGGAAGTCAGACCTGACCGATAAACTAAAACACAATTTTTACCAAACAACGGTCGAGTAGATACTGCTATATAGATGCACCACATGGACGCTAACTAAATGTATGGAGAAAAAGCTGGACGGCAATTACACAAAAATGCTGCGAGCTACATTGAACAAGTCCTGGAGGCAACACTCCACAAAACATCATGAAAACTATCGAAGTTAGAGGAAACCGACATGCGGGACACTGCAGGAGAAGTAAGGACGAACTAATAAGCGACATCGTCCTGTGGACCCCTTCACATGGACGAACAAAGACAGGACGACCGGCTAGAACCTATATACAATAGATGTGTCTACACAGGATATAACCTTGAAGACCTCCCGGGAGCAATGGACGATAGAGACGGGTGGCGAGAGAGGGTCAGGAAGATCCGTGCTGGCAGCGCGACACGATGATGATGAATAAGTATAACAAGTTAATCTAAAAGAACAACACCAAAAAATACCTAACAAGCAGCAGATAACAAAACGCTCACCGCTCCATAAATCACAAATCCAAGAAATAATCTAAATTTAATCCAAATATTGATTGACAGGATTTATTAGTTCAACACATGTAATATTTGTCAGTTTATGGTTATGTCCACATCTGATAAAGATTGAAAAATATATTGGGACTATAAGACAATTAAGGTTTTGTCAAGAATATGATATGTTGGGAAATGAAAACCGTGTCGTGTAGCGTTGTTCAAAAATTAACTGAATAGGACTGAGTATGAATATCCTAATACGATCGTCGGATAAACTATCAACTTACGTTGATATAGATAACTATAACAGAAATGAGATATTTCACTGAAAATTTCATCGAGTGTCGCATCCTGAGGAATTTTGGTAAATGCATAGTAAAAACGAGGTGATTGTCTTAAGAATTTTAACAGCATAAATTTCATATTAATCGGAATGTATATAATTTTTAGTAGATCTGAGTATATTGTAAGAAATAGCTTTATTGTAATAAAATTTACTTGTTCTTGAGTAAGGTTCATGTCTTTAACTACAGAAACCAACTGATGAGAAGTGAAATCATCATCATCATATCGCGCTGGTAGCACGGATATCCCTGACCCTCTCTCGCCACTCCTCCCTATCGTTCATCGCCCTAGGTAGGTCTTCAGGACAACAGCCTGTATCCTCACATAGCTGCTGAATGTACGTTCGAGCTGGTCGTCCTGCTTTTGCGCGGCCATGTGTGGGGATCCATAAGAGTACATCTCTTATGAGTTCATCTCTGCTTCTCCAGCAGTGTCCTGCATGTCTGGTTCGTCTAACTTGAATAGTTTTCGTGATAGGGGGCAGGTGGCCGTACAGTTGGTGTCTTGTGGGGTGCTGCTGCCAGGACTTGTTGAGGATTGCACGCAGCATTCTTGTGTAATTGCCATCCAGTTTCTTCTCCAGCCGTTTGGTTAGCGTCCATGTAGTGCATCCATATAGCAGTATCGATGTGACCGCTGCCTGGAAGAAACTGCGTTTCATTTTATCGGTTAGGTCTGATTTCCATATAATCGATAGCCTATTGATAGCTGTCCATGCTTTCGTTAGCCTCGTTTCGATGTCCTTTTCTGTTGATTCGACGCTGCTTCCTAGGTACGTGAATTTGTCTACTAGTTTAAGTGGGGTTCCTTCTAGAGTGGAGATGTCCCCTGTTTGGTTATAGCACATATATTCCGTTTTGTGTGCATTAACATAGAGGCCTATGCTTGCTGCTGCTTGTTCCAAACTATGCAGAAGAGTTTCGGCTTGGTCAGGTGTATTTGCCAGTATCGCTATGTCATCGGCGTAGTCAGCGTCGGTAATTGTTGTTGCGGGGTATCTTCTGCTTCTTTTCTTCGTCAGTTCGAAGCCATTCTCTTTGATTTTGTCAATCGATGTTCTAAGTACGTAGTCTAGACAAATGATAAAGAGGTACGGGGCCAGCGTGTCCCCTTGTAGTACTCCTGCTACAATGTCAAAGTATTCTGTGTCTCCAACCGGTGATCGTACTTTTACTTTAGTGTTTCTATAGAGAATTGTTATTGCCGCTACGGTTTCTTTAGGTATGCCGTACGCTAGTAGGATTTGTTCCATCTTTCCTCTGTGAATGGAGTCGAAAGCCTTGGTAAAGTCGACAAATATTAATGTCGCTTGTAGGTTCTTTGCCCGTACACCTTCAAGGATTCTGCGGATGGTTAATATTTGTGAGGTCGTGGATCTATTTCTTACCAAAAATAACGCATGAACCAATCACCAGAATAATTAGCAAACAATTAGACATTAAACTTGGACCGTTCACACAAGAAGAACTCGACTCGGTTCTCAGAAAAATTAAAAATAGGAAAGCTGCAGGGCTGGACGAAATTCCCCCGGAAGTATGGAAGACCAGACAATTCGACGACATACTGCTCCGACACTGCAACGCAGTATACAATCAAAATCCGATAGATAGATGGATGAAGGGATGCATACTCCCCTTCCCTAAAAAGGGGGACCTCGTATTAGCCAAAAACTACCGAGGCATAACACTTACATCCATAGCTGCCAAAATCTACAATGCCCTACTACGAAACCGAATAGAACCCAAAATCGACATCATACTTAGAAAAAAAAACAGAAGTGAAATACTTGTTTAAAAATATAACTACTAAACGCAATATATATATATATATATATATATATATATATATATATACGAATATCTACTGAGTCCGAAGTAATCTACCTAGGTTTCACCTAAGTGTATCATCAGGATAATTCTGACACCTCTCTCTCTCTCTATATATATATATATATATAAGTCTAGCATAAAGTCGGGTGGGTTTCGACCCCAGCTTCAAGCATCTTACGTGTCTAGCCACACTGAAGAGTTGTGATACAACGAAACAGTCTGTCTGTGGATGACAATATATACGCTCCTTCATGGGGGTTGAGCACTCTGACGAAGGAATTTTCGGCCGCCGCTAGCATAACACAAAGCTCTTCGAACGAATTGAGCACTCTGGTAGCCTATAGGGTTTTAAAATGTAAACAAACTGCTGCTGTTGCTACATATATATCTTAAAAATTCCATTAGCCAACGTGGTACGCTTGATGGCCGAGCGGTCTGAGACTTAGTCTAACGTAAAGTTGGATGGGTTTCGATCCTGGCTTCGTGCGTCCTACGTGTCTAGCCACACTGAAGAGTTCTGATAGAACGAAACTGTCTGTGGATGACTATATATATATATGGTACTTTAGTCTATTTAATAATAAGAGTGCTCAAAAACAATAATAGTGTATACGTATCTAAGTTTGGGTACCGTAGTCACAGTGTCAATGACGCTTGGTGACAGACTAAGTTTGATGATCATATCGGAAAGAAACTGAGAGTTATCTAACATTGTTAACTTTCTGTTAACGCTATATATATATTTCTGTCGCTGTGAAAAAAAAATCCCAGATTGTTCAATTTGTAAATTCTACAAACTAATATCTGGGGAAAAAAATTCAGAATAAAAAACAAAAGGACGATAAACACACATGCTACTTGAAACTATTCAGATATCACCTATATCTCGTCGAAAGAAAAAAAAACATCGACAGAATTACCTAAGATAAAACAATACACAAGATAGAGTTAATATTATTAAAATAATTCCTTCATGCACAAGAGTCAGTCTACCCGGGTTTCACCAAAATTGCTCGTCAGTATGGCGTGGGCGAATGCGATACTGACGAGCCGTTTAAAAAGAAAAAAAAAATCTTTTCAGCAATCATCATCATCATCATCGTGTCGTGCCGCCAGCACTGATACCCCTGACCCTCTCTTGCCACATCTCCCTATCGTCCATCGCCTCTGGCAGGTCTTCAGGGCTATATCCCGTATCCTCACAGACCTGTTGTATGTATGTTCGAGCTGGTCGTCCTGCTTTTGCTCGGCCATATGTGGGGGGTCCATAGGAGTACATCACTTATGAGGTCGTCCCTGCTTCTTCAGCAGTATCCTGCATGTCTGGTTCATCTAACTTGGATAGTTGTCGTGATGGGAGGTAGGTGGCCGTATAGTTGGTGCTTTGTGGGGTGTTGCCTCCAGGACTTGTTCAATATTGCTCGAAGGATTCTTGTGTAATTGCCGTCGGTCGTGTCGATACTGCTATATGGATGCCCTACTTGGACGCTAACAAAACGGTTGGAGAAAAGGTTTATAGCAATAAAACTAAATTATTCATACATAATGTTCCTATATTGAACTATGAGCCACGAGTAAGTTGCCAGTAATATACGTATAAACAGTTATATATATATATATATATATATATATATATATATATATATATATGTGTTTCTGTGTGTGTGAGTGAATAAAAGCATTCATATTTTTTGACTTCCAATTTTCTTTTTAAACATATACAACTAAACACACCACACTTGTGTATACGCGTGCACTTGTGTGTGCGTGTGTGTGTGTGTGTGTGTGTGTGTGTGTGTGTGCATTTCTTTGTGTTTGGGTATTTTTCAAAAAGAAAATCGGAAGAACAAATGAGGTGAGGCTGCGTAGGAGGAAGAAATAAAAGAAAACATCGGATGATTTGTTTATAAAACTTTTATTTTATATTTTAATGCTGAAAAATCAAAACAAGTCAGTAGGAATGGAATGCAGTGGAAAATAGCTCATAAAATGAGGGGATATTTTTTTGGCAGACCATAAAATGTACGAAGGTTTACACTATAAAACAAGCCGAATAGACACTCAAAAGAAGTAAAAAAAATCTCCGCAATGGCTGGAATATTCTCACTGATTTTTTGGCTTTTCAACTCTAATATCTCTTCTGGACACCAGACAAACTACGAAAAAAAAAAAAAATAATGGTGATATGAAACATATTTTACCGCTAGGATTATAGAAAGAGATAATGTACAGCGGCACCTAGTAAAAGAATTCCTGAGATGGTGATGTTAGTTAAGGCCGATGTAAACCAAGAATTTTTTCGCATTTAAATTTATATGATTACAGTTAATTCGTTGCTGGCCTTTACAATAAATAGAAATTTGAGTTGTGTTGTGTTGTTGGGGTTTTATGGCATATCAACCTTTGTACGTTATTTAATGCCGAATCCATTTGATACAAAGAAACAGTTTTATTTCAAACAATTCAGTTTAGTATAAGTACACAGTTTAATTATCAAAAACATTTCTATTTGACTATACTCAGTTTATTCGAACAGTTCTAATTCTAACAATTCAGTTTAGTATAACTATAGTTTTGGTCCACCCACAGTTAAATGTCAAAACAGTTCTATATCAAACAATTCAGGTTTGCATACAAAAACAGTTTAGCATAAGTTCGCAGTTTAGCTCGATTTGACCTATAGATAGGATCTTATCAGGTGCTACTACTCTGGGCCATAGTGGACCAGGGAGCGATTGCAATGAAGTGGTACTCCGTATTCCCCAACGCTCCAGTTTTACTGGAACCTCACCATTAGATTGTTTAGTATCATATCCAGGACACTCGTTGGCGGGGTCTTACCCCTTCGCAGAAATGCAGTCTGTGTATTGCACAGCTACAGTCGATAAGGCAACGGAAATTAGAATAATCTTAACAAAATAAAATTATTATTACAAACCGGTTGTCTACAACGAAAACAATGTTACGGATTGGTTGAGAGAATTTAACGGCATCAGCACATCTTGAGTTATTCCATAACTTGAGGTTTGAGTGTTGTATAGCCACATCATAGCCAAAACCATATCATAATCACAATGATATCTTAATCCAACGGTATATGTACAAATTAAAATACAAAGAAATACACCACACATTAACAGGCGAATTCACTGTTGTTCAGGTACGAACGTTTATTCACTTCATGACTTCTGAGTTCGGTTCTTCGACACGAGGAGAGAGAGACATAATTCTTAAAACTCTTTCGTATCATACTATGCTAACAAAACTCAAACGCTCGGCACATCTCGTGGAGTTTTAGATCTTTCATCTTCGCTGGTCGGGACCCGAAAAACTTAGCCGTATACTTCAACGGTCGAAACCCCAACTTCTCAACACCATGGTCGGAACTCAACTTCTACTGTCTGTCTCCATGGCCCAAGTCGACTACCAACTCGACCGGTCCCCATTCGACAACCAACTGGACTGATCCCCAGTAAACTACCAACTCGACTGGCCCACAGTCGAGACTCAAGTCGACTGGCTCAGAGAAAAACCCAACTGACGTCTTTTTCAAAATCTCCAAATTCTCAGCCCATCGCATCCGGGCATGACGTCTTTCACATTCCAGCCTCATTTCCTATCTTGGGTTTATTATGAGCGTATACTGTACCCAATGTCTGTGCACCTGAATTAAGAGCCGAATAGTTCAAAGCCCAACCAAACTGGATGATAAAATATAATTAACGAAAAATGATTAATATAAAAAAACATTCCGTAATTATATAACAAGAGAATCTCATTCAAACTATTTTCATATTCATATTTTCTTCCCATATCTTTAGAAATAGAGCCTCACAATCTGATACAGTTTAGTGTCATACCCAGAACACTCTCTTTACTTTTAAAGTGGGAGGAGTGGTCTGCCTCTCATCAGAGTTTACACTCAGCGTATACCAAGCGTCATCGACAGGACAAACAATTGACGTCATTCGGCATCGATCAAATTCAAGGTAACTCAGTATATGATAACGGCACAAACTAAGAAGATTTACAAATCGTTAATAAGATGCGGACTGTTCCCCGAAGAACAAAAATCGATGCCGCAAGAGAACCAGGAAACAGGAGAGCTACTATATATTGATCTGGGTGCCTCGGGTGGTATAATGGTTAACAAGTTAAACTAGCAAACCTTCATAAGAGAGTTCAAGTATCACTGATTGCCCCATTTATTGGGACATGTGCTACATCTAAGCAAAAAGCTTCGTAAATTAAACTCTATATTGATCAAAGCATCTTCAAGAAGAGCATAACGAGACTAAAAAATGTACCTGTGGCAGTGACCGACGAAAAAAGATATGATATGGTCCCATAAAGTTGGATAATAGACTGTTATAAAATGTACAAGTTAGGTGTCCGTGGTGTAATGGTTATCGTCGTAGGAAATGAACACGGCGACACGAGTTCAAACCCTGGACGAGACTGATTGCATTTCCCATAGCACTAATACCCTTAGGAAAGGTATGAATCCAATTATTCTCTCTCCAGCCATGGGTAAATAGTAGGGCAGACTAGGTTCTTCAGCCTTGGTAAGGCAACTAGTCTAGGAGAAGGAAAACTCTGAATTCAAACCTGTTAAACTCCGCTTAAAAATTGACCTTTTGTCTTAACCTGCCCGAGCGGACGGGTTGGTAAATATGGTTATCCAACAAAGTCATCAAATTTATCTGGAAAACAATGGAAAACTGGTGAGTAGAATTGACAGCGGGAGAAAAATGTTCAACTGAGGTAAAAATCCAGAGAGGTATCTTCCAAGGAGAGGTGCTATCACCATTTCTATTTTTTATAGCGATGATGCCAGTTAATTGATGCCACATGATTAGGAAATGTAAAGGTGGATACATACTTACTGAATAGCAGGAAAAGATCAATCATTTTATGTAAGTAGATGACATCAAACTGTTTACCAAAAATGAAAAAAAAAACAAAAAAAAACTGAAACCCTAATAAAGGCAGGGAGAATATACAGACAGAATATATGGATGGAATTTGCCGTAGAAAAATGTTCCATGCTAATAATGAGAAGAGGAAAATACACACAACAAGGAATAGAACTACCTAATCAAGAAAAAATCAGAACGCTTGGAGAAAAGGAAACTTACAAATACTTGGCAATATTGGAAGCGGACACCATCAAACAAGTGGAGATGAAAGAAAAAATTAAAAGAGTATCTCAAAAGAACGAGAAAACGGCTCGAAACCAAACTACATAGCAGAAATTTCAACAAAGGGATAAACACATGGGCTGACCTCCTTGTAAAATTCTCAGGACCATTCTTGAATTGAACAAGGGAAGAATTTCAACGAATAAACCGGAGAACAAGAAAAGTAATGAAAATGCATGAAGCATAACAGCCCATGAATTACATACACAGACTATATTTGTCAAAAAAAAAGGAAGAGGAATCGCCAGCATTAAAGATAGCGTCGAGACATCGACACGACGACTCGAAGACTACATAAAAAAAAGAAAAGAAAGACTAATTGCAGTGATCAGAAACAACATAAAGAACACATGTATCAAAAGAAGAAAAATAGCAAGAAAACTAAATTCCAGGTTGTGCAGTCATACAATAGTACTGACATGGTTACAGTTTGGAAGAATTCGCGTTTTATTTTATCAGAGATTAGATTTCCATTTGGTCCATAACCAGTCGATAGTTATTTATCCATTTTCAATGCGTATGTTCCTTTCACTTACAGTAGATGAGATATTGCTGCCAAAGTATGTGAACTGGACTACTAATTTCAGAGGATCCTAGTCAGCTGGGGCTGTGGAATATACTGAGTGCATCGCTGCAGAGGGGTAAGCCCCCACCCAACGATTGTTCTGGATATGACATAAAACATTCTGATGATGAGGCTCAAGTAATTCTGGAGCTGGGAGAATGCGGGGAACCCCTTCATTGCCCTCGCTCACAAGTCCACTATGGCTCGGCATGATAGCACCTGATAGGGTTCTATCTATGGGTCAAGTAGAACTGTTTGACATTTAAACTGTGTCCAAACAAATGACTTATGCTAGATTGAATTGTTTGAAACAGAAATGCCCGATCATTTAACTGCGTGTAAACGAATGACTGATGTTTAATTGAATTGTTAGTTATGCATAGCAATATTAGAACCTTTTAACTTTGTTGACTTAAGCTAAATTAAATTGTAAGAAATAGAACTGTTTGATCTTTTAACTGTGTATAAACAAATGACTGATGTTTAATTGAGATGTAAGTGATAAATAACAATATTTGGAACCATTTAACTTTGGTAACTTATGCTGAATTGAATTGTAAGAAATAGAACTGTTTGATCGTTTAACTGTGTATAAACAAATGACTGTTGTTTAATTGAGTTTTTAGTAATACATAATGTAATATAATTGCCGTGGGATTTCGTTTTATATATTTTGCCTTTCAGTTTAGTTAGGCTGAGAATCTTTCGCTTAGCGCATGGGTTAGTTAGGTGATACATTAACGCAGGTGTTCACGCGCGCGCGGGGAGGATGCGACATTCACAGATGTCAAAATAAAATCCCCAGATAGAAAATGCGACTAGGGAGGTGAATGGCGTCATGCCCGGAAGCGTTGATTAAGGATTTGGGGTTTTGAGAAAAAGCAGTTAGTTGAGTTCCTGCCTCCGAACGAGGTAGTTGAGATTCAGACCTGGGCGAGGCCAGACGACTTTGTGCGCTACGGGCGCCGAGCGTTGGTTGGGTTGAGAGCTGACGATGTAAAAACAGTCAGCATAGAAAGATTGTGTCTCTCTCTCCTCATGTCGAAAAACCTTTAACTCAAAGGTAATAAAGTTTCGTACCTGAACCAATTTTGTGAATGTCGTGTATTTCGGATTCCCTATGTCTATTTCATACATCCGTGTATTATGTGGCTATGTAACAATAACAATACTAGGAGGCATTTAACTTTGTTGACTTATGCTAAATTAAATTGTTAAAAATAGAACAGTTGTATCATTTCATCATGAGTATCTACAAAAAATCATATATTAAATATATATGAAAAAATGGTTGATTTGCCATCAAACCAAAGCAGACATAATCTCGGAGGTTTGTCGTGTAAAACTCATGAACTCAGTTTTATCTGAGTTCTCATCGAGGCCAGAACTTCTTGCTGACAGTTACCGGTTATGAAGTAGACATTTTGATCACGTAGGTGTATTTGCAAGCCGTACTTTCTCATATGTATTGTCTGCATAGTTTCGGCGGGATATCGTCTGCTTTTAGCCGTTTTGAGTGTAAGATCATTTTCTTTAATTAGATCTATCGACGTTGGTGGTATGTAATTTAGGCAAGTTACAAATAGATTGCATGCTAATGTGTCTCCTCCTCACAAGACTCCATCGACGCAATCAAAGAAATCACCGTCACTATCGGATGAGCAATCCATTGTTCTCGTGTCTTGGAGAGCATCTTTTGTTCAAAGATAGTTTATTTGGCAATATCATATACAATTATTATTTGCTTTATCTTTCCTCAGGGTGGAATCAAATCCCTTGGAGAAATCTACAAACAGTAATGCTACTCCGCTTCGATCAGGACTTATATCTGTTCGAATGTACTGACTCAAAAATATTCCTTGCATGGATCTTTCCATTATCCACTTCGCAGCTTGCCCCGTCGGCTGGGGCTGTAGAATACACCAACTGCATCTCTGCATCTCGGGCAAGATCTCTCCAGTGAGTGTCCTGGATATTACACTAAACAATCTCACAGTGAAGCGCCATTAATAATAGAGCTTTGAGGAATGCGGAATACCCCTTAATTGCCATTGCTCCCAGGTTCCCTCTGGCTCGGAGTTGTAGCATCTGATAGGGTCCTATCTGTGTGTCAAATAGAACTAAACTTCGTATTTGTGCTAAACTGAATAACTTGAAATAGAATTGCTTTGATATTTAAACTGCGTACTGAACTGAACTGATTGAAATAGAACTGTTTTGATATGTAAATTGCGTACTTACGCTAAAGTGATTTGTTTGAAATAGAACTGTTTTTGACATTGAAAATGTAATTACGCTAAACTGAATTGTTTGAAATAGAACTCTTTTGACGTTCAACTATGAGTAGACAAAAATATAATTATACTAAACTGAATTGTTTGAATTAGAATTGTTTAACTAAACTGAATAGCTTGAAATAGATATGTTTTTGACGATTAAACTGTGTAATTATATAAATTGTTTGAGATAAAACTGTTCATTTGAATAAAATGGATTTAGCATTGAATAACCTAAAAAAGTTGATACCCATAAAACACAAACAAACAAACAAACAACTTCGCAGCACGTGTTGATGATGATGATGATGATGATGATGATATACCACAATGAAAAAAGTATAAGGCCTATCCGGTTGGAGCAGCAGAACACTCCTTATGAATCTCTGCAGAAGGGTAAGTAAGACTCACCAAACGAGTGTCCTAGATTGGACATTAAGCAATCCGATGGTACTATTTACCAACCCCTCCGCTCGGGAAGGATATTACACAAGGTCAATTTTTAAGCGGAGTTTAACAGGTTTTTAATTCAGAGTTTTCCTTCTCCTAGACTAGTTGCCTCACCAAGGCTGAAGAACCTAGTCCGTCCTACTATTTACCCATAGCTGGAGGGGGAATAAGGGGGTTCATACCTTTCCCAAGGGTATTTGCCCGAAAGTGAACGTAATAGCGCGACTGGAGTACGAACTCGCGTACTACGATTTGGCAGTTCATTGCTTTAACCATTACACCACGAGGACACCCCCCAAACAATCTGATGATGAGGGTCCGGTAATGCTGTAGCTCTGCCATAACACTCTGGAGAGGTAGTACCAGATAGGTTCCTATCTATGGGTCAAATAGAACTTTTTGACATTTAAACTGATTGCAAACAAATGACTGATGTTTACTGGCTTTAATCTACATGAATAAATACGATTTTACACGAATACTAGCATCCAAAAAACCTGCATTGTGTTAAATCGTGATTACATTTGATATAAAAATATATTATGAAATACTTTTTATAATATGTTGATAGATTGTATTCCATTGCATGTGCTTTAGTATTTATTAATGTCAAATAAAATTCTCTCAAGAAATGTGCATTTACTTTAACAACAAATATAGACCTGAGAAGGTCTGCATATTAGGACTGTTAACCGTTTTGAAGGTCATGTGAAAATTGCAATTATTATAAGATATAATCATCTCAGCGAGTGACAGACACACAGACATAAGTGAGGATCTCTTTCTTACTATCCCTACAGAAAAATTAAATTTCCACGAGAAATGATTCGGCATCTGTTTATAAGAAATGATTGATGTCATTAGATTTCTCAAGAACATCTTGAAGTTTTGAAAATAGATAAAGTAGCATGTTTTGCAGATAGAAATAAAACAGCAATATATATATATATATATATATGTGTGTGTGTGTGTGTGTGTGTGTGTGTGTGTGTGTGTGTGTGCGCGCGTGTGTGTGTGTGTGTGTGTGTGTAAAAAACACGTCTTCATCTTATATATATATATACTTAAAAAGAGACTTTTGTGGTGTAGTGGTTAGGGTCGTAGGAAATGGACTCTTTCAGTATATATATGTATATATATATATATAGATAGATATAAAAAGAGAGATTTTCGAAGTGTAATATTTGTTTCACAGTTTCAAACTTTGCATATAACATAGCGCTAACATACATGAGAACTGAATGAATCCAATCATTTTCCCTCCAGCTACATGTTAATAGTGAGGCAGACAATGGTCTTTAACCTTGGTATGGCAACTGTTCTCGAAGAAAAAAACTCTGAATTCAAACCTTATGAACTCTGCTTTATATTGACGTTGTCTCGCTTCCAGTTTGCAAGTAAAAGTATATATATATATATATATATATATATATATATATAGAGAGAGAGAGAGAGAGAGAGAGAATTAACTTAAATCGCTAGACGAAAATCTTCTACTAAAGTTTCACCTTAACGGATCATCAGGAAGTTTCGCCTAAACCATTCTAAGGAGAAATTGCTTTGCCTTTATTCACCAAATAATTTGGAAACTTCCTGATGATCCGTTAAGGTGAAACTTTAGTAGAAGATTTTCGACTAGCGATTTAAGTTAATTCTATAATTGGCTCCATTGTTTAATGTTGAGCACTTTAGTAATTATAGCATTGCAGTATTCGCGGAGGGTTTTTTGGTTTTCTTTTGGCCACTGACTAAGTACCCCTTGATTTTTTTCAAGGAGTAGGACGAGGTTGGTCTTTTCTTTCTTTTTTACCCAAAAAACTTTTTTCTTTTTCCTCTGGACCGTGATTCGAGATATTTTTTTCTCTTGTTCCTGGCCAGGGGTTTTTTGTTTTTTTCTGGTACCGTGAATACTGGTAGATAATTGATTAGTAAATATATATATATATATATATATATATATATATATATATATATATATATATATATATATATCCGACAGTGTGTAAATATAAAATATAAAAATATTAAGAGGATGTATTTTCCGTTTGTGTTTCGGTCTTTATGACCATCTTCAGGGCTGTGTGTCTGATGTTTAATATTTCATCCGAAAAAAATAACTTTCGAATGAAGTAATTAATATTATTTTCGCTCTTCAACTTTGATCAAGTTCTATTACAAACCAGACTGACGTAGTTTTTTTCAGTTCGAAAATCTAAACAAAAAAAAACTCTATTTGTAGTTTGGAAATCATGACAATAATGCTGAATGTAAGTGTAATTGTGCATAATTAATAAGGAAAAAATAAAATAATTGATATTCTAGCTACTTAGAACTAATTTATCTAATGAAGGTGATGAAGTAAAAAAAAAAACAAAAAAAAACGGTTCTTTGATCGTATTATACTTAGAAATTAATATAAGGTTTATGAATCTTTCTGTCTGGATTACAGTGTATTTAACTGATATTTTGGAATCTTTAAAATCAAAACTATTTTTAGTTTTTGAATTCGGCTTGACAAAAGTATTAATCTCAAACGTGTTCATAAATACGGTTTTTAGTAATCCAAGAATTTTCACCAATAAAAATCTTGTTAAACATATGAGAAGTCATGGAATTGTATTATTGTTCTTCTGACCAAATATAATCTGAATCTTTTTCGAAAGAGTTTGTAACTGTTTAGATCACAAGATTTAAATTTTTTCGATGTGTGTGATTCTTTTAGTTGATAGATTTATATATTTATGTTTTAAACTATTTTAAGAAATTTCAGTTTCGTTACAAATGATGATATTACTTTTCCTTTTGTGAATCATGTAAAGATTAATTTAATTACGTTGTATTAAAAATTTGGAACATTGTATTCGTGCAAGGAATTTTCTATATTGCAAAGTTCATTATTTAAACATTTCGGCAACAATTTTTATTGCCCCAAAGACGAAAATAAACAATTTATACATTTTTCAAAATATGAGTAAAAATAGATATGGCATTTATCATTTTTTTGTTTCCTTTTTCATATTGGAAAATACTTCTTTTTCGCTAAAACATTACAAATTAATTTTACTGCCCTGAAGATGGTCGTAAAGACAGAATCGTTGGGAAATTTCATGTAAAGAATACTAGTATATGTACTGCCGAAGCGAGTACATTTTCATGTATATTTCACTTTCCATATTAACAAATACGTGAACGCACACTGACGCAAACATAGAAACAGCTACCCACACACACACGTGTGTGTGTGTGTGTGTGTGTGTGTGCCTCGCAAGAGTGTCCTCGACTATTTGTAGCTGTCTCTGTCTCTCTTGATCTTTTTTATAGTGAGTCAGATTGGTTGGTTTGTTGTGTTTTACGGCACATCAACACTTGTAAGTTATTTAATGCCAAATCTTGGTAATACAAGTGTTACATATTGGCCACCGGCCGAGCTGTCAAAATAAGAAATGCACCTGTGGAAATAACAGGTGTATCCGGTTGAAGATATCAGGGGATACCTTGACTGTCGACGGGTTGAATTGAGTGCAAATGTGACGCTCGCAAGAAATAGGTGGATGTCAAATTATCATATAACCCGGTGCGAAGGAAGTTCAGATCAACTGGAGAGAAGATGCTGGAATGAGAACCATATCCCAGCAGAGGCTGGACACCCAGGCCCCGGTTGGGCAGCCCAGGAAAGAACGGGAAAGAAATGTTGCTATGGCCATAAGAGAGGGGGTCAATATGTTGCAGTTCTGTTCAGTCTCCAACTCACCTCTCACACACAACCCTTTCGAATAAAGTGAGAGGTGTATATTTTTCTAAAGAACTGTGTCTGCTCGTCATTATTGTGTTGAATATGTTTCCGTGTATAGTTGCATATGTATTATGTGGCTATACAACACAAGTAAATTAAATGGGAATAGTTGGTTGGTAACATTTTTAACTGAGCCAGACTACCTTTTTTTTGGCACACAGTTAAATGGTTCAATGACTTTGCGATGTAATACTAATTTAACATCAGTAATTTGTTTGCACACAGTTAAGTATTTTCAAGTTTAGAAAATAATTACATAGGTCTGTTTGACCTATACATGGTACCTGAACAGGCACTACCACTCCAGGTCAGAGTGGACTAATAAGTACTACCATAATACCTATGAATTGGTATTTCCAATTTTCCATAGTTTAATGACTGAAGCCTCACTATCAAATACAGTTTATTCTGAGATATTAGACACTTGTTGATGGGGATCTTACCTCCGTTCGGAGATGCAGTCGGCATATTCTACAGCCCCAACCGACTGGAATATAGTGTCATAGAGACAGCTCATTTAATTAATTTGTTTATAAATTTTTGTTTTTTTATGAAAATTCAAGATTTCCTTTTTTGTTTTGGTAAGGTTCTGGTAAGTCACAAGAAACAAACATTGGATCTAAAAGGATAATTTGATTTCCCAAATAACTCGTACACCACACGAAGAAAAAGTAATTGTTTATTGCCTTCCCACAAAATTGCAGGGATTATAAAACATATTTGAGGATCTTTATTGTTTTTCAAGGAAGACACCTGATTAAAAAGAAAACAGCTTAACAATTTTGAAGTTTTAGTCTGAGATTTTGATGGAGCAGAAGCGTGAAAGTTTATTGATATAGATGTTACATAAATGGGATGAAGGTTAGGCTTCTGTGTTTAATGGTCACTCGACCCTCGTGGGTTATTTAATGCCAAAGTCATCCTTGTAAAAGAACAGCAGTGGCATTATTTATGTAATAGCTGGGAATATAAGAAAATTCAAACCTTTCCTAAGAATATTTATTTGGAAGTGAACGTACTCGCAGAAAAAGAGTTAAAACTTGCTTACTTCGATATTGCAGTCCAACACAATAACCTCTATACAACGAGGAATCACCCCCCCTCCCAGAAAAATGATTGAAATTATAAACAAGGATGACATTTATTAAACAGCAACGACGTGTTATTGCTCCTAAAGGGATAAAATAAAGAATACAGATATTATAAGTTGTTGTAACCTAAAAAAAAAGGTTACTGAATAAGAAATAACAAACGGAGGAGCAAGATGAAATGGAAATCTTTATAACATTAACAAAATATAATACTCGCCAACGGTGTGAAGAAGGTACTCACCTATCGTGGTGGCTACTTAATCAGCAAAAATAGTAATTTACTGTTTTGCTTAGAGGGGGCACAAGGACGAATGAATGGGGCATCTATTGAAATTCGAACTCACTCTGGCAGGTTTCCTAGTCAACATGCTAACCATTACACTACCTAAGGTGCTCTTGTCAGCGAGGATACCTACTTCCCAATAGTGTCGAACGTATTTATGAGGAATGGGACACACCCATTAATGTTCACAGGTAGGGTATATAACAATATGGGGAATGGGACACACCCATTAATGTTCACAGGTAGGGTATATAACAATATGGGAAAGGGACACATCCATTCATGTTCACATCTTGGGTATATAACATAAGAAGACAATGATAAATTTATTCAAAGAGGAAGGTTTTAAAATTAAGATAAAAGCAAAAAATAACACAGGTCAACATTTTAGGTGTGACACATAATTTGTAAAAAAAGTATAAACGGTTCAGAAACTATTAAAGTTGTTAGTGATGTTTCCCTATTTTATTTTATTTCATATTCAAAATATTGAGATATAGCTTTGCATTCTCACGCATAGTATTATTACAGTGCGATTTACCGATTTAGACAAATTTAACGATGAATTCTAAATCAGTCCACATACCTCGGTAGGAATATATCATCTGCTGAAAGCGATGCAAATGTACGCATACGTAAAACATAGAATGCTTTAACGGGTTCACAAGCATGTAGAAATCTAATCTCTCTGATTATATTGAAAAGTCATTATGATATCAATCACAACAGAAATACAAATGCAGATACAAATACAGGTGGACTCTTTTGTTTCGAATAGGAACGGGTTTATTCATTTTTAGCTTCGGTCCACGGTGACACGAGGAGAGAGACACAATTCTTAAAAGCCTATATTTACTATACTATGCTGACCCCACTGCAAAGCACGGCGCATTTTCTGATGTTTAAGATCTCAATTCATCTCTGCCGGTAGAGATCCAAAAAGCTTCACCGCACGCCTCAACGGTAGAAAACTCAACTGAACCTTCAACGGTTGAATACTCAACTCTGTCTTATCAAAATCTTCAAATTCTCTGGACCATCATTTCTGGGCATGACGTCATCCACAATCCATCCTCATTTCCTGTCTGCGGGTTTATTATGAGAAATGATGATTGTAATATCATTTCCGCGCGGGCATAGGACTGCACCATCTTACAATGCACCTGAACTAAGAGACCCGAATGGTTTAAACTAAACAATAACATATAATTAACGAAAAATGATTAATATAAAAAATCATTACCTTAATTTTATAACAATAAAAGGAATAGGAAATTCTTAAAATTGTGGCCATGTCGTCACGATGGCATGATTTCACTACGTGAACTTAAACAAAAACCTTGGACTGAAGGATGCTACCTTTCTTGCTTTGTGAAGAAATTCTGGACGCTGCATCCCGCAAAACAGTAGCTGTACAACCACTTACTTCTCATCTCACAAACCATCTACATAACACGAAGAAGATGTACTAAGCAAAGCTGCCGGCGAAGTAAGAAACATTCCCCCATGAACTCCGGCACAAGGATACACCAGTATTGGCAGACTTGCAAAACAACTCTTAAGAAGCCATTTGGTTGATTTTGCGAACAGTTTCTGATTTTTAAAGACCCATTTTGAACCCGTAAAACAAAATCATACGAATGTTTTTTTTCTTTAATTTGACAGCCGAAAATGAAAAAAAAAACCAGTGAAATTATCAGCATAAATCAATAGAGAAGGTTGGTTGTTTGGTTGGTTGTTTGGTTGATTGGTTGGTTGGTTGTTTGGTTGGTTGGTTGGTCGGTTGGTTGATTCGTTCGTTCGTTCGATCGTTTTGACTCATGTCAAACCTTGTTAGGTTAATTTATCCCGAAATAAGTACAACGGTCAAGATCTCCAATTATATGTGCTTCATAATATATATCTCCACAAATATTTGAATCCTGCAAACGCATAATCATTTGCAAAACCAGTGTTTTAAAAAGAATTATTTTAATGAAGTTCAAAATCATTCTTAATTACAGTAAGTTACAGTTTAAGAGCCAAGTGGAACTATTTAACCGACAGCTGAGTAGATAAGAGAGTTCCTGCCTTTCACAAGAGTATGAACCCAAAAGTGAACGTATCAGTGCGGTTTGAGCTTGAACACGTTAGCCACTACCCAACAGGATCCCTCCCTCCCTATTGATATAGATTAAAATCTTAAACAGAACTGTTTTGTTCATCGAGAGAAACTTAGAGATGAATGAAGCTTCACCATCAGATTATTTAGTGTCATATACTGGACACTCGTTGGAGGGGTTCTTACTCCTCTGCTGTGATGCAGTCACTGTATTCTACAGCTCTTGCCGATTAGGCTTTATATGGATATCTTTGTGTAATAGTTTATTAAATTATCAACATACATTTCGTAGATATTTAAACGTTTTAGCAGCCGCCTAATAAATAATGTTGTAAATATGAAGTATTTTTGCAATGAAATTGTTGGAAGGTATGACATATTTAACAATAATACGGAAAATAAGCATGAGGATAGTATTTCATCATCATCATCTTGTCGTACCACCAGCATGGATATCCCGCCACTTCTCTCTATCGCTCATCGCTTCTGGCAGGTCGTCAGGGCTACATCCCGTATCCTCACAAAGCTGCTGTATATAGGTTCGAGCTGGTCGCCCTGCTTTTACTCGGCCATGTGAGGGGGTTCCATAGAACATCTCTTATGAGCTCGTCCCTACATCTCCAGCAGTGTCCTGCATGTTTGGTTCGTCTAACTCGGATAGTTTTTGTGACGGTTGGTAGGTGGCCGTATAGCTGCTGCTTTGTGGGGTGTTGCCTCCAGGACTTGTTCAATATTGCTCGCAGCATTCTTGTGTAGTTGTCGTCAAGCTTTTTCTTCATCCGTTTAGTTAGCGTCCATGTAGTGCATCCATATAGCAGTATAGAAACAACCGCTGCTTGGAAGAAACTGCGTTTCATTTTATCGGTCAAGTAGTTCCAGTTGAAATTCTAATAATTGGTATCAGTTCACGAGTGAATGAATATTACATTATCCAATTCAGCATTAAATCCAGTTTAAGCAAATTTTTGAATCGGTAGCTCTAATTCTTAAAAAAATACATCATAAGCAAAATATTTTTTACTGAGCCGGAGAAGTTGCATTAAATGACAAACATGAGTTAGGCATTTTTTTATAATTAGAAGATTGATTTTTTTCCAGAATGCAACCTCAATGGTCATTTATTACCATCAGGAGGTGCTCGTGGTTCGTCGTAGGAAATGGTTATCGTCGTAGGAAATGGACACGGCGACACGAGTTCAAATCCGGGACGGGACTGATTGCATTTCACATAGCACTAATACCCTTGGGAAAGGTATGAATCCAATTATTCTCCCTCCAGCTATGGGTAAATAGTAGGACAGACTAGGTTCTTCAGCCTTGGTGAGGCAACTAGTCTAGGAGAAGGAAAACTCTGAATTCAAACCTGTTAAACTTCGCTTAAAAATTGACCTTGTGTCATATCCTGCCCGAGCAGAGGTGTTGGCAAATAGGATTACCGACAGGAAGTTGTTTATTGATAATACCTAGAAAGAAATCCAACCTAGTAGTAGTCTTATTACTATCGATGAATCTGGTTCTTGGCTGTATTACCGACAACAACGATTCAACCGTGAAAACCCAGGGGGTTGCGAGAAACGAGAAAACGTGAGATTTAGGGATTTTTAAGAGTCACCCTGTCAATCCGTTAGTAACCGATAGAGGAAATTACGGCAATTAAATTTCTAAGCAAGCCAAAACACTCCCAAACATCTCCTGGGATATGTTTCCATTTATCAATCTCATCATCAACTCAAAAAGAAAACTGATTTTTTCCTTTCCAGTGAAATCGTGATCATCGCTTCATTTCGTCTTTGTATCCACCAACTTTTGCCAATACCCCTCTTGGTATCTAACTCAGTGGCAACAATGAAACAAGCAATCCAAAAAGAGAGAGAAAATATTCTGTTTTTAAAAAATATAAATGCTGGAGCAAGAACAAGCAGCTAACAGGTTAACACCAATACTCGATGGAAGATTGGTTTGTGAATGTATTTCCCTAACCAGACTAAGTTTTTGCAAGAAATCATTCCTTGAGTAAACGCAGAGAACTGTATACATATCTTATATACCAGCGTGAATCAAAAGTTTTAGACATATGATGGTGATATAAAGTAGTATTCAGCAGACCTATATACATTTGCCGGACTCGTGAAGGTGACTAGCCACAATGGACGGTGGAATGTCGAGCTCACCTATTATTTTCTCAGCGCTAATCCTCGGATTTGAAACTATGGCTTGGATCTCGGGCTCGGAATCAACAGTTTTAATCTAACTATACATTGCCTGATCCTCTTCTTGTAACCTTAGCCAAATAAATTCAGAGATCTGCTTACTGTACTGTGATCAACTGAACCTATACCTTTCGCACAACGAAATATTTTGCTTGCTTCTACTGCATTATGGTCAAGTTTGAACTCACAATGTGTTACATAGCCATATACACGAATATGGCCATGTGCGAAATAAACATATAATGTTCATTACAATAAAACATATAAATCTCGAAATTCGGAAACACGTAACGACTTCTTGTTCAGGTACGAAACCTTTTTATTAACTTTGAGTTAAAGGTTTCGACGTAAGGAGGAGAGACACAATCTTCTATGCTGTCTTATTCATTTGGCCCCCATCTCGAGCGGCCCCCCATAGGGCGCAAGCTCGCCTCGCGCCTGCGTGCTCCAAAAGTCGATCCTTCTCGTTTGGGGTCTAGTACCCGACTCTTTCTCTCTTCAAATTCTCACACAAACCTCCGCTCGCTTCCGGTGCGTGACGTCACCCGCACCCCGTCACCCCGTTTCATCTCGGACTATTATGACATCTGAGTGACATCTCCATCCGCCCGCGCGCGCCCGCGTTAACACCTGCCTCAATGTTGCACCCAACTAGCCCATGTGCTTAGCCGAAAGGTTCTCAGCCTAACTAAACTCAAAGGCATGAACCGAAATCCCTCGGCTATTATATAACAAATGCCTAAGTTACTGAATAATAATATTACATGGCACGTTCGTCGGTGTGGTCTTCAAATCACACACAGAATGAAGCAATGTACAATGATTCAACGCACCAAATACTACCAACCACACAGAGTAACTCAATGAGTTAAACTGCTATGGTCACGTGATAAACACGCCGCACACTAGCACTTACAAAAATATTGCCAAACCTTTGAATTACCCTGATAACAATTGCGCAAACATTTACATCAGAGCGTCTGTTCAAGATTCTTATGTAAACATAGTGACTAACAAAGACAAAAAAAAAAAAACCCAGAAAAGAGAAAGATAAAACATTAAAAAAGATTCTATGAACTTATGATTCTCTGACCAGAAAGGAATTGTAGACCAAAAGAAATTGGATAATAAAGCCGATTATACGTTTGAAAACAACTTGGACAAACTGTTTTTGAAGAGTCCGCGAAAACATTAAACCGACCTTTAATAACAGCTCGGATCGAAACTTTCTTACTAATGCCCTGTCAGTTTGAACTTAAGTGACAGAAAGCATTTAAAAACAAACCAATACAGAGAAATAGTCTTATTGATAAATCATTAAAATAACACGTTTTATTCAAAGAGAAAATTGACAATGTGTCCAGAAAATTACCTATTGATACATCAAGGTGTTAGAACCTTCTTGCTCGCCAGTTATTAAGACAAGCCAAAAAGAGTCGTTCTAATGTGATTTTTTGCATTTCTAACGAAATGTTATCAGAAAAATTCCGTCTGGTTGGTGAAGATTACAATAAAATGATTATATGCCCTGCAGAGAGTTAAGACCACCTTCCAAAAAAAGGGTATCCTGAGTGTGACACGAAACTGCATCTGATGGAAGGTCTCTTGTTCAGGAGCTCTTGGGAATGAAGTAAACACCTTTATTGTGATTTCTAACTGGTCTTACCTGACTTGAAGCGGTAGTACCTGTTGGGTTCCCATCTATGTACGAGGATCATTAAATAAGTTTCCGGACTTTTTTCGTATGGTCACTTTTATTGAGAGTACACACATGAAACTTTAGTCCCCTTCGAGGTAATCTCCTCCGGCTGCAATGCACTTATTGTACCGTTCCAACAACTTCTGAATGCTCCATGTAAGTCCTCTTGGGTGAGCATGTCAATGACCTTCGTCACAGCCTCTTTTATCTCCTCAATTATCTCATAACGACAGCCTCTGAGCTTAGGGAATAACCAAAAGTCACAGGGATCAAGGTCTGGTCTATAGGAAGGCTGAGGAACTGTGTTGATGCCCATCTTGGTCAAATAGTCTGTGACAAGGATGGAGTTGTGGACTGCAGCATTGCCCTGGTGGAAATGCCACTGACCCGATTCGAAGAGTGCTGGCCTCTTTCTAGGGAATTTCTTCCTGAACTCCCTTAAAACCTCCACATGGTAACTCTAACCGTTTGGCCAATCAACTCTGGAGTATTGACTTCTTTACTCCCCGCACACCTCTCATCATCCCTCACAGACTCCCTGTCTTCTTTAAATCTCTTATGCCACTCAAAAACTGATGCTCAATTCATGCATATATAGAGATAGAAATAGATTGATATATACGTGGTGAATTCAATAAGTTTCCAGACTTTTTTGTACAGGCATTTAAATTTGTCGTAGACTCTTGAAAATTCACTATGTTGTTGCTATACATCTTATGAGATGACTGACCAAGTTTTATGATTTCAGGTTCAAATGAACAGCTAAAGCAGAATTGGAATACATCCTACTAAAGCCTGATTGTCACGGCTGGTGAATTTCAAAAATGCAATCTGGACGTGAGGACATTTTAAAAGAACGATATGCAATAAAATTCGGTTTTGAATTTGAAAAAAATGCCAGAGAAACGTATGGAATGCTTCATACTGCTTTTCGACTATCTTGCATGAATCGAGCATCAGTTTTTGAGTGGCATAAGAGATTCAAGGAAGGCATGGCGTCTGTGAGGGATGATGAGAGGCGTTGCAGGAGTAATGAAGTCAATACACCAGAGCTGATTAGCCAAAGTGTTAGGGTTAGGTTTAGGGTTACTATGTTGAGGTTTTAAGGAAGTTCAGGAAGAGATTCCTAGGAAAGAGGCCAGCTAACTTCAAATCGGGTCAGTGGCATTTCCACGAGGACAATGCAGCAGTCCATAACTCCATCCTTGTCACAGACTATTTGACCAAGATGGGCATCAAGACAGGTCCTCAGCCTCCCTATAGACCAGACTTTGCTCTTAGTGACTTTTGGTTATTCCCTAAGCTCAGAGGCTGTCGTTATGAGACAACTGAGGAGCTTAAAGAAGCTGTGACGAAGGTCATTGATACGCTCACACAAGAGGACTTCTATGGGGCTTTCCAGAAGTTGTTGGAACGATACAAAAAGTGCATTGCAGCCGGAGGAGACTACTTTGAAAGGGACTAGACTTTCATGTGAGTACTCTCAATAAAAGTGCCCATACGAAAAAATTCTGGAAACTTATCGTATGCACCTCGTATTTCCACACAGTGAAATGGTTTCAAGTATTTCTATCCTACAATAACAATATAATTTAATATCATTTGTTTGTAGGTGGTTAAAAGGTTGTACATAGAGATGATATGAAATGGAATAGTCTTTAAGTAATTTCTCTTTTTGAAAAAGAACTAATTTATTCCCACATCATTAAGAGTTACTGAAGTTAGTCCACAGTTAAATGGTTGAATGTTTTGATATCTCACTCTAAACATTCGATTTAATATTAATCATTTGTTTTCACAAAAGACTGTGCTTACAAGTATTGCTATTCAACTCTAATAATTCTATTCAACAGTATTCATTCATTTGCACACTGTCAAATGGTTCCAAGTATTGCTATGTTATACGAATAATTTAATTTAGGCACATATTTAAATGGTTTCAATCACTGCTATATAACACTACCAATTAATTTCAACATCGGTCAATATTTTTGCACACAGTTAAATGCTCAAACTATTCTACTTGACCTATTAAAAGGAGACAATTAGCTACTAACCGTTCGGATGACAATGTACCTGGGAGTAACGGTAATGAATGGGTACTCCACATACCCAAAAGCCCCTGAGCTTGAGCTTCATTTTCAGATGGTTTAGTGTCATAGCCAGGATATTCGTTGATGTGGGTCTTACCCCTCAGCAGAGATGCAGTTGGTGTTTTCTACAGCATCATCCTGGATTTTGGGTCACCTTGTCCATTTTCTATTACGATAATTCACAGTGACTTCAGTATCGAACCACTGAAAGCTGACTTTGTACATTTGTTGAATTTGATTGGTTGGCTGGTTGGTCGTTTAGGTTTATGACATATCAACCTTTATAGGTTATCTAATGCCAAATTCATTATTATACAAACATTCCGTTCTATTTCAAACAATTCACTTTAGCGTAAGTACAGTTTCAATGTCAAAAACTGTTCCATTTCAAAGAATTCAGTTTAGCATAAGTACGCAGTTTAATTGTTAAAATATTTCTATTTCAAGCTCTTCAGTTTACTCAAACAGTTCTAATTCCAACAAATCAGTTTAGCGTGAGTACTGTTTCAATGTCTAAACAGTTGTATTTCAAGTAATTCAGTTTAGCATAAGTACGTATTTTAGTTATATTTGACCCATGTATAGGATCAGTTGCTACTAGTCCGAGCCAGAGTAGATCTGAGCGATGGCTATGAAGAGGTACTCCACATCCCCCCAGTTCTAGCGTTACTGGAACCTCACCATCAGATTATTTAGTGTTATATCAGGACACTCGTTTGGTGGGGGTCTTACTCCTCTGCAAGGAAGCAGTTGGTGTATTCTACGGCGCCTGCCCCAAGCTGATGGGCAATTGTTGTATTTGAGTCTCGTAAGTTATCGCTAACCTTAGGTGTCTGTGGTGTAATGGTTATCGTCGTAGGAAATGGACACGGCGACACGAGTTCAAATCCTGGACGAGACTGATTACATTTCACATAGCACTAATACCCTTGGAAAAGATATGAATCCAATTATTCTCCCTCCAGCTATGGGTAAATAGTAGGACAGACTGGGTTCTTCAGTCTTGGTGGGGCAACTAGTCTAGGAGAAGGAAAACTGAATTCAAAGCTGTTAAACTCCGCTTAAAAATTGACCTTGTGTCATATCTTGCCCGAGCGGAGAGGTTGGTAAATAGGATCGCTAACATTATCTGAGTGTGAGATAACAACTAGGACATTTATAACCGAGGAAATAGATTATTGTTTACCATTCCATGAAGAACAATGTGCGATTCAATAATCGAGGAATTAACTAGAACTTATTTCCTGAACAAACGTAACGGTATGGATTCAAAAATAAGATGAAATACTAAAAAGTATTTCTCTCAGAGATTATGAAGAGCACTGTCCTATATTGGATGAAATCTTTTGCCTCATTTATAAAGCCCTTTATCATTTACGTACGTACGAGAGAGAATGAAAGGGTTGTATAAAGATTTACTTGCTTAAGACGTGCACCAGCACCTGTCCGTGTGGACAGGATCGTCTGTTTCAAATCATTGTCGAGGTACGAAAGAGTTATCTTTGGCGCTCTCACGTTATACTCTACTTTTACGACGCCCACTAATGGTAATGAGCCATCCTATTTGGCAGGCATGGAAGGAAATGACTGCTCACGTCTCTTTAAACCAAGTAGCAGAACTGTTCTGTAGGAAATAACGTAAATATCTTGGCATAAAATAGCCGCAGACTGGCTGAATTTCAGTTAAAATGAACCGATCAATCCTTCTAAAAATTCAAATTAACGCGGACTAGGAATTAAGTAGGGAAGGTTGGTTGGGTTTTATGGCATATCAACACTTGTAGGTTAGTTTTTACCAAATCCTGTATATATATATATATATATATAATTTGTAAGCGAATACTATGTTGGTAACTTGCCCAGCTGGCTGGGGTTGTAAAATACACCAACAGTTTCTCTGCAGAAGGGGAAGACTCCCCAACGCGTGTCCTGGATATGATACTAAGCAATCTGATGGTCAATCTCCCGTAATGCTGAAAATTTTGGGAATGCAGAGTACCCCTTAATTACCATCGCTCTCATGTCAACTCTGTCCCGAATGGTAGCACTTGATTGGGTCTTATCTATGGGTCAAAAAGAAATGAACTGTGCACTTATGCTAAACTGAATTGCGTAAAATAGAACTATTTTTGACATTGTAACTGAGTAAACAAAAAATCTATACTTATGCTAAACTGAATTGTTTGAAATAGAACTGGTTTTGACATTAAACCTGCGTACTTATACTAAACTGAAATGTTTAAAATAGAATCATTAAAATACCAGAAAGCAATTGTTTACACACACTTAAATGGTTTCGACAACAACTATCTAAGCCAAATAATCCCATTCAATTTTAATCATTTGTTTGAAAACAATTAAACGGTTTCCTGTGTTTCCACGTTATAAGAATAATTCCATTTTATATCAATCATTTGTTTATTCATGGTTGAATGATTTCAAGTAATGCATGTAATATTTAAAAATTCAATTACACAGTCGTTTGTTTGTACACAATTAGATAAACATAAATAAGCTTGATTAGTTTGTGGTTTTATTTTTGAATGAGTTAGAGTTATTTTTTCTGCATTCAATTAAGAATTGCTATTGATTGCATACAGTTAAATTGTTTGAAGTATTGTTATCTAACTCTAATAATTCTATTTAATATTAATCATTTGTTAGTACACAATGAAGAGATTTCAATTATTGCTCACACTTATAGATTTATTCACTCACAATTAAATTATTTCAAATATTACTATGAAATACCAATAATTTTTACACATAGTTAATCGGTTTCAGGTAATCCTGTCTAACCCGAATTATTCATTTACTATTAAGCATTTATTTGTACACGCTCAAATGGCTTCAACCTTTGTTACATAACAACAAAAGTTATATTTGCACATAGTTAAAAGTTTTTTAATTACACTGGTTTACAAAGAAATTGAGGCAAGCACAAAAATACCCATTTTTTACCTAATTTGAGGGTGCTGAATTCAAATTTGAAATCTGTTTTTACTCATCACCTCTAGTTTTTTTAGATATGTATAGTGTGCATTTTGTGCATATACGGTACATAAAGGCGTATATGAATTCATCACCTCTAGTTTTTTAGATATGTATAGTGTGCATTTTGTGCATATACGGTACATAAAGGCGTATATGAATTCAGGGTTAATACTAATATTGTGAGACTTATGGCTTATTTTTTTTTAGTTATTACGCACTAAATGTAAGTGATAGCATTACATTATATATATATATATATATATATCAAGACGGATTTTGACAGTTAAGGTAGCAGGTCTCAATCCACACTCTGGCAGTCATTGGAAGAGGTTGTCTCGCAGGCGGCGCAGGAGGTTGGTGTCCCTCAACTATCGTGTTACACATCTTTTGGGTTACTAAATATTAGTATTACATTTTCAAATGCACATTTAGTTTTACTTTGTTATATTTTCAGATTCTCCAGTGGCTTCAAGCACGTCAAAATGTCGAGGCCAATTCAACACGGCCAATTCTTTCTGCTACGTGTGTGGGGACTTCACAACTGTTGCACAGCGTCAAACCATCACTTCCCTCCTCAGAACCGCCTACTTTCACTATTTTGACTGTAAAATTGGTGATCAGGACAAGTCTTGGGCTCTACACATCTGTTGTAAACCCTGCTACAATGGACTAACTGCATGGTTTAATGGCAAGAAAGCGGCTTTCATCTTTGCAGTCCCGATGGTCTGGAGAGAGCCGCGAAACCACGCAGATGATTGTTATTTTTGTTTAACTAATATAACTGGTTTCAATGCATCTTCTAGGAAAAAGATCAAATATCTCAACCTTCGATCTGCTATGAGACCCGTTCCCCATTCAGATGATCTTCCTGTACCCACACCTCCAGTAAATAAGGATCTTCTTTCCTCATCAGATGAAGAAATGCCTTCAAGGGAGGATTCTGCCGAGTCAATATCTTTGGAAGATATTGAGTCTACATATTCAGGAACAAGTGGCAATGAGCCACACTGGATCACGTAAGAAGACCTGAATGTTCTTGCTTGTGATTTATATCTGTCAAAACAGCAGTCAGAGCTCTTGGCTTCTGGGCTTAAACAGTGGAACCTAGTCCAGGAAGATGTAAGTATCACCATTTTCAGGAATCGGAACAAAGACCTTGCTTCCTTTTCCGACATGGAAAACAAGTTGTACTACTGCACAAACATACCTGGCTTGTTTACATCCCTTGGTTTGCCACATAATCCTTCAGACTGACGTCTTTTCATAGACTCTTTCAAGCGAAGTCTCAAGGGTGTTCTTCTACACAACGGGAATGAATATCCCAGCATTCCCATTGCACACTCTGTCCATCTAAAGAAGTCCTATGACAATATGGAGCTTCTTTTAGAATCCATTAAGTACAACGAGTACCAATGGATCCTGTGTGGGGACCTCAAGGTCATTGGTCTTCTTATGGGTAT
The DNA here is from genome assembly GCA_963585895.1 of Sepioteuthis lessoniana. NCBI lineage: Eukaryota > Metazoa > Mollusca > Cephalopoda > Myopsida > Loliginidae > Sepioteuthis > Sepioteuthis lessoniana. Next base: position 5,406,403 of record OY757921.1, on the reverse strand, counting down.
GCAAGCGGGCTTCACAAAGTACTGTTGTTTTCTCTGTCTCTGGGATAGTCGAACTGTATCCCCGTATTACAAGCAGAAAGACTGGGGGTCTAGAAGAACTTTAATTCCTGGCGAAAACAGCCTCAAGGAGAATCCTCTGGTGGACATGAATAAGGTGCTTCTTCCTCCTCTTCACATCAAGCTTGGTTTGATGAAGAATTTCGTGAAGGCGTTACACAAAAATCGTGCTGCCTTCCAACACTTGTCTACTGTATTCCCGGGTGCTGCAAAGCTCAAAGAAGATATCTTTGTCGGACCTTAGATCCGAGAAGTGCTGAAGGATACTGATTTTGAGGAGCTTCTTAACTTAAAGGAACTGAGAGCATGGGAAGCATTCAAGTCAATCTGTAATGGCTTCCTTGGTAACACACGTGTACCAGATTACCAAGTCTGTATTGAGAAGTTGCTAAAGTCTTACGAGGCTATGGGGTGCCGAATGTCACTCAAGATTCATTTTCTCCATTCCCACCTCAACTTCTTCCCGCCAAACCTTGGAGCAATGAGTGATGAGCATGGAGAATGATTCCAACAAGATATTACGAAGGTGGAGAGCAACTATCAAGGCAAATGGAACCCCTGCATGATGGGAGACTCCTGCTGGATGCTCTTGCGTGACATCCCGGAGGCAAAATACACCAGATCTTCTAAGAAAACACACTTTTGACTGTCTGTGGTACTATGAATTGTGTAATTGTGTCATCCAAGTATATTGATTCAATCAGTGTTCTTTATCTATTCTGTTTTATCTGTTTTAAGCTGCTGCAACTCTTGAAATATGGACATATAATATCTGTTTATACTAAAATGAGACTATTAAAAAGCCAGAAAACTAGAGGAGATAGAGCAAAACTATTTATAAATTTGAATTTAGCACACCCAAATTAACAAAGAGCACCTATCCCCATTCTTTCCTCAGACCAAAAATTTTCTTTTTGTAAACCAATGTTATTGCTACGTAACACTATCATCTACAATTTTTTTTCATGCAGTTAAATGCTAAGACAGTTCTATCTGATCCATAGATAGAGCCCTATCCGGTACTACATGTCAGGATCAGATAAGACCTGGAAGCAACGGTAATGTAGAGGTACTCATCTTTTCCAAGAACCTCACAACCAGATAAACAATCGTTGGCGCATTCTATGTACAGTCCTAAGTAACGTTTACACAAACATATTTTTTGCAAACATACGTGAACAGTTCTTACAAATGAATGATATTAGGGTTATACGTTTGACTATTATCAACCTGTAATATTTTATATTGTGTTTAACTGATTTTATTCATACATACATAATATATAATATAACTTTCTCTAATCGATTTTGATGACGACAATTGGAAATGGACACGGTGACATGAATTCATATCCTGGACGCGGCTGATTCCATTGACATAGCACTAATGCCCTTGGGGAAAGGTATGAATCCAATTATTCTACCTCCAGCTATTGGTAAATTGTAGAGCAGACTGGGTTCTTCAGCCTTGGTGAGGCAACTAGTCTCAGAGAAAGAAAACTGAATTCAAACCTGTTAAACACCGTTTAAAAATTGACCTTGTGTCATATCTTGCCAGAGGGGAGGGGGTTGGTAAATATGGATATCGATGACGACAATTAAGTAAGCAAAAGAACGACACGGGTGGGGTTTTTTTTTGTAATGGTTAAGGCCTATGTAGTGTCATTCACACTTTTTGGGTTAGCTGATTTTAAAAAAATGTGAAATAGACCGCAGATTCAACGAAGATACTCTTCAAGTTTTAAATTGAGAGTGATTCCTTCTCCAAGACTGGTTGACTTTCAAAGGGAAGAGAGCACAATCTGTCGAAGTATTTAACCTGTACTTGGGATGTAGTTGAGGGAAAATAGATTCATGCCTCTCCCAAGAACATTAACATTAACATATATCATGACCATGCGCAAACACATTCACACTCTCATGTAAACACTCTCACATTCATACTTATATATATATATATATATATATATATATATATATATATCCGAAAATTTAAAGAAATTGTAAATACCCGGAAGTGTCCTGAAGATCAGAAGGGACTTGCTGTTACTCAGACTTCCGTTTGCCCAGTCTGCTCGGTCTGTTGAAAACACCGACTGCTTCTCTGCTGAGAGGTCAAACCTTCCACAACGAGTATCCTATTTTATGACACTAAACAATCTGATGGTGAATTTCCAGTAATGCTGGAGCTTTTGGGAATCCGGAGTGCCCTTTCATTGTCATAGCTTCCAAGTCCTGATATGGTCCTCTCTATGAGTCAAATGGAACTTAAAATGTGTACTTATGCTAAACTGAATTTTTAGAAATAGGACTGTTTTGACATTTAACTGAATTGTTTTGACATTTAACTATTTGTAAATCAAAAAAGAAATATACTTATACTAAACTGAATTGTTTGAAATTTAAATTGGTGTTAAATGACCCGAAAAGGGTTTATATGCAGGGAAGACAAATCAACCAATCAAACTTCCGTGAAAGACCACCAGTTGCTGTTGGTGTGAAAAACTGGTAAGGAGTAAAATTCTTGAGGAATAACCAAACCCTTCAGTTTATAAAACCAGTTAAATTAGCGAGGATACATATAAGAATCTTGGTGACTCGAGGAGAGTCGTATAAACTAATTTCTGTAATGGTTGACTGTATCAATTATTTCCTTATCTAGTTTGGTTGGGCTGCGAGTTTTTCAGTTAACTTTTAAGTTAGCTCAAATCTTTGAGTGGAAATGATTTTCATATTGGAAAGTTTAAGCGCGGGCATATATATATATATATATATATATATATATATATATATATATATATATATATATATATACAAAAATTTAAAGAAATTGTAAATAATAAACAATGTATACTTTATATATTAACGCCATTAGCGTTCTGTTCGAAAACGTTTAGACGTATTAACGTTCGAATTTTTTTTCTTTTTCAAATAAGGAAAATATATTTGCTGCAAATTTAGAAAAAAAAAGAAGAATTAAGAATTTCAGAAAATTCTTAAAAAAATAACGTCTACTTGTGTAGTTTAGCACATTTTTTAAAACTTTAATTTTCATTTGGTTTTTTTTTATTATCGGCATCTTTTTAATCTTTATATTAAATGAAAAATCGGTTTCGACGTTTGGACGAAAAAATCAAATTGGAAAATATTATGATTAGAAATCATATAAGAATTTTTAGGAGCCGTCATAATTTATTAATGATTAATAAAAAAACTAATTCAAATTTTGGATATTGTAACTATTCAGACTTCATTCAAATAAATAATGAGATCAGTTGACAAAAACCAGGTCTTTGTTTGATCATATCATAATTTGAAATAATGCTAGAATTAACGATCTTTCGCGGTTGAGGTTATTATTTATATTAAATAACATTTGTGAATATTTGAAATTAAAACTAGGTTTCGTTTCTAAATAATATTTTATTTACACGTTTCTGTCTTCACCGATTTTGAAATCTCGGTTGCGTTCATCAATAAATTCCTTCATCGATCTTATGTCTCATCAATATAGTTTTTATAACAATTTTTACTCGCAGTGAAACATATGCCAGCTTCAGAATTAATATGATTCTCGCTTTTCCAATGATTATTAAGTATGTTTAACTTGTTTCTGATTCTACTCGTTTCTTAATGTATGGATACCAAAGTTGTTTCGATTTTTTCAATGATATGAGTCGTTGAATAATAGGGTAAAATATCCTCTCTATATAATGAATAATTGTTATTATTATAGATTTTTTAATGTAATAGTTTGGATAACTTTTTTGTTTGTTTATTTTAAAAGCTCTTTTTTTTCAAACGTCGTATAAAAGATTTGGCCTATTGATTGCTCCACTTTACCCTTGATACGTACCTTATATTGCAAGGACATATCAGGTACCATTTTTAAAGTCTTTGGTATGACTCGACCAAGGATTGAACCAAGGTCTCCCGGACCATTAGCGAACATTCTACCCATTAGACCAATATATATATAAACTAACATCTTATTTTGTATATATATCATCATCATCATGTCGTGCCACAGGCGCGGATATCCCTGACCCTCTCTCGCCACTTCTCCCTATCGTTAATCGCCACTGGCTGATCTTCATGGCTACATCCCGTATCCTTACATAGCTGCTGTATGTATGTTGGAGCTGATCGTCCGGGTTTTGCTCGGCCATATGTGGGGGTCAACAGGAGTACATCACTTATGAGCTCGTCCCTGCTTCTCCAGCAGTGTCCTGCATGTCTGGTTCGTCTAACTTGGATAGTTTTCGTGATGGGGTGGGGTAGGTGGCCGTATAGTTGGTGCTTTGTGGGGTGTTGTCTCCAGGACTTGTTCAATATTGCTCACTGCATTCTTGTGTAGTTGCAGTCAAGCTTTTTCTCGAGCCATTTTGTTAGCGTCCAAGTAGTGCATCCATATAGCAGTATCGACACGACCGCTGATTGGAAGAAACTGCGTTTCATTTTATCGTATGATCGATAACATATCGATAGCTGTCCATGCATTCTAATAATTGACTTATCATAATATCTAAATTCTAATTTTTGTTATCACACACACATATATATATATATATATTTATATAAAGAAACTAACATTTTATTTTATACAAATATATATATATATATATATATATATATATATATATATACGCACACATATTACACACACACACACGTATATATATATATAACGTAAGGTGTTAGTTTCTTTTTTGTAGTAAAATTTAATGTCAAATCCTTCTCTTATTGATTAACTGATTCGTAAACTCATTTTGTTGATAAATTTTAAAATGAGCCTGTACTCATTCTTTGTACTCAGTTAAATGGTTTCAAGTATTTCTTTCTAACATGAATATTTTTATTTACTATTGATCATTTTTGCTCAAAGTAAAATTGTTCCAGATATTGTTATGTATCACAAAGAATTTAATTAAAACAGTCATTTGTTTACGCATTGTTAAATGTTCAAACAGTTCCTTTTTTAACAATTCTGCAGATTTGGTTTGGTTAGATTTTATGGCATATAAGCCATTGTATGTTATTTAATGACAAATCCAGTTCTATTTCAACCAATACAGTTTAGAATAAGGACAGTTTTGGGAGGTGCCTGTGATATAATGGTTATCGTCGTATGAAATGGACACGGCGACACGAGTTCAAATCTTGGACGAGACTGATTGCATTTCACATAGCACTAATACCCTTGGGAAAAGTTTGAATCCAATTATTTTCCCTCCAACTATGGGTAAATTATAGGGCAGACAGTTTTTCTTCAGGCTTGGTGAGGCAACTAGTCTAGGAGAAGGAAAACCTGTTAAACTCCGCTTAAGAATTGACCTTGTGTCATATCCTGCCCGAGCGGAGGGGTTAGTAAATATGATAATGACAGTTTTTTGTTAAAACACAATTAAATGTCAAAGCAGTTCTATTTCACACATTTCAGTTTAGCATAAAAACACTGTTTGTTCTATTAAACCAATAGATAAGACCTATCATGTACTACCACTCCAGACCAGAGTGGACCTGACAACAAAGACATTCAAGGGGCCTCCGCATTCCCCAAAGCTCCAGCATTACTGGAGCCTTATCATCAGATTGTTTAGTGTCATAACCAGGGCACTCGTTGGGGGAGTCTTACCCCTCTGCATTTGTACAGCCCCAGCCGACTAGACTGACATTCATGTTAGATTATTCACATATGATAACAGTTTCTTTATTTGTGCTTTCAAATACACGGAGTGCCTTCCCCAAGAATGAATGTATGGATATATCCGAATTCCCTGAAACTCAGACTTGGAATCATTTTATCGTGAGGAGCTACTAACAAATCAAGTTAATGCAAGGCCATAACTAAAAATACTTTTTCTCTTCGTTATTCACTTTGTTGGGTGCATCAGGCGCCAAATAATAAATTCAGCCCTGCTTAGCGGCTATTGCCATTAGAAAGGCCTCCTGGGACCAGTCGATCAGCTTTAACCTACCTGGTGCGAACATCAGATATCCCTGGGATGCCAGGAAATATCTTCTGATTAGATAAATAGATATGATATATTTATGAAGTTGTATCCATGATTACCCTTGGTAGTTTTAAAAACGTATGTCAGAAATAATTTCCAATCGTTTTTATATTCACAGATATCTTTTTAGTATTATATTTATTTTATCGGTTCGGATAGCACTTTTTACCTTCTTCTCTATTCTTCATTTGCCTCTCATTGTTCCAGATAAAACAAGAGAAATCAAATGTTGTTTGAGAGAAGTAATCATATCTTCAACCTCTTTCCCGTAGAGAGTGGCACTTGGAAAACGTTCCATGTAAACCGTTTGATGTATGGCAATGGTAATATCATCATATTCCCAGACATTCTGCTTGAGTGACAATAAACAATTTAGTGATTGCAATAGAAAAAAATAAAACGAGAGCGGGGAAAAATACATTTACTACAAAACACAGACAAACGCCCACTTTCTCCCAACACTTCCATTCGCTAAATAGCGTTTCTTTGTTCACACATTTTTTTTTCTTTTATCTCACTTAAAAGGTGACTGATTTCAACACAGCAAATTTTTTCTTTTTTTTTACTCGACCATTTTTCTACCTATTTTTTTTTTCTATTGAATATTTATTCTTCATTTTTCATTTACCAATCTTACTTTATAATCATTTATTTATTTATTTATTTATTTACCAAATTTAACTCGGGACAGTACAGAATTTTTACATCAATATCATAACTTGTCAATTTTTCTCTCTGGATAGTTTTGATTAAAATTTTTCTCTAAACTATTTTGTATCATGTTTCCCATGGTTTTTGAAGCTTTTCGTGTCACAGTTTTCAGGAATACTACCAGCAAAAATAACGTAGTTTGAAATTCGACTCAGTTGCGTGAGGTAGTGAAAGGGTTAAATGATCAATACTATCTCCGTTATATTGTTTTCACGTTGCAGATGTACCTAATGGGCTTCGTGGCTTGGAAAAAAGTAACTAAAAATTAAAACCAAATATAATAATAATAATAATAATAATCTCCAGTGAAAAACTATCAGAGTAAGCTGATGTGAAAAACTCTAATAATAATAATAATAATAATAAGACTCAACAAAATAGCAAATGTAGTCTATGCAATGACATAGATGAAACCATCACTCACATAATAAGCGAATGCAGCAAATTAGCACAGAAGGAGTATGAGACGAGACACGACTGGGTCGGAAAGGTGATACACTCGGAAATGTGCAAGTATTTGAATTTGACCATACCCACAAATGGTATATGGACAACCAGGCACCTGTCATAGAAAATGACACACAAAAACACCTATGGGACTTTGACATACAAACGGATCACCTAATTTCTGCCAGAAGACCTGACCTTATAATAATCAACAAAAAGAGAGCATTTGCAAAATTATCGACTTTGCTGTCCCAGCTGACCACTGAATAAAACTGAAATAATGTGAAAATAAGGATAAGTACCTCGACCTTGCTAGAGAATTGAAAAAGCTGTTGAACATGAAAGTGACGATTGTACCAATTGTTATTGGTGCTTTTGGCACAATAACTAAAGAATTATAAAAAGGCCTGAGGGACTTGGAAGTTGGTTAAAGGGTAGAGGCTATCCGAACTATAGCATTACCGAGAACGGCCAGAATACTGAGAAGAGTCCTGGAGACTTGAGGAGACTTGATGTCACTCAAAATCCAGGGAAAGCCATCTGCTAACACTGATGTAAAAACTCTAAAAGAGTAAATAATAATAATAATAATAATAATAATAATAATAATAATAATAATAATACCATCATTAAGAAACATCGAATGGAGAACATCTGAGGCAGAGACAAATAAAGTGAATAAATTACTGACATATATCTCAACTAAAATTGTAACCGAATTAAATTAAAATAATCTATGCCGAATCGAAATTAGTTAGCAAGAAAATTGGGATCCCCTCAAAAGGCACAAAAGAAAAATCAAAACCAGGATGGGAATTTCGAATAGAAACTCAGATAAAAACTCATAGAAAACAGGCAAAATGACAAAACAAAAGAAAGACGCTGGAATAATTAGAAAAGAAAAGACAACACAGGAAAAACTTACAATACATCTTGAGGAAATAAACAAGAAAGTACTGGCGAAAGAAAGGAAGATTAAAGAGATATCGACAAAGGGTAAAACAATACAGACAACACAGGACTTTCCAAAATACTGAAAGAACATTTTATCAACAATTGGGAGGAGATGACAATAAAACATACCAACAACTGGATGCGAAAGAAACCCAACGATTTGGACAAAAATTTGGCAACTAAAAAAAACATAACGAAGAAGTTGAAAGGATAAACAATATGACAAGAGAACTAGAAGGACTCGAAGAAGGCCCGAAACCAGAAATACATACCGATTTACTCAAAATAACACTTTTAAAAAAATATCAAACTGGAAAAAAACAGGCCATGATGGAATACATGGTTTCTGGTTAAAAAAACTCACCTCAATTCACGACAGACTAGCAGAGGTAGAAGCTTGGCTGAAACAAAGATCCAAAGTGGTATTTTCCAATGAGATGCTCTATAACCCTTTACTCTTCATAATTGCCATGTTTCCTCTTAACCACATATTCAGAAAATGCACAGCCGGATACAAACTTAGTCGATCGCAGGAAAAAAATCAATCATTATTGTACATGGATGCCATCAAACTATTTGCAAAAAGTGAAAAAGAGGTGGAAACTCTAATACACACAGTTAGAATATACAGTCAGGACATAGGAATGGAATGTGGCATAGAAATGTGTGCAATGCTTGTAATAAAAAATGGCAAACGACATCTAACCGACGGAATGGAACTACCAAATCAAGATAAGATTAAAAGGTTCGCAGAAAACGAAATCTACAAATACTTGGGCCTCTTGGAGGCTGACACCATCAGTGTCAATGAAAGGAAAAATTCAAAAGAATATATTAGGAGAACTAGAAAACTACTTGGGACAAAACTCAATAGCAGAAACCTTATCAAAGGAATAAATAACTGGGCTGTACCATTCGTTAAATATTCCGGCCCCTTCTCAAGCTGACCAGAGATGAACTTAAACAAATGGACCAAAGAACATGGAAACTAATGACAATGCATAAGGCTTTACATCCTAGAGACAACGTTGATAGCCTATATGTTTCAAGATAAGAAGGAGGAAGAGCCAGCATTGAAGGCAGTGTTGACGCATCGATACAACGACTCGAAGACTATATACAAAAACACGATAGAGGACTGATTACAGCCATCAGAAACGATACTGATAACACGATGGACAACAGAATGACAATAACTAGGAAACAAAAATGGGAACAAAAACAACTCTATGGACATTTTAAAGACTAATAAACAACATCTTACACGAAAAAACCTGGACATGGCTAAGAAAAGGAAACTTTAAGAGAGAAAAAGAATCTCTCCTAATAGCAGCACAAGACAACACCGTAAGAACTAATCATATCAAAGCGAGAATAGATAAGACGCAACAAAATAGCAAATCGAGGTGTGTTGACAGAGATGAAACCATCAATCACATAAGCGAATGCAGCAAATTACTGCAGAAGGAATATAAGACTAGACATGATTGGGTCGGCAAAGTAATCAATTGGGAGATGTTGAAGAAATTTAAATTTGACCATACAAACAAATGGTATATGCACAACCCGACACCTGTCATAGAAAATGACACACATAAACTCCTAGGGGACTTTGACATACACAATAATAATCAAAAAGAAAAAGAGAACTTGCAAAATTATCGACTTTCCTGTCCCGGCTGACCACTGAATAAAACTGAAAGAATGTGAAAAGAAGGATAAATACCTTGACCTTGTTAGAGAATTGAAAAAACTGTTGAACATGCAGGTCGTAATTATACCAATTGTAATTGGTGCGTTTGGAACAGTAACTAAAGGATTACTAAAGGGACTGGAGGACTTGGAAGTTGGCGGACGAGTTGAGACTATCCAAACGACAGCATTATTGAGAACGGCCAGAATACAGAGAAGAGTCCTGGAGACTTGAGGAGACTTGCTGTCACTCAAACTCCAGTGAAAAACCATGTGAAAAACTTCTAATGGAGTAAATGATAATAATGATAAATCATACAAAGAGATAAGAAAGAAAAAGTAAGATAACACGTTAGAAGATCAGGGAAATTTCTCGAAATCAAATTCTACAACAGAAATATGATGAAAGGAATAAATACCTGAACAGTTCTGCTGATAATATACTCCGTAGACATCTTAAAATGGACAAGGGGGAAGAACTCAGAAAGATGGACTAAGCAGCAAGAAAATTGATGACAATGTATGAAGCCTTACATCTGAGGAATGACACTGACAGACTACGCATGAAGGAAAGAAAAAGGAAGAGGACTCGCCAGCTTTGAAATTTATATAGTTACTATCCAGCGATTCGAAGAATATACAATAGAGAGTAACGAAAAACTGATTAAGGTAACCAACATTAGCAGTATTAGTATAATCAATTGAAGGAGAGACAAGAAAACACTAAAAAAAATTACAAAACTGGGAAGAAAAATATTTGTTCAAGCGAAAAACTAAGGAAATTGAACATAAGATGACTTGGACGTGGCTAAAAAGAGGAAACGTCAAAAGAGAATCTGAATCTCTTGATAGAGCTTCGCCAAATAATCCCATAAGAACTAATTAAATGAAAAAAAAAATTGGTAATTCTTAGAAGAATGGCAAGTGTAGATTATATATTGACAAAAAAGAAACTGATAATCACATAGTAAGCGAATACAAATTACTGACTCAAAAGAAATACAAAAGTAACCATGAGTAGGTAGGAAAGGGAGTCCACTGGGAATAATGCAAAAGATTAAAATTAGGCCATGCTAACAATTGTTATATGCGAATAATATGCCACTGAACAAAGAAACCAAAATTAAATTTTATATGCACAAATCAGAATTTCTCCACGAAAATGAATAGTATTACATTCTCTGGGATTTTAAGATACAAACGGATAACTAAATCCCGATTAAACAAGCTGATCGATTATTTATTGGGAAGAAGATAAACGTTGTTAATATCTGAAATTTGCTGTTCCAGGGCATGTAACGTTGGGGCACCAAATCAGACAGTTACAGGACCAAACAGATTAGTGTAACGTTGCCTCACAGACCCAACACGGCACCACCTCAAATATTAGTATGCGTCAGTTTTCTCAGATACAAAGTGAACTTGTTGTTTCTTTAGATACGGAAAGTTTATTATTATTAATGTTTTTCTACCACTCCGACATGAAAGAGGAAAACAAACAGAAAAATGTACTGTTGTGTTATCGAAACTCTTAGAGTCTCGTGCGTGCGAGACGAACGATCGAAAACACACGATTTCAATTTCTTCGCCTCTCTCGCCAAAGAGGGTTCTAGGCTTAAACGATCACCTCTGCCTCTCAAATGAACTGCACTCCCCGACTAACTCCAACTCAATTAAAATAACTTAGTTTATGAAACACAAAAGTGAAAGTACGTTCACCAGATGGAGACACGGAATACTTCGACATTGTTGCAGGAGTACTACAAGTAGACACGCTAGCCCCCATACCTCTTTATCATCTGTCTAGACTACGTGCTTAGAACTTCGATCGACAAAAACAGAGAAAATGGCTTCGAGCTAAGAAAAGAAGCAAAAGGTACCCCGCAAAAACAATCACAGACGCCGACTACGCTGATGACTTAGCGTTACTGGCGAATACGCCTAATCAAGCAGAGACACTACTGCATAGTCTGGAACGAGCTACAGCAGGCATTGGCCTCCATGTCAATGCGCACAAAACTGAAAATATGTGTTACAACCAAACGGGCAACATGACCACACTAGACGGAGCCTCTCTGAGGCTAGTGGACAAATTCACCTACCTAGGAAGTAGCGTCTCATCAACAGAAAATGACATCGACACACGACTGACAAAAGCATGGACGGCTATAGATAGACTCTCAATCATATGGAAATCAGACCTGACCGATGAGATGAAGCGCAGTTTCTTCTATGCAGCGGTTGTATCGATACTGCTATATGGATGCACTACGTGGACGCTAACCAAACGGCTGGAGAAGAAACTTGACGGCAACTACACAAGAATTTTGAGAGCAATATTGAACAAGTCCTGGCGACAACAACCCACGAGACGCCAACTGTACGGCCACTTGCCTCCCATCACGAAAACTATACAGGTTAGACGAGCCAGACACGCCGGACACTGCTGGAGAAACAAGGACGAGCTCGTAAGTGACGTATTCCTATGGACCCCCACATATGGCCAAGCGAGAGCAGGACGACCAGCCCGAACTTACATACAGCAGCTATGTGAGGACACGGGATGTAACCCAGAAGACCTGCCGGAAGCGATGAATGATAGGGAGAAATGGCAAGAGAGAGTCAAGGATATCCGTGCTGGCGGCACGACATGATGATGATGATGATTTCATACTCTAAAGATATAAGGACACGTGCGTTTAACCTACACGTGTGATGCCATCACCCAAAACCAGCTGATATACCCTCAATTTGTTTAATTTTCCATATCCGGCCTTCAATCTACGATTTCAAAATAACCTATCAACTTAATAATCTGCCAGTATGTGAAACACTAGTACCTAATGGCCTTTATGATCTATACATCCATTCGAAGTTTTTATCTGTGGAACTTAAATGCGACGTTTATTGTAAAGATTTTACTACAAAGAGGTCCATAAGAAACTTTAGCCTAGAACCATAATCAGCTATCTCGTAAAAGAAAATGATAAAGCCAGGAAAGAATTTAGAATTATAACAATTACAGAAAACTATCAAAGTGGTTTAAATAAGCAAAATGAAAATGAATAATTAAATAATAAAAAAAATTAAGAAAACATTTGAGGGGACTATCAGTTGAATTACTTTGCAGAATTACAGATATATATATATATATATATATACTACCAGGCCAAAATATTTGGCCTACCTCAAAAATTTTCATTTCTAATCCTAACATTCTTTATTGTACTAAATACAAGGCTTCATCAGCAAATTTGATTTTGTAAAACCAGATATCTTTTGAAAATTTCATTTTAAGGTGTATACCCACGATTTACGCAATTTAATGAACGAACGAAACACTTCTTTATAAAAATATATCTCCCATTTATTCTCGAAAAGGGCCCACAGATTATTGTTAGTTGAGAGATAGATGGAGAGACATATACTCAGAGAAAGGACTTCTTCTTCCCATATCTTCTTCAGGGAGCCAGAAGGTGCCAACGCTTGCACCCTCTTGCAAGTTCGTCAGAGACGCTTCTGATCGGCTGCATGTCCCCCGCTCGACTGCGATTCTCTGCACCCTGTCCAAATCTGACAGCGTTGTTCTCATCACGTGGTCTCCTTCCGGTTGCACACCTGTTGTATCCTGATGTGCTCTCATATCCCTGTTTACTCATCACAACGTGACAGGTTGTCAAAGCACACAGGATCACTAGGAACGACCAAAAATCCATGTTAAATGTTATATAACAATGCTAAATGCTAGGCTTAAACAGCAAATTTGACCTTAGTAAAACTAGATATCTTTTGAAAATTTAATTTAAAGGAGTTTTTTTAGTATTAATTTTTTTTAAGTCTGAACTATAGTGGATTATTCTGATCGGAGACATTCGGAAATGAGACAAAACAAGACCAAATGTTGGGCTGGTTGACCAAAAGCAACAACAAAAGACACCATCTTCTGTGACAAAAGGCAAACAGCTCCAAACATCACTGCACAAGTAAATTAATGTCTTTAAAATGTGTTAACATCCACTGTGAGGGGATGACTCTGTGAAACTGACCTATATGGCAGAACTGCAGTCAAGAAATCACTGCTGAGAAAGTAAAGCAATCTCAAAAGGTTCCTTTAGGCCAAGGCGCACAAAGACGGGACAAAAGAGCGAATTTCTTAGGATAGTCAAATGCTTGTGACTGGTTGTATATATATATATATATATATATATATATATATATATATATATTCTGTTGAGAGATTCTTTTTTTAACGTTGATGTGAGGAGATAATAAAAAGGAAAGATGCTCAAGTAGGTAGAATAAACAAAGAGTAAGAAAAGACATCTGTAAAATCTAAATTCTTAAAATTGGCTAAAGAACTGCGAGAATAAGTTTTATTACTTTACTCTGAGTAAAATAGATAATTTCGATGAGGATTATTGACATTTATCTCCAAGAATTCATAGCTTATACAAACATTATCGTTCTTGCGAAAAGGTTATTACTAGAGTGAGTCAAAGATTTTGCAATATTGTATTACGTGCTAGTTTTTGGCGTGTATATCACGTGACTAAGCATTTCAAACCGTGGTAGTTACCTGTTATGGTTGTTAATATCTTGCTAGTTGGTGCACTGATACGTTGGGCATTGCTTCATTCTATGTCTGACTTGTGAGCAACGCAGATGAACGTGCAACGTGGACTAATTCGAGAATTTATGCCTTACGAGTTAGAACTGGGTTATAACGCCGATTGGTTTGATATTATGGCACATCAACAATTGTCGGTTATTTAATGCCAAATATATATATATATATATATATATATATATATATATTGTTCTATTTCAAATATTTCCGTTTAGTATAACTATAGGTTTTTGTTTACACACGGTTAAATCTCAAAAGTGATATACTTCAAACTATTCAGTTTAGTATAATTACGCAGTTTAAATGTCAAATATAGTTCTATTTTATAGTTTAGTTTAACATAAGTACACAGTTTAAGAGTCAAAACAGTTCTATTTCAAATAATTCAGTTTAGTATAAGTATAGAATTATTTTTTGTTTACACGCAGTTAAATGTAAAAAAAGTTCTATTTCTAACAATTCACTTTGGCATAAGTACACAATTTGGTTCTATTTGACCCGTAGATTGGACCCTATCAGGTGCTACCATTCCGGGCTAGAGTAGACTTGGGAGCGATGGCAATAAAAGGGTACTCCGGATTCCCCAAAGCGCCAGCATTACTGGAGCCTCACCATCAGATTGTTTAGTGTCATTCAGGACACTTGTTGGGGGAGTCTTCCTCTTCTGCCGAGATGCAGTCGATGTATTCTACAGCCTCAGCCGACTGGGCCGCTATAACGCCAAGGCTGCAATCAAAAACATTTGTTGAATGATAGGTGAAATGCAGATGATCAAGGTATAGTAAGTACATGGTTGAATATATTTCGCTCTGGTAACGATAACCTAGACAATCAGGCAATATCAGGTAGGCCTAAACGATTGGATAACGAAGCCATGCTCGAAGCCATATTGAAAAATCTAGAAAGAAGCGCTTGGGGAGTATAAACCGACCTCGCAGTACAGTGAGATTCGTCATTATCCGGAGCTGCCTGACGATATCAAAATATTATAAAACTTTTGAATCGCCCAATCAATCTTAAATGCCTCACAAACTAACAACGTTAGTTTGTGAGAAATTTAAAAAGTTACCGAATACGATCAAGAAATATTAATTTGGAAAACCAAATCTTCAGGAAAAATACAAAGTAAATCCAATTTATTTTCGTTTTTAAGGATATATTAAGTGGAATCACCATGAGATACGTTTGATATTCATTTAAGTTTGGTTTTGATTTCGTTTGTTTGTTTAATGATACATAAACTTTTATTGGTTATTAAACACAAGTGAACAATACAGCGTTGGGCTGTACAATCGTACATTTCAGTGTTGAAATTTATTAGCCTATTTTTTGTTCATGAAACATTGTGAATTCGAGCGGAAGCATCTTGAAGTTGCCTGTTGTTGAGAGGAGAAAAAATGGTGAAGCGAGTAAGAAGTGCTTAGATGGCTTGAGATGAATTCGTCTCATGTTAAGGAATTGAAAGAGTTTGATTTCTTTCTTTCTTAAATGGCATACTAACTTCCATGGGTAATTAAATACCAAAGCCATTTTTGTATAAAACACAGCAGCGACACAGTTTAACCAATAGCTCGATGGATAAGGGTGAGCCTACCATTTGAAAGGTTATTAATCCGGACTTGAACCAAATAGCGTGACCAGGAGTTCGAACTCACTCACGACAATATCGCAGTCCTCCATATTAGCCACTACACCAGAGTGACCTCACTTCACTAATTAATGGATATAGATGAAAGCAAATATACTGCAATAGAAAAAAAATGTTTGCTGCTGCTGTTGTTGTTGTTGTTGGAGGGAAAGAGAGACAAAATTCGATCCTATTAGAGCACAATCACGTGCGAGAATCAATGTATATACATTTAATTGGGATCAATGGATTGAGCCAACAGAAAGATCAATGATATCTTCGTGTAAATGATTTTCTGCACTTGGGGAAAATGTCTAAAAACGTCCAAAAATAGTTATTTCCTTTTAATATTTATAGATGGAAATGATTTCCGCAGCCATTCACAAGTAAATGCAATCTCTATTCTTGAAGGAAACGATTTTTTTATTAATCTTTTCACTTTGCAAATGGCATTGGTACAAGATTAAAACTAAAAGAGGAACCGAAAACGGATATATATATATATTGTTATCCACAGACAGACTGTTTCGTGTGGCTACACCCGCAGGACGCTCGAAGCCGGGATCGAAACCCGTCCAACTTTACGATAGACTAAGGTTTCAGACAACACGGCTACAAGCGGACTACGTTGGCTAAGGGAATTTTAAGGTATTTTATTTTTAGCAACAGCAGCAGCAGCCTTTGTTTACATTTTTTTATACCCTATCGGCTACCAGAGTGCTCATTCTTACGAAGAGCTTTGCATTACGCTAGGGGCGGCCGACAATTCCTTCGCTAGTGTGCTCAACCCCCATGGGGGAGCGTATATATATATATATATATATATATATATATATATATATATATATATATATCCAGACCCTGAGAATTTGATAAATAATAGATGTGAATTAATAGCTAGATGCAGACATAGGAATAAATTTTAACTATAGAAAAATTATCATAGATAATGCCTAAATTAAAAAAGCATAGGATTAAATTGAGATTTAAGGTAAATGAATAAAAATAAAATAAAATAAAAAAATGAGAAGAAAACATATGATGTGTACGCACTCTTCAATGGAGGAGTAACTGAATTAATAGGCACGAAAATAAAATTTGAAATTTAAAATTTTAATTTAAAATTTTCTTTACGTAGAGTTATTAAAGAAAGTTATATTTATCTAAATTAGAATTAAATCTGGAGTTTTAAGTCAAAAAGTATTGAGAAGTTAAAGAATTTAAAAAAAAATAATTTACTATAATTCCAACCGGCAATAAAATAAACAAAAAACGGAAGTGGGCTAAATGACGGGAAAACTCTTCAGCCCTCTTCAATCCCCTCCCGCCCTTCTTTTCTGTGTTTATTCTAAATTATTTTATCCATAAGATCTGAAGAAGTCCTGTTGATTTTTTTTTGGTGTTTTTGATTGATATCGAAACCCATAAGAGGATGGAAATAAATTAATAATCCTAATGTGACCGGTTTTTGTTTTTTCTTAAAGATATATATATATATATATATATATATATATTGTATTTTAAAATCTAATTGAAACGTGTGCCCTGCTGAGCAATATATATATAACAAAGTGATAAGGTCTAGACGACTGTCAAGACTTCATCTAGACAGCTGCCTCTCAAACTATTTGATGTGGTTACAGGCAAAATAGATTCCAAAGGGTTACGGGTCAGTACTCAAGTAAAAGCAAGCGAGGTTGTTCATTAAGTAAAAATAATAATAGTAAGAATTACAAAAAGATTTTCTGTATTTTCATATTAAATATCTTATGATAATGAGAAACTAGAAACTCTTAATGAACCAACAGTCTATGACTTGCAAACCTCCACCGGTACAAGTGCCATCACTTTGACTAATGCTACTCATGAAAAATCTAAGCTATAACTAGGGACTGAATTAAAGACTTGGTCTAATTATCGCATAGTCGAGAAAATGAAACGCAGTTTCTTCCAGGCAGCGGTCGTATCGATACTGGTGTATGGATGCACCACTTGGACGCTAACAAAACGGCTGAAGAAGAAACTAGACGGCAAATACACAAGAATGTTGAGAGCAATATTGAACAAGTCCTGGCGACAACACCCAACAAGACACCAACTATACGGCCACTTGCCTCCCATCACGAAAACTATACAAATTAGACGAACCAGACACGCAGGACACTGCTGGAGAAGCAAAGACGAGCTCATCAGTGATGTACTCCTATGGACCCCCACATATGGCCAAGCAAAAGCAGGACGACCAGCTCGAACATACATAGAGCAGCTATGTGAGGATACGGGATGTAACCCTGAAGACCTGCCAAAAGCGATGAATGATCGGGAGAAGTGGCGAGAGAGGGTCAGTGATATCTGTGCTGGCAGCACGGGATGATGATGATATATATATATAGTCATCCACAGACAGATCTGTTTCGTTCTATCAGAACTTTTCAGTGTGGTTAGACAGGCTAGATTCCCGAATCTGGTATCGAAACCCGGTTGACTTAAATGCCAGTCCAATATATATATATATATATATATATATATCGTATCACCCAAAAAGAATACACTCTAGGTATTTTTTGTAAACTGCCAATTTTGTTCTAAGCCGAACAAACAAAGATATTATGATTTCTAACAGAATATTATACAAATAAAACGGGTATTATTAGGTATTATTCATGGCCAAAATTTACATTTGGAAATCTGCAACCTAAAGTCTAAATATGATGTAGCTTAATGTATTCAGTGGAATTTATTTTTGGTAATAAAATTTCAACAATGTGGAGTAGAATAATAAATAATGCCTTTAGAACATCAGCTCGTAGATTAATCTAGGTCATTTCGTATTGGATTTTCTTCTTCTTCTTCTTCTTCTTCTTCTTCTTCTTCTTCTTCTTCTTCTTCTTTCCCACCTGCGTTTGCTAATGGACTTTTACTGCAGGCCACGTGACAACCAATCTTCTCACGTCTCCAGGACTCTTCTGGGTATTTTTGCTGAGCGTAATGCTGTAGTTTAGATGGATGTCTGTTCATCCTCCGATTTCCAACCCTTCAAGCCTCTTTAACAAGCCTTTGCTTTTAGAGCACCAATTGCAATTGGTATCGCCCTCACTCTCATGTTCTATTGTTTTTTAGTCCTCCGGCAAGATCTAAGTACTTGTATCTATTTTTGTTAGTCGGGAAGCAAAGACTACGATTCGGCAGGTTCTTTTTTTATGTTAATTATCACAAGGTCTGATTTTCTGATTGAGATTAGGTGGTCTGTTTGCATCTTTTTTGGCGTTAATTTACTTATTATGTGATAGACCTGTTTCGCCTCTGTTATCACATAACCTACACATAACCTACACGAGCGTTTTAGCTATTTTCAATTATAGCATAGTTGGTTTTTATGCTGTCGTTTTGCGCTGCTATTAGAAGAGATTCCGTTTCTCTTTAAATGTTTGATCTTTTAATCATGACCAAGTCTTCTCGTGTGAGATCTCATCATTTTGTTGCTTAAAATATCCATACAGTTGTTTTTCTTTCCATTTCAGTTTCCTAATTGTCGTTCGGTTAACCTTCATTCTATGTATGCTATTTCTGATTAGCCTTCTTTACTCCTTTTTAGAATCTTCGAGTCTTTGTATTGTTGTCATCACACTATGTTCAGTGACCGCGAGTTTTCCTCCTTTTTCTTTTCTTCGTACACAGTCTATGTCATATATGCAAGGACATCATGCATATCGTCATTAACTTTCTTGTACGCTGGTTCCTTTGTCGAAATTCTTCTCTCGTCTATTTCAATCATGGACTGAGTATCTTACAAGGTGGACAGTCCAGGTGTTTATTCCTTTACTGAGATTCCTGTTACAGAGCATGGTTTTGAGAAGTTTTTTCCTTCCTCAGAGATATTATCCTATTTTTTCTTTCATCTCCACTTGTTTGGTGGTGTCCACTTCCAATATTCCCAAATACTTGTGATTTTCCTTTTTTCCTTACATTTTGATTCTTTCTTGGTTTGACAGTTCTGTTCCTTCCGTTTTAATTAATACTTACTCCTATTGGAGTTTTTCACATCGGCGTTAGACGATAGTTTCTCACCGGTATTTGATTGACAGCAAGTCTCCCTAAGTCTCTGTTCTCAGAATTCTTGCCAATCTTAATAATGTTGTAACTTGGATGGTCTCCACTCTCATTCTTATTTCCAGCTTTCCGAGCCCTTGTTCCAATAGCACTAATTACAACTGTTATAAACGTCATTTTCATGTTCCACGTTTTTTTTTTCAATTCTCTAGCAAGGTCATGGTACTTATCTTTCTTTTCGCTTTCTTTCAATTTTACTCTGTGGTCAGCCGAAACAGAAAAGGCTACAATTCGGCAATTTCTCTTTTTTGTTGTTGATTATTTCTAGGCCTGGTGGTCTGGCCGAGAATAGGTGATCCGTTTGTATCTCGAAATCACAGTGGAGTTTATATGTCTCATTATGGTTTGGTTTGGTTTCTTTGTTTTAATGGCATATCAACTCTTTTTAGGTTATTTAATGCCAAAGCTATTCTCCTAGAAGAACAGTAGTGGTACTATTTATCCCATAGCTGGGAGGATAAGGGGGTTCATAACTTTCCCAATGGTATTTGCCCGAAAGTGAACGTAATAGCGCGACTGGAGTACGAACTCGCGTACTACGATTCCGCAGTCCATCGCATTAACCATTACACCACGAGGACACCCCCTGTGTCTCATTATCCAGAACAGATTCTGAGTTGTGAATATAACATTTGGTAGTACGGTCAGACTTCAATTTCTATGCACAATTCCCAGTGGATCCCCTTGCCCACCAATTTGTGTCAATACTTATACTCTTTTTGTGCTAATTTACTGCATTTGCTAATTATGTGATTGATAGTTTCGTCTCTAACTCAACATAATCTATATCTGGTGTTTTGTTGCGTCTTCTGTTTCTTAGAATCCTTCAATGAGCTATTTTACACAAGACTTAGATTGCATTCTATTTATTCATACTTATTACTGTCTCTTTTGGCTGATATTCTCAGTCATATCGATACGATTCTTCTTACAAGATGAACTGTTCAGCCAAGTGCAAAATTTGTATCTCATGTAGGCTGGGGCTGCGAGTTATCTTGGTAATGTAATTATCAGTCCCTTTCTCGTTCAGACAAGGCTCATTAAATAAGTTTCCAGACTTTTTTCGTATGGACACTTTTATTGATAGTACACACATGAAACTCTAGTCCCCTTCGAAGTAATCCCCTCCGGCTGCAATGCACTTGTTGTACCGCTCCAACAACTTCTGGAAGACTCCATTGAAGTCATTTTGTGTGAGCGTGTCAATGGCCTTCGTTACAGCCTCTTTCAGCTCCTCAGTTGTCTCATAACGACAAACTCTGAGCTTAGTTTTTCCTTGAGCTTAGGGAATAACCTAAAGTCACAGGGAGCAAAGTTTGGACTATAGAGAGGCTGAGGATCTGTCTTGATGCCCATCTTGGTCAAATAAACTGTGACAAGGATGGAGTTGTAGACTGGTGCATTGTCCTGCTGATCCGATTTGAAGAGTGCTGGCCTCTTCCGACAGAATCTCTTCCTGAACTCCCTTAAAACATCAACATAGTAACCCTAACCCTTTGGCCAATCAATTCTGGTGTATTGACTTCCTTACTCCTCCCACACCTCTCATCATCCCTCACAGACTCCCCGCCTTCCTTGAATCTCTTATGCCACTCAAAACCTGATGCTCGATTCATGAAAGATGGTCGAAAAGCAGTCTGAAGCATTCCATACGTTTCTGTGGCATTTTTTCCAAGTTTAAAACATAATTTCTATTGCATATCGTTCTTCAAAAGTGCCCTCACGTCCAGATTGCATTTTTGAAATTGACCAGCTGTGACAATCAGGTTTTAGTAGGGTGTATTCCAATTGCTGCTGTAGCTGTTCCTTTGAACCTGAAATCAAAAAAATTAGCAAGTCATTTCATAAGACGTATAGCAATAACATACTGAATTTTCAAGTTCTCTACGACAATTTTAAATGCCTGTACAAAAGAGCTTGGAAACTTATTGTACTCACTACGTATATATATATATATATATATATATATATATATATATATATATATATATATATATAGAGAGAGAGAGAGAGAGAGAGAGAGAATCAGATGTGTGTATATATTACCTAGATATATATATACTTATACAATCACATAGCGTTTTATATATGAATAAATGCTATTATCTTTACGATTATATTATTCATTCATGATAATTTTTTTCCTAATATTTTATCAATTTATCTATTTACTCCCTTCCTTTTAAATTCTATACTTTTCTTTCACAAAAAGGAAACGAAATACAATGATAACCAAGAATCGATAGCATCTGTTTTAGGCATGGTTCTCATCATGTCTGCCATATTCCCTGCCAGACTCACCTTCCAATATTCTTAAAATTCATAAATATCACAAAACTATAAAATAAATTTTAAAAAATATATCTATCATAAGAATAAAATAAAGTCAATATTTTTCCGTCAAAAAATGAAAAATCTGCCTTTTTAAATTAGCATATTTCTATTTGCCGACGTTTTATCTATCTTCCCCCCCCATTTTTTCCAACTGAAAGAAAAACATGTCCAAAATCGATCTTGTGTTTGAATTATAAGATTAAGAAAGTCTTATTATGCATCTCTGATTATTTTCCCCCTTCCCACAGTCATAAAAGCTGTGAAAACAAAAAGGAAAACTAATCTCTCAGCGTATATAAGCTCACATTTATATACGGATTTTAAAAGGCTAAGTTTCTTGATGTGTGTGCCATGAACATACCTTATTTTATTGAAGAAAACGAAATTTCAATGAGAATAAAATCTCGTAAGAAGATCCTAATGATAGACAATAACAGGAGTAAATAATAAGCTTTCTTTAATTCAACAAATGTCTTTATTGTCGGTCCGTCAGTGTAAAAACGTCAACTGTCCTGACGGCGTGGCCAAGAACACGCTGTTTGGATTTGGTTTGATTGGGTTGGGTTATGGCATGTCAACTGTTGTTGGTCATTTATTGCCAAGTCCGGTTTATGCGTGCTTATAAAAAATATATGATTTGTAAACTCATTTTGTTGATAATATTTTTAAACAAACCTAAGAACACTTTTTAGCACTCAGCTAAATGTTCCAAGTATTGCTATGTTTAACTATCCAATAAAATTAACGTCAGTCATTTATTTTTACACAGTTAAATGATCAAACAGTTCTATTTCAAACAATTCAGTTTAGCATAATTCAACAAAAATAAATGGTTCCAAATATTGATATGAATCACTTACAATTCAAATTAACATCAGTCATTTGTTTTCACACAGTTAAATGATCAAATTGTTCTATTTCAAACAATTCGATTGGGTATTTACTTTAAAATAGCAATTCAGAGTTAGGGTTTATACTCAATAATAAAATGAAGGGTATTTTTTCTGTGACCATGTGTCTGGCTTTTTAGAAGAAGTGAACTTGTCGTCATTTCTTCGTATCATCTTTGTCTTTAATTTTTTCAAGACTCCGCTGCGCAACAATAATATTACGGAGGCGTTAATCATAAAAACCTACATGTTGAAGTTATAACCCATTAATAACCGTCGTTTGCTACTACATATAATACTCATAGCACGTTGATCATAAGTATTTATGATTTAACATGATGCAGGTCGTTTTGATGTTATCATCAGTGTGAAAACAAACAGAAATGTCTTATTCATATAGATCAAAGCCGGTTGCTATTAATTTCAAATTGCCTCGACCGATAGCCTGAAATAAATTGCAAGTCATTAAATTCTTTGTCATAATCATCAATGTTATTAGTTTTACTGATGTCCTCACTGGTTGATGAAGATCGTGTAGACCGTTTGGTGTTAATATAAGTGTGAAATCACGCTGAGAATTTCCTATTTATTCATATAGATTACTGCCAATTGCTATTAGTTTCAAATTACCTCTTAGGATAGTTTGGAATCAATCGCAAGCTACTCTTTCTCAAAATCAACAATACTATTAGTTTTAGGGATGCCCTTACTGGTTGAAGAATACAGTGAATTTTAGGCTGTATATTTCTAATGTAGCACTGATTCATAGTCTAAATCTACATTTCATATAGCTTATTTAGGTAATGTTTTCTGTTGAAATCTCTCATGGTCAACCTTCTTGGAGATGGGGCTCTAGAATACACTGATTGTATAACCATTTGAAGAAGAAGAAGAAGAAGAAGAAGAAGAAGAAGAAGAAAAAGAAGAAGAAGAAGAAGAAGAAGAAGAAGAAGAAGAAGCCCCCTTCAAAATTTGAAGCGGCCTGAATATGGAAATGAATTGCATCAAGAGGTAAGGCCCCGGTTCTAGAAATATGGAGAGTTTGAAATATTCCTTTTTTACTTTTACTCAAGGACAAGGCTCAGTGAATATGGTGTTTGGTTGGAATATGCTTGTGAGTGAAATAATCTGGAGGTTGCTGGTTCAATCCGAACCTCAGGAAAAACTAACAAGGAATACTTACTCTAACTTAACACTTGTACCCCATCATGGTTAACAGAACTGCAAGTTAAACGTTCTGGTTCAAATAAAGGGCTCGGTTCGAGATTCTGTGTGGACTCCTGAGTTCGAGATGAAATACCTGAAGAATGCCAAAGGACGTATCGGCCGAAACGATTACAATAATAGAGATAAGCTCAATAGTCAGAATATTCTAAGTAATAATAATTATCAAGGTTCATCTGAAAAATTTAGGCAACGAAACATTATTCCAAGATTCACTCTGATCTGAAGTGGTTGTGCCCATTAAGTTTCTATCTACAGGTAAAATTGACCTCTTTGAAAATTATCTAAATTAGACAAATATCCCGACAAACAAAATCACGGAGTTAAACGACTAAAAATACGCCGGAGCAAAATTAGTCTGTGAAAAAATCGGGGTCCCGTGAAGACCACAGAGAGAAATTCAAATCCCGTGTGGGAACACAGACTTGAATCGCACATAAAAAGACTACAACAACAGGCAAGAATACTAAAGCAGAACATTAAGAAATTTTCGGACGAAACTGAAAAAGAATGACACCTATTACTTAAAAAAAAGCTTGAAGAGACCAACCAAAAAATACTAGTGAAAAAACCAATACTAAAAAGATACCGCGGCAAGACCAAACAATATAGACAAAACAGGACGTTCCAAAACAACGAAAAACAAATCTACTGACAATTAGGGGGAAAATGGGTGAAGTCATAGCAACAACCGTATGTGAGAGAAGCGAAAGGATTTTGGATCAAAATATGGGAGCGGAAAGATCATAACAAGAAAGTTGAATGAATAAACAACATGGAAACAGAGTTGCGAATGCTCGAAGAAGGCCCTCAGGTGAACATACACTCCGATAGGCTCATGGCAACGCTTAAAAATAGTAAACTGGAAAATCCCTGGCCTTGATAGCATACTCAAATTTTGGTTTTAAAAATTCACCTCTATACACGACACATTTGCTACTGAAATGCATACAAAAATTGAGGTACCCGAATGGCTGTTCAAAAGAAGACTACTCTAATCTAAAAAAAAATCCTCAAAGGAACTGCCCCAACCAACTATAGACCCGTAACGCGCCTACCGATGATGTGGAAAATACTAACGACAGAAATTTGGGAGAAGGTCAATTATTCATTGATAAGTCGCGGAATCTTCCCCGACAAACAGAAGCGATGCTACCAGAGAACTGGGGGCACAGAGGAACTACTATATATAAATCAACACATCCTAAACGAAAGTGAAACGAGATAGAAAAATCTAGCTATGGCCTGGATCGACTACAAAAACGCTTACGATATGGTTCCCCAAAGCTGGATACTACACTGTCTCAAAATGCATAAAATAACCAACCAAATCGTACAGTTTATCGAAAAGACCATGCAAACCTGGAGAGTTGAATTGGCAATAGAAGAGCAAAATTTAGCAGCGGTAAAGATCCAAAGAGGCATATTCCAGGGAGATGCACTATCACCCTTACTATATGTGATAGCCATGATGCCAATCAACCACTTCTTTGAGAAAATGCATAGCCTGATGCAAACTCAATAAATCGAATGAAAAGATCAACCCTTGTTGTACATGGACGACATCAGACTGTTCGCAAAAAATGAGAAGTGTTCTGGGGACCTGAGAAGACTTGTTGCCACTGAGACTCCTATGAAAGTCCATCGGCTAACGCTAATGTAAAAAAAAAAAACTAGCAAAGACTAATAAAATACGAATACAAGTTGTATAATCCCACCCACTGGAGGTGCCCGTGGTGTAATGGTTATCGTCGTAGGAAATGGACACGGCGACACAAGTTCAAATCCCAGACGAAGCTGATTGCATTTTACATAGCATTAATATCCTTGGAAAAGGTATGAATTCAATTATTCTCCCTCTAGCTATGGGTAATTAATAAGACAGACTAGGTTCTTCAGCCTTGGTGAGGCAACTAACCTAGGAGAAGGAATACTCTGAATTCAAACCTGTTAAACTCCGCTTAAAAAATTGTCTTGTGTCATATCCTGCCCAAGCGGAGGGGTTGGTAAATATGATAATCCCAACCACCAACTAAACAACATTACTGTTTCTCTTCGTTTTTTGTTTTTTGTGGGTTTTTTCCGCTTTTGCTTAACTAACAGCTAAGAAGAGAAAAGAGACAATAAAAACAAGGAAATTTCATGGATGAATTTGCCGTTTGAAAGAAATTGAATTTTTGTCCCAATCATATTAAGTGATAACTGTATCATTTTCAGGTTGCATACTGATTTTGAAAAACAAAGGAATATTAGCTTTCAAAAGCACAGAAACGTTGCATATGCATGAATATATGTAATTATGTGGTGAGAAAAAAATACATAAAGAAACAATTTGTGTCGATATTTATCAATAAAATGGTGATATTGATAGCTTCAAGATATTAAAATAGGAATCCTAAAATGCATACATATCACGAAACAATCAGTTACGCAAAAGTGTAGACCCCTAAATGGCGTTTGATATTCTGTATGGAATTTAGTGAGAGTATTCTAAGCCCCACCGATAGTTTGATCTATTCAGAGAAATGATGTTTGCTTATTATCTGTCGTTGTACCTCATGGTTAGTTGATAAAGGTCCATGGTTAGTTGATAAAGGTCCTCTAAAAAATAAAAGAATTAAATTTCTATGAAAAAATTTAATTCTGAAAACATCACACAGACGGCGTTACTGTACTCAGAAACTGCAGTATTCCTCCACTGAAATAATAGCGTTATGTGTAAACCTCATTTATGCACACATTCCTTTCTTTTGTGTCAGCTATGTCTTGGAATAGTTGGGTTATATGGCAGATCAGCCATTGTAGGTTATTTAATGCAAATCCTCTATATACATATATATCAAATATATATGATTTGGTTTGGTTGATTTATATGGCATATCAACCATTGTATGTTATTTAATACTAAATCCTCTTGATACATATATATCGAATATATAAGGTTTGGTTTGGTTGGGTTATATGGCATATCAACCATTGTATGTTATTTAATACTAAATCCTCTTGATACATATATATCGAATATATAAGGTTTGGTTTGGTTGGGTTATATGGCATATCAACCATTGTATGTTATTTAATACTAAATCCTCTTGATACATATATATCGAATATATAAGGTTTGGTTTGGTTGGGTTATATGGCATATCAACCATTGTATGTTATTTAATGTTACATCTTCTTTATACACATATATTAAATATAAATGATTTGTAAACGCATTTTGTAGATAACATTCTTAAACGAGCCAGAGCACTTTTTAGCGCACAGTTAAATGGATTCAAGTATTGCTATATAGCAGTCACAATTTAACATCAGTCATTTGTTTGCACAAAGCTTGTTCTCTTTGATCAATAAATAGGACCATATCAGGTGCTACCATTCCTGGTCAGAGTCGACCTAGGAGCAATGGTAATGAAGGTGTACTCCACATTCCCCAAATATTCAATGCTGGAGCATCGCCATATGTGGGTTTAATATCATATCCAGAATATTTGTTTGTTTGTTGTTTTTTTGGGGAGGGGCTTACTCCTCTGCAAAGATACACTACCAGCTACGTGCTTTTCTAAAAATACAAGCATGTCTTGATTCTTGAAAATTATTTCGTATTTAAATCTTTCTACCGCTTACTATACTACTAAATGGACTAGATGGAAGCGGACGTACCGTAACGGTTACAATAATTCGATATGGACATGGAGATTCCAGTTCGAATCCGGAACTAAGATCTTTGTACGAGGTGTATACGATAAGTTTCCATACTTTTTTCGTATAGGCACTTATATTGATAATACATACATGAAACTCTAGTCCCCTTTGAAGTAATCTCCGGCTGCAATGCACTTATTGTACTGTTCCAAGAACTTCTTGAAGGCCCCATGGAAGTCCTCTTGTGTGAGCGTGTCAATGACCTTCGTCACAGCCCCGTTCATCTCCTCAGTTGTCTCATAACGACAGCCTTTGAGCTTAGAGAATAACCACAAGTCACAGGGAGTAAGGTTTGGTCTATATGGTTGGTGAGAAACTGTCTTGATGCCTATCTTGGTCAAATAGTCTTTGATAACGATGGAGCTGTAGACTGGTGCATTGTCCTGCTGGAAATGCCACTGACCCGATTTGAAGAGTGCTGGCCTCTTCCGACGGAATCTCTTCCTGAACTCCCTTAAAACCTTAACATATTAACCATAATCCTAACCGTTTGGCCAATCAACTCTGGTGTATTGACTTCCTTACTCCTCCCATACATCTCATCATCCCTTACAGCCTCCGTGCCTTCCTTGAATCTCTTATGTCACTCAAAAACCGATGCTCGATTCATGCAAATACTCCAAAAGCAGTGTGAAGCAATCCATACGTTTCTGTGGCACTTTTTACAAGTTTAAAACATAATTTTATTACATATCGTTCTTCTAAAGTGTCCTCTCTTCCAGATTGCATTTTTGAAATTCACCAGCTGTGACAATCAGGTTTTAGTAGGGTGTATTCCAATTGCTGCTGTAGCAGTTCCTTTGAACCTGAAATCATAAAAATTGGTCTGTCATCTCATACGATGGATAGCAATAACATAGTAAATTTTCAAGAATCTACGACAATCGTAAATAACTGTACACAAACAGTGTGGAAACTTATCGTATGTACCTCGTACTTCACATAGGACTGATACACTTTGAAAAGGAACTAACACTATAAATCCAATTATTTCCTCTATTCAGCGATGGACAATTAGTAGAGTAGACTAAATTATTTAACCGTGGAAGGACGACTGATCTAAAAAGAAAACTCTGAATTCCCACCAGTTGTACTCAGCTTACAACATAATTTTGCATTACACCCTGCTCGTGGCAGAGGCGTTGAGTATATTCATACTCACTGAACACCGATGAAAACACAGCTTTTTACCGGTTGGCAAACTTATAGAATAATTACTACTGAGTACTATGTTCGATCCTCATTTGTGACCTTGTATAAAATCTAAGTAAGGCTTTCTTAGTAACTATTTAACCTTGAAGGATATTTTGACGCCAAACATTTTGCACAATATCTAAATACAATCGTCAAAAAGTTATTATTATTTCTTATGCCCCTTTGAGTATTTCTAATATCTTCTATTTTTTTGCAGTAACCTTAAAAGAGAATCTTTACACAGAACATATACGCTTATAGCAAAATATCGATATAAGGGGAAAAATCTGCTGAAAAATTAATCCGATAGATCCCCAAAATGCGCTTTTAATTTTTTTCTTATCATTATTACAGAATCAATCCACTTCAATCTTATTTTTTTATATCATTTCTGTTATTGATCTAATTAGGCAGTTTTTTTCCCAAAGAATATTTTACAAGCAGAAATTGCTTGTTTTTTTAGGGAGAGTATGGCGTATCAACCTTCGTTGGATATGTAATGCCCAATCCATTTTTATATACATAATCAGTTCTATTTCAAACAATTCAGTTTAGCACGAGTACACAGTTTGATTGTCAAAAACATTTCTATTTCAAGCTATTCAGTTTAGTCAAACAGTTCTAATTCAAACAATTCAGTTTCATATAAGCATAGATTTTGCTTACACACAGTTAGATGTCAAAACAGATCTATTTCAAACAATACAGTTTAGTGAAAGTACAGTTTCAATGTCAAAAACAGTACCATTTCAAACAATTCAGTTTAACATAAGTACGCAGTTTAAATGTAAGTACACTGTTTAATTAACAAAAACATTTCTATCACAAGTTATTTAGTCTAGTCAAACACTTGTAATTCAAAAAATTCAGTTTAGCAAAAGTACGCAGTTTTACACTGTTTAACCCTGAGATGGGACACTATCAGGTGCTACCAGTCCGGGTCAGAGTGGACCTGGAAGCAATGGCAAAATCTCCAGCATTACTGGAATTTTACCAGAAGATTATTTACTGTCATATCGAGGACACTATCCAGAGATATCAGAAACTGGTAAGTAGACTTCATTTTAAAATTCAGCCTTGAGAGTAAGTTTCTAGGTTGGGCAGAAATAATGAAGAAATATCTACCACAATTAAAAATTCTATTCCTATTTAAAAAGTTTCTATGAGAGCTCCTCTCATTCTTCTTTACAGTAAAGAAGTTAATCCTGATTTCTCCAATCGCTCCTGGTAACTGTAATCTTTGACTCTTTTTGTTAATTTTGTCACTTTTCTTCGAAAAGTTGCGTTGTTTTAGATTTGAATAAATTCATATTCCAGGTAATTAAAAGTCACGTTTACAAAACCAAGATTAACCAAATTCTAACGATATAAACGTTTGAAATTGAAATGAATTAGCTGACCAGAAAATAGAAATTAATTCTAAGTTCACCTACCTCGGAAGCAGTGTCTTATCGACTGAAAAAGACATCAACACTTGACTAGCAAAGGCATAGACAGCTATCAATAGGCTATCGGTCATATGGAAGTCAGACCTGACCGATAAGATAAAAAGCAGTTTCTTCCAAGCAGCGATCGTGTTGAGACTGCTATATGGATGCACTACATGGACGCTAACTAAACGGATGGAGAAAAAGCTTGACGTCAACTATACAAGAATGCTGCGAGCAATATTGAACATGTCCTGGAGGCAACACCCCTCAAAGTAGCTGCTGTACGGCCCCCTACCACCCATCACGAAAACTATCCAAATTAGACGAAACAGACATGGATGACACTGCTGGAGAAGTAGGGACGAGCTCATAAGTGATGAACACCTATGGACCCCTTCCCATGGCCAAGCAATGACAGTGCGACTAGCTCGAACCTACATACAGTAGCTCTGTGAGGATACGGGGTGTAGCCCTGAGGACCTACCGGAAGAGATGAACGATGGCGAGAGGAGGCGAGGAAGTTTCAGGGATATCCGTGCTGATGATACGACAAACTGATGATGATATAAAAGTCTAGGTTGATTTATTATATAAAAATCAGCTTTAGAAAAACACAAAGTATACATAAAAGAAAGCGATAAAATTTACAAATGCGTGGCCCATATCTAAGAACAAAAAAAAAACAAAAAAAAACGATTGACGGTGATATCAATTGTAGTTTATTCGATCGGAATAGTTCCCAAAGGTTCGGAAGGAAAACTGGAAGAACTGTAAATCAGAAGACAAGTCGAGACCATCCATACCACAGCTTTAAGATAGGCTACGATACGGAAAATAGTCCTGGAGACTTGAGACGACTTACTGTCACATATTGTATTTTGACTTTTGACCCGGCCAAACATGCCGTTCCAAAGTGATGCGCCAGAAGGAAGTGACACATTCCAATGGCCAGTAATCGAAAGAGATCGCGTGGGTGGATTTGGCTGATGAAATGGGACAAGGTAAAAAATCCCATGGTACACTCATAGACTGATGCACCGGAAGTGAGTGACCTGTGAACTGCATGACAGTTATTTCCGCTTGATGACGATCAAATATGCCGTTCCAAAGATTGAGTGGACGATTGAGTGGGCGTTGAACTATCATATAACTCGGTCAAGATGTTATGTTTTGACCTTTTGACCCGGCCAAAAATGCCACTCAAGGTGGTGCACCGGAAGGAAGTGACACATACCGGTCGCTGGAAATCGGAAGAGGTTGCGCAGGCGTTGAGGCGTGTCTATATTACTGCGTGGGAGTTTGAAGGTAATATAAGGCCAACGAATTGAGGACAGTTGGAGATAGGCGAGAAGGAGGGCAAGCAGTGCAGTGGAAGACGGAGGTAGACGCGAAGTAGTAAGGAAAGCCAGCACACAGAGGAGTTTACTCCAGGGTCCGGTTGAGCAGCCATGAAGAACGAGAAAGACACAACGCTGACGGCCATAACTTCGGGGTCAAAATATTTCAGTAATGTTCGATCTCCAGCTGCCTCTCACACGCAAACTTTGAGTAACCCTTTTCGAAACCTTACAAATAAAGTGAGAGGTAAAATATTTTATAAAGAAGTCTTCCTGCGTCTTTCTTGCGTGCGTCGTTTGTTCTTGCGTCTTTTTCATCGTGCGTCTGTCTATTATTGTGTCGTTATGATGCTGCATGAACATGTATATGTTTATATAAGCATATTTATTGTGTGAGCATATAACAAAGACAAGAAGTCAAACAGTTAGAGATCGGACGGAGTTGGAGACGAGATGTGGTAAGGAAAGCCACACTCGGCCGAAAGGGCCCTTGGGACCCCCGATGGAGTTTTGGAGACCAATTGGTGATAAGATGCAGTAAAGAAAGCCATCATCCAGCATAGAACTGGGCCCCTCGGCCTCTGGTTGAGCATCAGGAGAACGAGAAAGACACAACGATGACAGTCATAAGAGTGGGAGTCAATATATATTGCAATCTTTGTTCGGTCTCCAACACCCTCTCACAATAAAACCCTGAGTAACCCTTTTCGAACCCTTACAATAAAATGAGAGGTACATATTTTTCTAAAGAAGTCTTCGCTCGTCCTTTATCGTTCTGTCGTTGTGATTCATTCTGCATGAATCTGCATATGACTATATAACAAACACAGACTCCAGTGAAAGGCCACTGCTTAACGCAGTTGGGGAAAATTCGCTTGGAGTGAAATAATATGCAACAAAACAACAGCTCTAGTTTATATGCTGATAGAAAAGCAACGATTAATTACGTATTAAGCGAATTCAGCTAATTAGCACAGAAAGAGAATAAAACTAGACACGACTTGGAGGGCAAGGTGATCCACTGGTAATTGTGCAAGAAATTGAAATTCGACCATACGATCAAACGGTATATTCACATCTTAGAATGTTTCCTGGAAAATGAAACGTACAAACTCCTCTGGGATTTTGAGATTTAAACGGATCACATAATCTCGGCCAGCTGACCACACCTAATATAATATACTAGCTTAGCTGGCGAGGATGAACTTAGCAGATTCAATGCAGTCGCAAGATAACATCAACAAAGTGGGTCACAGGAAAGAGAAGATAAAGTTGGATGGCGAAGAATATAATTTATTGCCTATGGATTGAGTGACAGATATTTCCGTTCCCAGATATGATCAACAAATTACTGGAAAAAAATGGACGTATGTAAATTTCGACAACCAGCCATAAACAGGAAATACGTGGGCATTCGACTTGAAAAGATAATTTAAGGTCTGTAATTTTGGACTGAAGGCAGGGATCCACTGCTCGCTCGAATGGAGAGGAGAGGTCCGCTAGTCTCTCAAGCGAAGGGGAGATATCCGATGGTCTCTCAAGCGAAGTGGGGGACACCTGCTGATCACTCAAGTAGATCTGTCATCTCCTCGTGTGCGTTCTCCGGCCGTTGCACTACTTCACAAAAAGGGTACCCGCCACAGAAGAAAGACATTTGCGAACTCTCTCTGACTGCATTCCTTTTACACACAATCGTCGCCGTGGAAGAATAAAAATATAAATTATATTTTTATATATCAACGAATTTTTCGTCGTTTGTCCAGCGGTTCAATATGTGACACTAATATCAATCAGCAAGAAAAGAGAATTTGAAAAACTGTGGACTTTGCTGTTCCGGTTGACCACTGAGTAAAAATGAAAGAAAGCGAAAAGATGGATCAGTACCTCGACTTTGCTTGGGAATTAAAAAAACCGTGGAACATGGAATTGACTTTTTTAGCAATTGTAATTAGTGCTCTTAGTACAGTCAATAAAGGATTGGTAAAAGGACTGGAGAACTTGGAAATAACCGGACGTGCGGAGACCATCTAAACTGCTGCTATATTGAGAATGGTCAGGATACTGAGAAGAGTCCTGGTGATTTTAGGAGATTTGCTGCCACTCAAACTCCAGTAAAAGGCCATTAAATAAAACTGATGTGAAAAACTCTCGAGGAGTATCTATGATAATAATCCTGACAAGAAGACTATCCGGTTACCTTGACAGTCAAGATCGCCTAGAATACTAAAAAGAGTAATTATGATTTGAGGAAATTTGCTGCCACTCAGACTACATTGAAAACCCACCTAACTTGAAAATAATAATGATAATAATAAGGATTGAAGTTGTTAAAATCAGTATAGTTACCAGAGTTTTAGAGACCGAACGTGATTTGCAGTCAGATAAAGTGAAAAACCACCAGTTGCAATTGGTGTAAAAACCTATGTAGTAATGTTTTAATGCGTATAGACGTGCTTATATGTGTTTGTGTGTATGTACTGTGGTCTATAAGAGAATTTTATTGGGATGCCCGAGGTGTAATGGTTATCGTTGTAGGAAATGGACACGGCGATACGAGTTAAAATTCTGGACGAGACTGATTTCATTCACATAGCACTAATACCCTTGGGAAAGGTATGAATCCAATTATTCTCTCCCTCCGGTTATGGGTAAATAGACTGGTTTCTTCAGCCTTGGTGAGGCGTCTAGTCTGGGAGAAGGAAAACTCTGAATTCAAACCTGTTAAACTCCGCTTAAAAAATTGACCTAGTGTCATATCCTGCCCGAGCGGAGGGGGTGGTAAATATGATAAGAGAATTTTCTTTGTTCATATGAGAACCTTTTAATAAGGGAGGTCTCGTGGCGCAATGCCTGCGGCCTCGGAGCAAACAAGTTTGAACCCAAGTTGCACTCTTACGTTAACGCTCGCACTAATACCTTTGGGGGAAAGTATTCGCCACCTCATGTATGGCTTAAAAATTATCACTGCAGCGCTTCTACAAAGATGGTTTTCGGTTTTGTTTTGGTTTTATAACACATCAACCATTGCAGGTTATTAATGCTCAATCCATTTTTATACATACAAACAGTTCTATTTCAAACAATTCAGTTTAGCATTAGTACTTTTTCGTTGTTTACTCACAGTTAAATGTCAAAACAGTTTTATTTCAAACAATCTAGTTAAGCATTAGTCCATAGTTTCAATGACAAAAAGCAGTTCTATTACAAATGATTCATTTTAGCATAAGTGCACCATTTAGTTCTATTTGGCCCATAGATAGGACCCTATCAGGCGCTACCACTCCGGGTCTGAGTGGACCTGGGGTCGATGGCAATGAAGGAGTACTCTGCATTCCCTAAAGCTCCAACATTACTGGAACCACACTATCAAATTGTTTAGTATCATAAATCAGGAGTATCGTTGTGTTTTATCTTTCCGTAGAGACTCAGTCGATGTATTCTATAGACCCGGCCGACTAGGCTGATATACGTTTGATTAATTTACAGTCCCATCCGACTGGACAAGATGGCTATCTCAATAAAAGAATAACGAAAGTTGATATGCCATTAAACAAAGAAACCAAACCCAGACACCGAACCTCTTCAATAAAAAGTGCTTTTTTTTTTTAGGGGAGGGAGCAATTTAAAGAGGAACGTTAGTTGGGGCTCAGGAAGAAATTTAAAGGTTGTCACTTGTTCCCTGGTCATGAAATTTGCATGTCTTTGCCAAGACAAAAAGAATAACTCTTCCAGTCATAAAATGTTGACTTCCTCCAATACTGTGGTGGTTTCACTTAAACATTAACTTAAACTTGACTAAACTTTTGAATCTAAGGAAATCTCTCAAAATACCTGCAGATAGCCAAAAAACTAGAGCTCATATTTTTCATAGAGGTGACCTTTGACACATCACCTGTTTATTACGTCTTCTTGAATTTTCCAACATCTTCTATAGCTGGGTGCCTATTATGTTGGTGAGAGCATGATCTATAAATGGATGTTATAAGTGCGCATATGCAATTTTATTAGAACAAATATATTGAACGTATGCCGATTGACTAGAGGCACAATAATAAAATAAGGACTTAATCTATGAAAACCAAACTGCACACACACACACACACACACACGTGCATATATATATATATATATATATATATATATATATATATATATATATAATGTATGTTATAATGTATTTTTTGGTCTGGTTTTCGGTTGTTATGATATACAACACAATGTGTACAATGATAACACTGACATGGGGCTTATGAAAAATACAAAAGAATGTAAAAAAAGAAATCATTTATATATATATAACAATGATATATATATATATATATATATATATATATATATATATATATATATATATATATATATATATATATTATTAATGAAAATTTGCAATATAAAATAAATTTACAATCAGTGATGTCTCAATGAATGAATGTAAGTTTATCTTGGAATGCCTATCCCTTTCTCTCTCTCTCTATATATATATATATATATATATATATATTGCATGTGTGTGTTTGTGTGTGAGAATGAAAGAGAGAGAGAGAGAGAGAGAGAGAGAGAGAGAGAGAGAGAGAGAGTTTATGCATGCGTGCGTGAGTGGCACGCCGTAACAGGATTTTATTCAGAATAACATATATGTTCAAACGTATTTGAATTCCAATATTAGCTACCAAACACGCTACATTTTACTCCTGAAAAGTCTTTTATGTATATATATATATATATATATATATATATATATATATATATATATATATATATATATAAGCAATTATATTCGATAATAGATAAGATATCATAATAAATAAAAAAAATAACCTTTATGATGTTTTTACATGTGCAAACTCACAGTAATGTGTATGTGAATGTGTGTAAGTATTGATCCTTATTAAATTAGAAAGAAAAATGTTTATCTGTGCATATAATATATAAGTTCCATTATCCTTAAGTAAAATTGTAAACTGGCGTGTCTCATGGTTGTTTTGTTTAATGACAATCGAAAATTGTACAGCACTTTCAAAAGAAAATGGTTTACTGACAGGCAATCATATTAATGGTCTAATACAGTTATGCTATCGCATATGACTTAAATGGCGGACAAAGGAATTTTCGGAAAGTGAGAAGCTCTTGTTTTTGAAGATTAACTAAAATATATTTGAATATTTCATGCTCACTGCTTGTCTTGCTCTAAAAAGAGAAAAGAACAGATAGTCACCTAAATTCTTGAAAGGTTTTGGAAAACCCACTGTCCCTTTGTCTGTTTGTTTCTCTCTCTCTCTCTCTCTCTCTCTCCCTCTTTCTATATATATATATATATATGTGTGTGTGTGTGTGAGAGAGAGTTGGGGGAACATATTTTTAATCAACCCCTATTCCAGAAGAAGGGTGTCATAAAAAATGATAAACGTGAACTGAAACGCAAGCAGCTTTGTCCAGGATTTGATCTCGACATCCATTTCTCGTACCAGTTAACGTGACCACGCGCGCACACACACACACAAAGAGAGAGAGAGAGAGAGAGAGAGTGAGAGAGAAAAAGGGAAACAAGCCAATGAAAAACAAGCATACTCACAACTATATATATATATGTATATATATATATGTAGATATATATACATCTTTTTACACAACCCTAATTATAATAATAATAATAATAATACACCTAATCTCGATCTTGTGATAGTCAAGAAAAAAAGTAAACTTGCCAAAGTCTATATACTTTTCTTTATTTTTGCTTTCTTTTATTTTTACTTCGTAATTCACATGGGCGGTAAAATCCACTGTTCAGCGGGTTCTTTTGCTCCACCTCTTTTTTTTTTTTTTTTTGATTTGTTAGACTCGGGCTGAGATTAGATGATTAGTTTGTGTTTCAAAATCCCAGAGAAAAGTATCTGCGTTTTATTTTTCAGGCCAGATTTTGGGTTGTGCAAATACTAGTTATTCGTATGGTCAAGTTTCAATTTCTTGCATAATTCCCAGTAGATCACCTTTCCCACCCATTCATTCATTCTGAGATTAGACGATCTGTTTGTGTATCAAAATCCCAAAGACTGGTCCGCATTTCATTTTTCAGGCCAGGTTTTGGGTTGAGTTAATACTAGTTTTTCTTATGGTCAAGTTTCAATTACTGGCATAGTTCCCAGTTGATCCTCTTTCCTACCCATTTATCACTCGTCTTATACTCTTTCCGTGCTAATTGAATGCATTTCCTTATTTTGTTATTAATCGCTACGCCTTAATCACCACATAACCTATAATTTTTATTTTGCAGTTGCTAATCAATTTATGCTTCAATAAAGTTGGTCCTTATGGCGTTTATTTGAGCTGGATGTAGAAGATATTCAGCTTCACCCTTATATTTTCCCTTTCTTAGCCATGTCTATATTATTTTGTATTAGATTTCCGAATGACCATGAGTTATATCGTCTTAAACCTTTTTTCCTGATAACAAAAGAATGTGGTCAACTTGTTAGTTCTCTGCAATGCCCTTCACGGAGAAGAATAACTCACACTGTTGCTTGAAAAATTTTAGGGATTCCACCAAATTTGGCGTTTCCCAGAACATAAATGGTTCACAGGTGTGGTTAGACATTATTGCCATTATCATTTTAAACAATACAAGCACTTGAAAGAGAAGTTCGAGGCGACTTACGGTTGTAGCAGAAAAATTCCAGTATGACGTCTTTTTTTTTGTTGTCTTTTTTTAAATGCACATGGGTGCTTCTCGTTTCACAAAAGTCGGTAAGAAGAATAAGATGTTGTCAGACTTTAAAACCTTTCTCCTGTTGTCTTTTTACATTCCGAGTAGTACCCATGTTTGTCTTTTACCGCTGCCAGCATCTCATAGTATTTGTTAGTAGGTATATAAGAAAAGCAACAGACAACGACAGGGCATGTTTTAGCTTTTAGGCGTGACACTGTATACTGACGAGGCCCATTACTTCATTCAAACAAGGGAAGTAACTGCTTCTTCCAAGAGAAGGTAAGTCATGTCATGACAGTACTTAGCATGAAATAATTAAGTCAACCCACACATATAGTCGTACAGGACACTTTTTAATATCTTAGTTTCTCGCATACACCTACATAATAACACATAAATGTAAGTAAGATTTCGCTTTTTTGTTGCTTGAAATATCCTTACAGTTGTTTTTCTTCTCGATTTTGTTTTCTTGTAATTTTTGTTTTATTGATCCTTATGTTGGTAATATTGTTTCTGGTCGCTTTAATTAGTCTTTCTTTGCTCTTTTTATGTAGTCTTCATGTATCGATATATCGATGCTATTTTCAATGCCGGCCAGTCCTCTTCCTTCTTTTTTTTTTGACACCAATAGAGTTTCTATATCATCTCTGGCGTGTAAAGTTTTAGGAATCATCATTAGTGTAACATACCCATGATACGGATATGTGAAATAGACATAATGTTCATAAACATATAACGGAATCCGAAAACACTCGAAATTGGTTCAAGTACGAAACTTTTTATTACCTTTTTGAGTTTAAGGTTTTTCGACATGAGGAGAGAGACACACAATTTCTTTCTATGCTGACTTTTCCATCTCACCCCACCACTTGCGGAACCCCCGCTGCAAAGAACTGGTCTGGCCTCGGTGAGCTCCAAAAATCGACTTTCTTCGTCCAAGCCCAAATCTCAACTACTGCTTTTTTTTCAAATCCCCTAAATCCGCAGCGCTTCCGGTCATGACGTCATTCACGTCCCCGGTCTATATTTTATCTGGGGTTTTTATTGTGACATCTCTGATTGTCACATCCGCCCCGCGAGCGCGTGAACACCTGCACTCAACTAACCCATGCACTAAGCGAAAGGTTATCAGCCTAAATAAACCGAAAGGCAAATATATAAAACGAAAAATGATAATATATTTTAAAAAAACCCTCCGCAATTATATTACATTAGTTTTCTTGCTATTTGGTCCATTTGTTAAAGTTCTACCCTTCACCAAGAATGGTCCCAAGTATCTTACAAAGTTGACTTCCCCGATGTTTATCTATTTGATGAGATTTCTGCTACATTATTTAGTTTCGGTTAGTTTCTTCGTTCTTCTGGAATCCTTTTTTCTTTTTTTTCTTTGATCTCTGTTTGTTTGGAGGTGCCCACTTCCAGTATTATCAAGTTTCATTTTCTCCGAACGTTTTAATTTTTCTTGATTTGGTCGTGCAATTCCTTCTGTCAAGTATTTTCCCACTTGTCATTATAAGCATTCAATATTTTTCTGAGTTAAATCCATCCCTGTATCCAGACTATATTCTTATTGTCTGTATATGGTTTTCAAATCCGGTGTCCTCCATGTACATTGAAGTCTGAGTTACAGCAAGTTTTCTCAGCTCTCCATAGCCCAGTTAACTGGGACTGGAGAATACACCGACTAAATTACTGCAGAGGGATAAGATCCCCCCAAAGAGTGTCGTGGATGTGACAGTAAACAACCTTATGCTAAGGATCCAGCAATCCTGAAGCTTTGGGGAATGTTGAGCACCCCTTCATTTTCATTGCTCCCAGATCATCTCTGGCGTGGAGTGATAGCACCTGATAAGGCTTATCTCTGGGTTTAACAGAAAAATTCGAAATTTAAACTGATGACTTATAATAAATTGAATTATTATTTTTTATTTCTTCTTTTATTTCGATTTTTTATGGTTTCCACTTTCAATACTTCCGAATAGTTGTAATTTTCCTTCGCTCCAAAGGTTCTGATGCTTTCCTGATTCAGCAGTTCTTTTCCATCTGTCTTTTCTCTTTTCCCGCTTTTCATTATGGACATGGAACATTTTTCAATGCTAAATTCCATTCTTATATCCTACATTCTTATTGTTTGTATCAGGGTTGATAGAAGGATCATTAAATAAGTTTCCAGACTTTTTTCGTATGAGCACTTTTATTGATAGTACACACATGAAACTCTAGTCTCCTTCGAAGTAGTCTCCTCCGGCTGCAATGAACTTGTTGTACCGTTCCAACAACTTCTGGAAGACCTCATGGAAGTCCTCTTCTGTGAGCGTGCCAATGACCTTCGTCACAGCCTCTTTCATCTCCCCAATAGTCTCATAACGACAGCCTGTGAGCTTAGGGAATAACAAAAGTTGCAGCGATCAAGGTCTGGTCTAAAGAGAGGGTG
The DNA here is from genome assembly GCA_963585895.1 of Sepioteuthis lessoniana. NCBI lineage: Eukaryota > Metazoa > Mollusca > Cephalopoda > Myopsida > Loliginidae > Sepioteuthis > Sepioteuthis lessoniana. Next base: position 5,364,911 of record OY757921.1, on the reverse strand, counting down.
AGGAACTGTTTTGATGCCCATCTTGGTCAAATAGTCTTTGACAAGGATGGAGTTGTTGACTGGTACATTGTCCTGGTGGAAATGCCACTGACCCGATTTAAAGAGTGCTGGCCTCTTCCGACGGAATCTCTTCCTGAACTCCCTTAAAACATCATCAAAGTGATCCTAACCCTAACCCTTTGGCTAATCAGCTCTAGAGTTCTGACTTCCTTACTCCTCCCACACCTCTCATCATCCCTCACAGACTCCCTGCCTTCCTTGAATCTCTTAAGCCACTCAAAAACTGATGCTCGATTCATGCAAGATGGTCGAAAAGCAGTCTGAAGCGTTCCATACGTTTCTCTGGCATTTTTTTTCCAAGTTTAAAACATAATTTTATTGCATATCGTTCTTCTAAAGAGTCCTCACGTCCAGATTGCAATTTTTCAAATTTACCAGTTGTGACAATCAGGCTTTAGTAGGGTGTATTCCAATTGCTGCTGTAGCTTTTCTTTTGATGCTGAAATCATAAAAAATAGGTCAGTCATCTCATAAGATGGATAGCAATAACATAGTGAATTTTCAAGAGTCTACGTCAATTTTAAATGCCTGTACAAAAAAAAGTCTGGAAACTTATTGAAGGCTCCACTTTTTTTTTTCGTGTTTTGTCAATAGCTCTCTTTCATCTACGTACATAAAGTGGTTAAAATTCAAATATCAGAATTTATAACTACCTGTGCCTTTCGTAAGTATACAATTGAGTGGCATCATTCTTATAATGAATCGCAAGGTAAGAATAAGTATCCTTGGAAAATGTCTCTTTACAATTTCACCTCGGCCTTCAGCAGCAAATTCTACTTTCCTGACTTTCATGACTTGGTTGTGTATTTTGTACATTCTTAGACATTCTCTCATCCAAGTTTTGGGGGCCATTTTTTTCGCCTATTTTAATCAATCCATGCCTAGGCTATATTTTTCCGTCTTGATTTAATATCCCTGATTATGTGCTGGTTTCTGAATAGTAGGTCATCTATTCCTTTTGTTTGCTCACGGGATCTTTTCTTCTTCCGGAAGTGGTCCGAAGCATTCAAGTGAGAAATTGATTTTTCTCTTCTCACTGGGTTTAGGATTTTCCACATCATAGGTAAACCTGTTATCGTTCTATAGCTGCTGGGGATGGTTTCTTTTTAGGGGTTATTCTTGATCATTCGTTATATATTGGGGTTTGCTGGTTTCTTCTAGGCATTTACTCAGTTGCAGAGCTAATCTGTAGTGGAAGGACGTGAATTTTGAAAATAAGAATCAGTGTATGCCATCATGACCTGATGTTTCAACTTTGGTACTTCTTAAGAGTTGCTCTTAGTGAGTTCAAATTTATGTTTGCCACTAACCCATCTTCATGTCCTTGTAATTTTTTTTTTCATGTCGTTTATCCATTCCTTTTTCTTTTCTTGGAACCAAACATTCCTTCAAAACTATTTTGGTACCCTTTGCATTCAGTGTTTGATTTGTCATTGTGCTTTCTCTTCCGACTTGTTTCAAGAATGTTCTTTTGTGATATTCGAAGGTCTTGTTTTGTTTGTGTTGCTTGACGCTGCCCCAATGTCTTTCCAGTCTCGTTTCTTCCATCAATAAATTTTGGTTTACTTCCCCCAAATGTATTATCAGTCTTGTCTACTCTTGTTTTTTTTTCGGTCTCTTTATTCCTTCTGTATTTTCTTTCTTTAGCTGTTTCGCTTGTCGTGGTTCATTCATTTGTCCGTATAATTTCATTTCCCATCCAGGTTTTGTATTTCACTTCGTGATCTTTAGATGGGGATACTAATTTTATCCCTGAGTAATTTTGCTTCTGCATATATTAGGTTGTTTTGTTGGGAGATGTTTTCTACTTGGTTGTTTTAATAAACTTATCCTTTTTTCAGTTTCTACTTTGACTTTTTCCCTCTCTTGTCAACTGATGGATGATAATATAGATTTCTTTCTGTTATGATTTCTTTTTACTCTACTTTGTATCTTCCCTCTTGTGGTCTCATTGATACTTTATTGCTGGGTTTCGTGATATTTTGCTTTTTAATATTTCATGTTTCAGCTCGTTTAGAAAGCCCAACATGAGCATCTATTTTATGACTTACCTGTTCACTTATTTCTAGAATTTTGAGGTCAGATAATTAGCTTTTCTTTAAAATCATGCTCACTCGCTGTTATGTAAAAATAATGTATCGATGCCGACTTGTGTGATCGAACATGGATCTCCAGCCAACAAACACATCTGTTGAAATGGATTGTGGTTTTAAGGTTAAGATGACTAGAAATAGTAAATATATAAAAAATTTAGACAGAGGTTGGTAGGTTGATTTATTGGGTTTTATGACATATCAACTTTTGTAGGTTATTTAACGCCAAATACTTTTTTATGTAAATAATCTGTTCTATTTAAAATAATTCACTTTATCATAAGTATAGTTTAATTGACAAAAACATTTCTATTTCAAACTATTCAAGCAGTTATATGCAACAATTCAGTTAAATGTAAATACAGTTTAATGTCGAAAAACCGTTCTATTTCAAATTATTCAGTTAAGCATAAGCACGCAGTTTAAATGTAAGTACGGTTTAATTGTCAAAAATTCAAGCTATTCAGTTTAGTCAAACAATTCTGTTTAGCATAAGTATGCTGTTAGTTGTATTTAACCCATAGATAGGACCCTTATCAGGTGCTACCACTCCGGGCCAGAGTGGACCTGGGAGCGATGGCAGTGAAGAGGTACTCCGTATTCCCCAAAGCTTCAGCATTGCTGGAACCTCACTATCAGATTGTTTAGTGTCATATCCAGGACACTTGTTGGGAGGGGGGTCTCACCCCTCTGCAGAGAAGCAGTTAGTGTATTCTTCAGCCCCAGCCAACTGGGCAATACACAGAGGTCTGATGAGGTTTGCAAAGTAGCATTGTCTTTTAACTTGCTGTCGGTCCCTTTGGGTTGAGACACACTTCAGTCAACCATGTTGTCTGATACACAGATCAGGTCAGTTGTGTATTGGTTCCGGTAGAAGTCGGCCGAGGCCGTCTGACACGTATTACAGGAAGCGGGCATTCCAGTCACACACACAGAAACCGGTAAGCCTTGACCCTTAGGGAACCGTCTACCTAGGCTCTCTCGCTCTCCGGAGGGGCTAGGTTTATTAAGTAACACCGGAGGCGCTCCTTTTTGGGGGAATGCCGACTGAGCTAAAGGCATTTTTAGAACCACCGGGTGTGTATGGTATACGGTCCTGTGTCTGGTTCTCACAAAAAGGACATGTGCCATACTCGTATGTACATGGGGCGCTGGGCAAATATCAAGTGCGATGAGTATCATTGTGAAATAAAGCATTGTGAGTCAGTACTCTAAATATTGTGTTAGCATTCTTCTCTACTCAGTATTCGGCATTGTACAAGATTGAATAGCTTATAACGTGTCGGCCAAAGAGTGCCCTGGATATGACACAAAACAATCCGATTGTGAGGTCCCATTAATGCTGGAGCTTAGGGAAATGCAGAGTACCCCTTAATTGCCATCGCTCCCAGATCTACTGGGGCCAGGACTGATAGCACCTAATAGGGTCCAATCTTTGGGTTAAATAGAACTGTGATATTTAAACTGTGTGCTTTGAAATTTAAACGGGGTGAAAACAAATGACTTTTGCTAAACGGAATTGCTTGAAATAGAAGTTTTTGATTATTCAACTGAGTATAAGCAAATGACTGATGTTGAATTGAATTGTTAGTAATACATACCAATAATTGGAACCATTTATATTTATTGACTTATGCTAAACTGAATTGTTTGAAATTGAACTGTTTGATCATTTAACTGAGTGTAAACAAATGACTGATATTTAATTGAATTGTTAGTGATACATTGCAATACTAGCAAGCATCTAACTCAGTTTACTATGCTAAACTGAATAGTTTGAAATAGAACTGTTTGATCATTTAACTTTGTGTCAACGAATGACTGATGCTTTATTGAATTGCTAGTATTTTATACCATTACTTGAAAACATTTAACCATGTGCAAAAAAGTATTAATAATAGATAAAGTTATTAGTATTAGATAGAAATAAATGAAACCATTTAACTGTGTGCCAAAAAAATTAACTCAGGCTCATTTAAAAATATTATCCACAAAATGTATTAAATCATATGTTTAATATATATGAATAAAAATGGTTTGGCATTAAATAACCTACAATAGTTGATATGTCATAAAACCAAAACAAAAAAAAAAAACAATCTAGTGTATTTTTCCTTTAGTATCTTCTAGTCGAATCGTTCCTTTGGCGTTTGTATATATACCTGTAATTAGAACACGCAACATTCGCAGGAGCACCTGCCGATGATGCTAGACCTCTCATCTGAGTTCCATTTTGAATAGTATTTGTATGTTGTGGCAATACCAGATTCAGATGTGACGTAGTCTTCTTCCAAGAAGGAAAGTAATGCAGTGGGTCTTTAAAAAGAGGATTGTTCTTGAGATTTTAAAACTCCTAAATCTTAACTTACAATCCGTCCAGCAATTACTTTCTATTTCAATCAAGCTTTGTGTATTGATTTTATTACTTTCTCAACGAATCATCTTTTGGGAGCCCTTTTTCTTCCGTATTTTCTGACAGAATGCACTATTCAAATATTCACACACACACACACACACACACACTTACCACACTTTGAGCGTTTTGAAAAATACACTGTAATTAAGAATCCAAAGAAAAAAAGAAAATTCAAACATTGTGATTCCTCCAAAATTGTCTTCGGACTGTATTATTATCAGCCTACACGCAGTATCTCCCTTTCAAATCTGATACCTTAATGCTAAAAATGTCAGAACTTTACCTATATGTATTTCTATTTGGTGCGGGTTGGTAGGTTTTAACGAATTAACACTATTCATTATTGCTGTTTTTAATTTTCGTTTTTATTTTTGGTTACTTACAATACTTCACCGGGTCTCTGGCCAAAACATAGGGTAAAGGAAAATGGTGATATGGATTATATATATTTATTTTTACTGCTCCTTTTGAGTGATATTCTTCAATTACATCGATAGTACTCTCCTAAGGAGATAAGCAATTCCGCAACGAGCAATTTTTCAGAAATTTTGTAAGGAGCTGGAACTACAAGGTATCTTCCTTGTGTATTTATCTGTCCCATTCTTGATTACACTAATCATCATCATCATCATCATCATCATGTCGTGCCGCTAGCACGGATATCCCTGACCCTCTCTCGCCACTTCTCCCTATCGTTCATCGCCTCAGGCAGGTCTTCAGGGCTACATCCCGTATCCTCACGTAGCTGCTGTATGTATGTTCGAGCTGGTCGTCCTGCTTTTGCCCGGCCATATGTGGGGGTCAATAGGAGTGCATCACTAATGAGCTCGTCCCTGCTTCTCCAGCAGTGACCTGCATGTCTGGTTCGTCTAACGTTGATAGTTTTCGTGATGGGAGGCAGGTGGCCGTATAGTTGGTGCCTGGGGGGGGGTGCCGCCAGGACCTGTTCAATATTGCTCGCAATATTCTTGTGTAATTGTCGTCTAGCTTTTTCTCCAGCCGTTTTATCAGCGTCCAAGTGGTGCATCTATGAAGCAGTATCGACACGACCGCTGCCTGGAAGAAACGGCATTTCATTTTATCGGTCAAGTATGATTTCCTTATGATCGATAGCTTATCAATAGCTGTCCATGCTTTCGTTAACCTCGTTTCGATATCCTTTTTGGTTGATTCGACGCTGCTTCCTAGGTAAGTGAATTTGTCTACTAGTTTAAAAGTGGTTCCTTCTAGAGTGGAGATGTCCCCCGTTTGATTATAGCACATATATTCCGTTTTATGTGCATTAACATAGAAACCTATGCCTGCGGCTGCTCGTTCCAAACTATGCAGTAGTGTTTCGGCTTGGTCGGGTGTATTTGCCAGTATCGCTATGTCATCGGCGTAGTTGGCGTCGGTAATTGTTTTTGCGGGGTACCGATTGCTTCTTTTCTTTGTCAGCTCGAAGCCGTTTTCTCTGATTTTATCAATCAATGTTCAGAGCACGTAGTCTAGACAGAGGATAAAGAGGTATGGGGCTAGTGTGTCCCCTTGTTGTACTCCTGCTACAATGTCGAAGTATTCTGTGTCTCCATCCAGTGAACGAACTTTCACTTTGGTCTTTCTATAGAGAATCGTTATTGCTGCAACGGTTTCTTTGGTAGGCCGTATGCTAAGTCCTACAGGACTAATACTGTTATTTAAAGTACCATATTTTCTCATTTCCTGGTTTTTCTACATACGTATGTAGGTATGTATTAATAATAACAATAATTATAATAATGATGATGATAAGCAAAAAAGAACCAGCCGAATAGTGGACAATGCCGTTCTAGCAGACCACCGGATAAAACTGAAGGAAAATGAAAGGAGACATAATTACAGAGACCTTTCTAGAGAACTGTAAAAACTGGGAAATATGAAAGTGGCGGTGATACCAATAGTAATTAAAGAACTAGGTATAGTCACCAAAGAATTGATAAATAGACTTGGAAATAAGAGGAAGACTGAAGACCTTCGAGACTACAGCATTTTTAAGTTCGGCCAGAATACTTAAGAGAGTCCTGAAGACTTGAGGAGCAGAAATCTTATCAAAGGAATAAAAGCTTAGGCTGTTTCTCTCATTAGATATTTGCGACCTTTCTTGAAGATGACAAGAGAAGAACTTAAAAATGGACCAGGGACCAAAAAAAATAATGACCATGCATCCCAGAGATAACGTTGACTGATTATATGCGTAAAAGAAGGAGAAGTAGGATTTGCCACCATTAAAGACAGCGTTAACGCATCAATACAACGACTTGAAGAGTTCATAGAAAAGCGCGGAGAAAAACTGATTACAGCCATCAGAAACAATTCTGACCACACGGGGACCAACAGAACGACAACAACCAGAAAACAAAAATTGCAATAAAAACAACTCAAAGGACGTTTTAAGCGACTAATAAGCTACATATCACACGAGAAAACGTGGATGTAGTAAATAAAAGGAAACCTAAAGAGAGAAACTGATTCTCTCCTTATAGCAGAACAAAACAACGCCAAAAGAACCAATCATATCAAAGCAAGAATAGATAAGACACAACAAAACAGCAACTCTAGGTTTAGCGTTGAAAGAGGCAAAACTATCAATCACATAATAAGCAAATGTAGCCAATTGGCAGAGACAGAGCATAAGACTAGATACAACTGGGTGGGCAAGATGACTCACTGGGAATTGTGCAAGAAACTGAAGTTTGACCATACGAACAAATGGTATATGCATAACCCAGCATCTTTCCTAGAGAATGAGACGCACAAACTCCAATGAGATGTTGACATACAAACGGATCACCTAATCTCGGCCAGACGGCAACACTTAATAATAATCGACAAAAAAAATGCCGAATTGAGGACTTTATGTCCTGGCTGACCCCACAGTAAAATTGAAAGAAAGAGAAAAGAAATATAAATACCTTGACCGCGCTAAGGATTTGAAAAAAGTGTGGAACATGAAAGTGACGTTTATACCAAATCTAATTGGTGCTCGAAAGATTATTAATGGGGCTGGAGGACTTGGAAATACGGAGACGAGTGGAGACCATCCAAACAACTACATTATTGAGAACGGCCAGAATACTGAGAAGTGTCCTGGAGACTTGAGAAGACTTGCTGTCACTCAAACTTCAGTGAAAGACCCTCAGCTGAAGCTGATATGAAAAATTCTCAAGGAGTAACAACAACAACAACAACAACAACAATAATAATAATAATATATGTGACGCACGTTTGACTGGAGTGTGAAAAAATAAGAAAACGAAAAGAAAAACAAGTGACTGTGATACCAACTGCAATTGGTTTACTCGGAATGATCCCCAATGTCTTAATTAAGACGCTGAAATGGTTGGAAATCGGAGGACGAGCAGAGGTCATCCAAACTACAAAATTAATTTGATCGGCCAGAATAATGTGAAGAGTCTTGGAGACTTAAGAAGACTTGCTGTCACTAAGATTTCAATGGAAGAACATCAGCTAACGTTGATGTGAAAATATTCCAAGGAATAATAATAATAATAATAACGCAGAAGGAGTATAAGACTAGATAGAAGGAGTATAATACTAGATAGAAAGAGTATAAGACAAGACACAACAGGGTGGGCAACTTGATCCACTGGCAGATTTGCAAGAGATTTAAATTTGACCATACCAACAAATGGTATATGCACAAACAAGCAGCTGTCCTAGAAATTGACATACATAAACTCCTATGGGACTTTGACATTCAGACAGATCACCTAATCTAGGCCAGAATACCAGACCTAATAATAATCAACAAAAAAAGAGAATTTGCAAAATTGTTAACTTTGCTATCCCAGCTGACCACTGAATAAAACTGAAAGAATGTGAAAATAAGGATAAGTACCTCGACCTTGTTAGGGAATTGAAAAAACTATGGAACATGAAGACGACAATTATAGCAATTGTGATTGGTGCTTTTCATACAGTAACTAAAGGATTATTAAAGGGACTGGAGGACTTGGAAGTTGGCGGACGAGTGGGGACCATCCAATCTACTGCATTATTGAGAACGGTTAGAATACTAAGAAGAGTCCTCGAGACTTGAGGAGACTTGCTGTCATTCAAACTCCTGTAAAAGTCCACCAGCTAATGCTGACGTGAAAAAGTCTAATGAGTAAATAACCTATGAACAAATGGTATATGCATAACCCAGAATCTATCCTAGAGATGGGATTTTGACGTACAAACAGATCACCTAATCTCGGCCAGACGACCAGATCTTATAATAAACAAAAAAAGAAAGAAAGAAAACTTGCAGAATTGTGGACTTTGCAGTCTCGGCGGACTACAGAGTGAGATTGAAAGAATGTGAAAAGAGAGATAAGTACTTCAATCTTGCTAGCGATTTGAAAAAAGCTGTCGAACATGAAAGTGACGATTATACCAGTTGTAATTGGTGCTCTTCGTACAATCACCAAAGGATTAGTACAAGGACTGAAGAACTTAGAAATAACCGAACGAGTGGAGACCATCCAAACTGCTGCATTCTTGAGATCGGCCGGAATACTTAGAAGAGTCCTGGAGACTTGAGGAGACTTTTTGTTACTCAAACTCCAGTGAGAAACCATCAGCTGATGCTAGTGTGAAAAACTCTCAAAAGAATAATAATAATAATAATAATAATAATAATAATAATAATAATAATAATAAATTCTGTTTTGGCCGATGGAAAGTACATAAGGTCAGTCACGACATTTAATCTGTTTTTCTAAGTCAATTAGTTTTTAACGATTTTTCATCACTACTTGTCCTGTTGGCTATCATGAAAATTCAAATGAACTTATTTACAAAGCACTCTTTAGACGAATTATTTCATTATGAAAGAAAACTTTATCGTAATCTATCGTAATCTGTGTGTTATTTTTTATATTAGAAAAAAAGTAGCAATTTTGGGCACTCATTGTCCTGCTTGAAGTTTGTCTGGTTTATGAAGGCGCCGAGCAAGGCGTTATAATAATATTTGCCTTATTTTAAATGGTCAGTAAGTGGACATTAATCGCTGAGTAAATCTACTTCAAAGAGATTTCTGTCATATGTGTGTACTATATAACAACATTAGAATTATTGGGGGTGGGAATAAATTTACCAGTGGGTGCTTTCGAGGCTTCTTCTACCATAAAACTAACACAGCGCACAGACAAAGGTATTGAAAAAAAAACTTCATGATTTATCGAGATAATAAGTTCATAAAGTGATTGACTAATTTTAACGGCATGTCAACCTACTTAGGGTTATTTAGGCTTAAATTTTAGAGAATCGCGGTCATTGTACGTTTACATTTATATTGAGTAGTTTTTTTCCTGATTTCTTTTTGTTCATGGTCCTATCGAATAGGAATTATTTTTAAACAGGTATATTTGGCCCATTGAAGGTATTCTAACAGGTACTTCCACTCAAGATCAGTGTGACACGATGATTATCAATTCGTTTCCGTATGTGTTGGCGCCGTTCAGACGATCTCTTTGTTTGTTATGGCACGAAATCCACACAAAAGACTGACGGCGAGATCTCCTGCGAGACCGGAAGTGGAGGAGAGAAGGAAGGTCCCAGAGAAGACCGAGAGAGTCAGTTGACAGAGCAGGGAAGAAGAGATCAGTCGGTTTGAGATAGCTGTTAAGAAAATGTGACAGTCAGCAGAAGGAGGCAGTGAGCAGATGGAGGTAGGGCAGAGAAGAGAGCCAACTGAAGTCAGAAAGATGACAGCTAAGACCTGTTGACCTACAGAGGCCGAGTTAGCCAACGCGCGAAGAAGTCTGTATGGCTAGAGGCTTGTGAGAATTTCGTTCGAGTACACGCTCACGTTAGCTCATAGAATGCACAGGATCACAAACTTCTTTCTTTCGCTTGGAGCTAACCCAAGTCCGTGTTTGTTCGTTGTTCTTTTCTTCCACCCTCTCGGTTGTGTGTTGCGTATCTGTAAAGAAATGTGTAACACCCCTGGTCGGAAACAATTAGATGAATCACTGGCCAAGAGTAGTTCGATTCAAGGAAGCTAAGATAGTGGGAGTCGGCCGGCCAGGGGTGTTTTCACATCAGAGTGGACCTGGGATTGATATGAATGAGTACTCTAAACATCCATAAGATCCTTAATTGGAGTCTCATTATCAAATACAGTTTAGTTTCATACCCAGAACATCTCTTTTTAAAGGAGTGCCTTATCCCTTTGCAGAGATATGTACTCTTTGAATAATAAATTCGAAAAAGTGTATGAAATTCATTCTGAGAGCAATTTTTATGGTTAGCCATTTTGCTATTGATAGTAAGCTATGAAAAATGTGTTTCCTTATTAAAATAAAGCAGGTAAGAAAATAATGTAATTGACAATGAATCCATTCTATTCATCAAGTAAAACTTTGCAATGTTTTTTATCTGATAAATCCAATAGTTAACCCAACACTGTAGCCACTAAACTGTTTCTCACCGACAATCGGACCTCTCAGATTTCCCGTTGGGTTTCTTGAACTGAAAGATGGTTTCATGTTGTTGGACGAAATTGTAAAATCATTGGATAGTTTCATTAAGGAAGAAGAGAAAAAAAATGACGGGATGTTTGCAATATCCATCAAGATATAAAAATGTCTGTCTTACATTTTTTTTTGGTTTATTTTAGTTTGTGTTTGTTAGATATAAACCATTGTGGGTTATTTAATGCCAAATAGTATTTATACATATATATTAGATATATGTGATTTGTAAATATTTTCTTGATAACATTTTTAATGAAATTGAATTAAATATCAGTTATTCGTGTACATACAGTTAAATGGCAAAACAGTTCTATTTCTAACAATTCAATTTAATATGTCATTTGTTGGTACAGACTATAAATGTCAAACAGTACTATTTGACCCATAGATAGGAGCCTATTAGGTATTGCCACTCTGAGTCAGAGTGGACCTGGGAGCAATGGCAATGAAGGGGTACTGCTCATTCCCCAAACCTACAGCAAAGATTCGGTCGGTGAATTCTACAACCCCAACCGACTACATGTGTAAGATCATTTTACTCATACTAAGTTAGAGTTCAGGTCGGACCTCAAAGCAAATATTTTTTGTTAAGAGATTTGTGATACAATTTTACCAAAGCCATGACATCTGGGGCTGTAGAATATACCAATTGTACCTCAGCAGAGGATAGGACTTCGTTCTTAAATGGAGTTGGAAAATCATATAGAGTGAAACACATTATGGTGGAATGATCAAATCTTGCATATACATACAAAAACTTAAGAGGATTATTTGAAACAACAGACCCTAATAATATCAATTTCCAGGGGAAAAACCGTTTTCATCACAAGTTATAGGTTAATATACAAAATCTTTATCCTCAAATTGATATATACACACTTGGATATACAAACCCGCGACAGAAATGCTGTCTAGATAGTTTCCGAGTCGGCTGAGGCTGTAGAATACACTGACTGCATCTCTGCAGAGGCTTTGGGGAATACAGAGTACCCCTTCATTGCTATTGCATCCTGTTTACAACTGTGTATTTATGCTAAACTGAATTGTTTGAAATATAACTGATAATTAATATAAAAATGGTATATGGCGTTGAATAACCTACAAAGGTTGATATGACATAAAATCCAACCAACCAACCTTCTCTAGATAGCAAAAGATGAACACAAATAACTCGACTGAAGGTTTAATTGCCAAAAGAAAGTGTCATCTGAAATTAAAAAATAACAAATGAAAAGCTGAAAATATAGAAAACAACATGCCAATAACAGTATGAAAGACTATCACCCCTCACAAAGAAAGAATGAAATCATAATCATCATCATCATCATGTCGTGCGGCTAGCACGGGTATCCCTGACCCTCTCACTCCACGTCTCCCTATCATTTATCGCCTCCGGTAGGTCTTCAGGGTTACATCCCGTATCATCACATAGCTGCTGTATGTATGTTCGAGCTGGTCGTCCTGCTTTTGATTGGCCATATGCGGGGGTCCACAGGAGTACATCACTTACGATCTTGTCCTTGCTTCTCCAGCAGTGTCCGCCATGTCTGGTTCGTCTAGCTTGTATAGTTTTCGTGATAGGTGGTAGGTGACCGTATAGTTGGTGCCTTGTGCGGTGTTGCTGCCAGGACTTGTTCAATATCGCTCTTAACAGTCTTGTATAATTGCCGTCTAGCTTCTTCTCCAACCGTTTAGTCAGCGTCCAAGTAGTGCATCCATATAGCAGTATCGATACGACCGCAGCCTGGAGGAAACTGCTTTAATGAAATAAAACTTAAAATAACCTAATGAATGTTGATATCATGTAATTCCAATTCAATTAGATATCTCCTTAGAACTGATAATATGCATCATTGTAGGAAACGCTCTCTTTGAGATGAATTTAAATCCTAGACGAACTTGTTCGCTTTTTACTTCATGCTAATACCCATCAGAAAAGTATGAAACTATCTCTTCTTTCCTCCATCCAGTTATGAGTGAAATAATAGGGCAAATTGGCACGTCATCAATCTACTCTTAAATATTGACCTTTGACAATCCAGGTAAGTTCGTGGATTTTAAAAACAGGATGCAATCGTGTCTTAAACAAAAGATAGCGGAAATACCATGTGAATTGCGTAGGTAGGATGTCGTAGGGAAGATTGTGTAGGCATCCGAAAAATACAAGGTGGAACGATAAAATTGTCGCCCTAGAAAAGACGATAAGATTCCATTTCCGTTTAAAGAAAACGGGTTTTCTTTTTCTTTTTTTTTTTTACAGACCATCTACTAGTTGGCTAGTTGTGTACAAATCCCAAGAGCGATAGGTGGCTTCTGTCATGTCTGAAAGTGACTCAATGTTCAACGAGCGAGATCGGAAATGCGTCGCTGTACAACTCATGCTCTCTACCGATCCAAGTTATGACAACACGACCATTGCCAGCACCCTCAAAATGCAAATCCTGACGGTTCAACGCTTGAGGGAACAGCTCATCGCATCGGACGACCCTTTGGAGGTGGTGGAGAGGAAGGCCACATCATGCCACCTCACATCTTCGAAGTCGGCTTGAAAGTCAACATCAAAGTGTACCTGGATGTGTTGGAAAGTGTGGTGATCTCCTGGTGCAATCAGGTGGCCGGTGGCAGACCCTGAATGTGGCAGCAGGAATTGGTGCCGGCCCACAAGTCCAAAGAGACCCAGGCTTGGCTTCAGAAGGAGTGCTACGATTTTGTACCCTTCTCTCACTGGCCCCCCTCCTCCCCCGACCTGAACCCGCTAGACTACTTCGTTTGGTCATACGTCGAGAACATCACTAACAGGACCTCCCACAATACCAAAGCCAGCTTGATCGCCGCCATCCGCCGAGTATCGCCGAACTGCCGCTGGCGCTTGTGAAAAAGGCATGCTCCCAGTTCCGGATCCATATGGAGGCGGTGATTGAGGCTGAAGGCGGCTACATTGAATAGATGTCAGCTCTACTACATAATCAAGTTACCTGAATTGATTTTTTCAATAAAAGTTTTAAAATAAAGCTGTAGTATTGTTTTCTTTAGGACGACAATTTATCGTTCCACCCTGTATACAACGACGAAAATTTTTCTACCCTAGTGTGAGAGTGGGCCGTGGCTACAGAACAGAAGATACAACTGACGTCACGCCGTCTGGAAGCAAACCCGGGGGCGGGGAGCAGACGTCCCTGGGGTTAGAAGTAGAGAAACGTCTAAATGTACGAGACTCACTATTCTCAAATGCCATTGGGTGCCCCTTTCATATTGCCTTGTGCCACATCTAAGCAAAAAGCTTAGTAAATTTCCACTATTCTCAAATGCTAGTATAATCCCAGAACAAAGAAGAAAAGAAGGTGATTAAATGTTTTAAGTCAGCCCTGTACCAGCCTCGTGAAAAAAAAAAAACGATGATTAAATGTTTTTTGTCGGTCTCATGGAGGCAGAACGATGAAGTTTAGACTCTCTGAATATATTGTATCTCAACCTGGTGTAAATCTTAGCACTTCTGGACTCTTTCTCCTCTCCAACCATTTCCACTATTTCATAATAAAGAAGAGATAAATATTTTTATGAATAAATGTTGGCACTTTCTCTACCATCTAAACAAAGCTAGGAGATGAAAAACTTTGATAAAAAAAACCTGCTGTATTCTTCATAAATATGATTTTGTGTTGTATCATGCCTGTACGGTACTGAGGAACTGTAAATAATAAAAATTTTGGAATATTTACTGTTATATGGACCCCCACACATGGCCGTGCAAAAGCAGGACGACCAGCACGAACAAACATTCAGCAACTATGTGTGGATACGGTATGTTGTCCTGAAGACCTGCCTAGGGCGATGAACGATAGGGAAAAGTGTCGAGAGAGGGTCAGGGATATCCGTGCTACCAGCACGACATGATGATGATGATGATGATGATATTTTCACAATACTAATCTTAACTTTTTATTACAATTTTTTTTATTCCCATGTCGCTATATGTACTCTTTAGATTCAAATAACATTTTGCCCAGTCAGCTGGGGTTGTAGAATACACCGACTGCTTCTCGGCAGAGTAGTAAGACCCCCACCCACCCACGAGTGCTCTAGATATCATACTAAACAATCAGATGGTAAAGTTCCAGTAAGACTGGAGCTTTGGGGAATGTAGTGTAGCCCTTTATTGACATCGCTCCCTGGTTCCCTCTGGCCCGGAGTGGTAGCACTTGATAAGGGTCCTATCTATGGGTTAAATAGAACTAAACCGTGCTTCCTTCATTATACAGATTTTTGCATTTAAACTGCGTATTTACGCTAAACTGAATTGTTTAAAATAGAACTGTTTTGACATTTAAACTGCGTACTTAAGCTGAACTGAATTGCTCGAAATAGAACTGTTTTGACATCTAAACTGTGTACTTATGCTAAACTGAATTATCTGAAATAAAACTGTTTTGACATTTAACTCTGTATTGCCCAGTTGCCTGAGGTTGTAGAATACGCCGACTGCACCTCTGCAGAGGGGTAAGACCCCCCCCCCACCAACGAGTGTCCAGGAAATGACACGAAATCTGACGGTGAGGTTCCGGTAATGCTAAGGCTTTGGGGAATACGGAGCACACCTTCATTGCCATTGCTCCCAGGTCCACTCTGGCCCGGTGTGGTAGCACCTGATAGGGCCCTACGTATGGGTTAGATAGAACTAACGACAAAATTACGCTAAACTGAATTGTTTGACTAAACGGAATTAGCTTGAAATAGAAATGTTTTTCACAATTAAACTGTACTTACATTTAAACTGCATACCTATGCTGAAGTGAATTTTTTGAAATAGAACTATTTTCATAAAAATTGATTTGGTGTAAAATAACCTACAAAAGTTGATATGCATAAAACCCAACCAAACAACCAACCATCAAATAACATTTTTCGATATGTTTTCCAGATGATAGTATCATCTGAAAACTTTTTATGCTCTATGTTGAAATCATTGCTATTGTTAATAATGCATTATGATTTCTTATAGTAAAGATGTATTATTTTTCGAGCAGGATCCCTCACTGCTACAATTACTAGAAGAGTGAAATGATCCAATGTTTATCTGAATGATTTTTATTTAGTTTCAGATAAATTTGCTCATCTCATTTGCCTGTTATTAACTTTTTTTAAAAATTATTTCAGATAACACAGACTTTAATTCGTCAACAGAGTTATTATAGAATAATTTATACGAACAAGAAATTTTATAGATAGTTCACTCAATTAAAAACTTGGTAAATAACACAATGTCCGGCAGATATATCACCTGCATTTAAAACAGTCACCAACCGAGTCGGCTGGGGCTGTAGAATCCATCGACTGCATCTTTGCAGAGGGGTAAGACCCTCACTAAAGAGTATCCTCGATATGGTATTAAGCAATCTGCGAGTGAGGCTCAAAAAAATCCTGCAGCTTTGGGGAATGTGGACTATTCCTTCATTGCCATCGCTCCCAGATCCTTTTGGCCCGGAGTGGGAGCACCTGATAGGGTGTTATCTATACGTCAGATAAAAAATTTTTGACATTTAAATTGAGTACAAATAAATGACAAATGCTAAAAAGAATAATTTGTGTAAACAAAGGACTGATGTTTAATTGAATTGTTCGTGATACATAATAATACTTGGAACCACTTAACTTTGTTGACTTATGCTAAATTGAATTGATTGAAATAGGACTGTTTGATCATTTAACTGTGTAAACAAATGATTAATGTCTAATTGAATTGTTAGGGATACATAGCAATACTTGGAATCATTTATCTTTGTTGACTTATGCTAAATTGAATTGTTAGAAATAGTACTGTTTGATCCTTTAACCGTATATATCTACAAAATGCGTTTACATATTTAAAATGTAAAAACAAGATTTGACATTAAATAACGAACAAAGGTTGATGTGCCTGAAAATCAAAGCAAACCAAACTAAATCGAACTGTTACATGTGCTGTACAATTGAACTTGGGCAAGTAGCAATGGTAGATACATCTAGCTAATGTCGTCTCAATTATTTTCAAATACGATCAGTCGGCTGGGGCTGTAGAATACACTGACTGCACTTCTGCAGAGGGGTAAGACCCCCACAACGAGTGTCCTAGATATGACACTAAACAGTCTGATGGTGAGGTCCCAGTAATGCTGGCACCTTGGGGTATACGGAGCACCCCTTCATTGCTATTGCTCCCAGGTCCACTCTGGCCCGGTGTGGTAGCTCCTGATAGGGCCCTATCAAAGGTTAAATAGAACTAACGGCATACTGATGCTAAACTGAATATCTTGAAATAGAAATGTTTTTTGACATTTGAACCGTGCTTACATTTGATCTGCGTGCTTTTGCTAAACTGAACCATTTCAAATAGAACTGTTTTTTTGACATTGAAACTATTTACACTAAACTAAATTGTTTATCATAGAATTGTTTCTGACATGTAACTGTGTGTAAACAAAACCTGTACTTTTACCAAACTGAATTAGCTGATGTAGAATTGCTTGACTAAACTGAATAGCTCGAAATAGAAATGTTTCTAACAATTAAACTGTACTTACATTTAAACTGCGTGCTTTTGCTTAACTGAATTGTTTGAAATTGAACTATTTTTGACATTGAAACTGTACTTACCCTAAACTGAATTGTTATACATATAACTGCTTGAATAGTTTGAAATAGAAATGTTTTTGACAATTAAACTGTGTACTCATGTTAAACTGAATTGTTTTAAATAGAACTGATTATGTACATATAAATGGATTTGGCATTAAATAACATACAAAGGTTGATATGCCATAAAACCCAACAACCAACCAAAATTAAATACGATCAGTTGTTATCATGGCGTGGACTGAGTACATTGTTTTTGCTGTTAAAGCATTTGTTGTTGTTTTTTAAGACAGCTGTATCTGTAATGTCGGAATAATACTGTTCACGATAGAATATTCAACCCATAGCAGAATCGAATTTTTATATAGAATAGCAGCATTCTGACATAAAAAGAAATTAGCACAAAAAATTATCTGTAGAATACACCGACTGCTTCTCTACAGAGGGGTAAGACCACCCACCCCCCGCAACGAGTGTCCTGTATATGACACTAAACAATCTGATGGTGAGGTTCCAGCAAAACTGGAGCTTTGGAGAATGCAGTGTACCCTCTCATTGCCATCACTCCCAGGTCCACTCCGACCCGGAGTAGTAGCACGTGATAAGGGCCCTATCAATGGGTTAAATAGAACTAATGGTATACTTATGATAAAATGAATTGTTTGATTAAAATGAATAGCTTGAAATAGAAATAGTTTTCACTTGTAAATCGTACTTACATCTAAACTGCGTGCTTATGCTAAACTGAATTATTTCAAAAAGAACTGTTTTTTTAACATTGAAACTGTATTTACACTAAACTGAATTGTTTAACATAGAACTGTTTTGACATTTTACTGTGTGTAAATAAAATCTGTTCTCATACTGAACTGAAATAGCTGAATGAAAAATGCTTGACTAAACTGAATAGTTTGAATTAGAAATGTTTTTATCAATTAAAATCTACTTACATTTAAACTGCGTGCTTATCCTAAACTGAATTGTTTGAAATTCAACTGTTTTTTTCTTTTTACATTGAAACTGTACTTACACTAAACTGAATTGTTATATATAAGTGCTTGAATAAATTGAATAGTTTGAAAAAGAAATGTTTTTGACAATTAAACTGTGTACTCATGCTAAACTGAATTGTTTGAAATAGAACTGATTATTTACATATTTGGCGTTAAATAACCTACAAAGGTTGATATGCCATAAAACCCAACGACCAACCAAATCTTAAAAAACGAAATTACTTTTGATAAGTCCTCATATATAAAAGTTGGAACAAATATAATGTTCGATTTTCGAGTTGAATCCTTTGAAAACATTTAACAAAGTGTTGCCTCTATGTATCGTTTTGGAAAGATACCATGAGTAATCTATATCTTTTTCTTATAGTTTATAAAAGTTTTATTCATAATTTTCAACGGAATTCACCCCTACGTTCGTTCAAACTAAAAAATGCATTAAATATGCTTTACACCAGGAGTTTTATAAAGCTTTCCATTAAATGCAGCAACAAAATCCATTCAGACGACTTAAATGGATGATATATTGAATGAAAAAAAATGCAGGAGGTGGTTTTTCGGTTTTCAAAATGGGGATTTCAGTGTAAAGAACGAGCAACTGCGAGGGAATCATCCTCCATCATGATAATACCCGTCTCGCACAGCTTGACTAAAGATATCTTAGTAGAGGTCAGTTAGGAAAAATTGCTTTTTCCTATATATTTTCTGGACCTTGCTTCTTCTGATAATCTCATGTATATTGGATTACATAATCATTTTAAACGTATCCGATTGAATACGAGTTGACTTCATATTTTGTATCAAAAAGTTTTAAAGCATTGCATCAATAAGGTTGTTGCCAGGTCAAAATAGGTTCTCGGAAACAATGGAGTTTATATTAATAATTGAAAAGGGATTTCTTCCAAGATGTGGCTGTGTCAGTACTACTGTATGGATGCACTACACAGACGCTAACAAAACGCATTGAGAAAAAGCTAGATTGAAACTAAACAAGAATGCTACGGGGATTGAACAAATACTGGAAACAGCACCCCACGAAATAACAACAATACGACCACTTACCTCCTATCTTAAAAACCATCCAATTAAAACGAGCAAGACACGAGGAACATTGCTAGAAAAGCAAGGACAAACCTACGACTGACGTTCTGATGTGGACCAGTGTTGACTTACCAGCAAGATATTAATTACATCAGCTCTGTGCGGGCAGAGAATCAATTTGGAAGACCTACCGGGAGCAATAGGTGATTAGAACGTATGCAGAGAGAGAGAGAGAGAGAGAGAGAGAGAGAGAGTGTGTGTGTGTGTGTGTGTGTGTGTGGAAAACCCGTGGTGTCAGTGTGATTTGATAATGATGATAGACATAAGTTTTTTCATTTATAATATATACACTAAAATCATATATATATATATATATATATATATATATATATGTATATATATATGTTTGTCGTTGAGTTGTATTTTAATGATTTATAAGGAAATTTATCTAAAATATTTTGACAATGATTATTTTAAATTATTACTATTTGACATTTAAAATTTATGTATACACTATATATATATATATATATATATAATTAAATTTTAGAGAAGTATAATTGTTTTGAAATCAGACTTTTCATTCTCCTAAATTGGTTGTCAAAACTAGGCTAAAATGTTCATTGTGCCTTTCAAATTACTGATAGCTGGGTGTAAAAAGAAAATAACGCCTTTTTTCAGTTCATTGGTGCGAGGGAAACGTAATCAACTTCGTCCAAGATTTGTACGTCACAAGTCATCTTCATTTTCCACAATATATATATATATATATATATATATATATATATATATATATATATATATAAAGGGGGTAATTTGTTTATTGTGCTGGAAATGCATACGGTGACACGAGTTCATTTGCATTTATCTTTATATATATATATATATATATATATATATATATATATATATATATATATATATATATAGTCAGCTTCTTGAAGTTCCATGGGGTATAGATGAAAGTATATAAGTGTGTGTGTGCCTAAGTATTTTACTTTTCATCACAGAACACCTGTTCGAAGAATTCACTTTGAGACTATTTCTTTTCACTTTCCATAAGTTATTTTAAAAGAGCCATGAATCATCTTGTTCCTAATATCATGTTCTATAAATGGCATTTTATTTCATATTATAAATAGATAAGCTAGTAATCGAATATTTATTTTCTTATTACTCATTAACACATTTTCTATCAAAGTTCGTGGCATGCCAGTAAAGAGATATTAAATCAGTATCGATCTGGAAAATCTCAGTTGATTCATACCTTTTCGGGTGTTTTATCGAAAAATATAACAAACTTCCGTCTGAATTTAAATCACATAATCCAACCATGTTGATATGAAGGGAATGATTCGGACAGATAGATAGATAGATAGATAGATAGATAGATAGATAGATAGATATGAAGAAGCTAGAATGGACAGAGGGTTTTAAAGAGACTAGTATAGCAAAAGAAAATAATGCCGCAAGGAAATAAAAAAAAATCAATGCTATTGCGAGCTGACCAAACAAAGATTGTTTCCTGGATACGCGTCTCCGGTGGAGATGAGTAAAAAGTGGGGAGGTTAATCGACTTAAGGGAGTGAGGTTGGTGGGCATAAATATGAAGCATGCCAATAAAAAAGCATAAAAAAAGGGATGAAGACCAGTTTGGAAAGAAAGAGATGAAAAGTAAAGATAGATTGGTTGGTCAGAGGTTGGGTGAGATTTTACATGACGTAATGAAAGTATGAAAGAAAGTTCGGTAAAATCCTATTTAACGTCAAAAATATGTTTACGTTAAATGTGTATGTAATTACGTAAATGTATTGGTAAATGTACATATATATATATATATAGATATATATATATATGGGATGGTACATACGCACGCTTTCGCTGTCTATCTCTCCTTCTTTCTCTCATTCGCTTCCCCATTCTCTCTCTCATTCACAAACACACACACACACATTTATATATATATATATATATATATATATATATATATATATATATATATATATATATATATATATATTACTTCGAAAAGATCATGTAATCTGGGCTCGATCAATTTACTTCAATAGTGATACGAATAAATCTTAAATATTTGGTCTAACTTTAGGAAAAGCGAATGAATGAATGAATGAATACACACACACACACATATATATATATATATATATTGATAGATAGATAGATAGATAATTTAGGATTATGTAGACACTAACTCTTCGGCGTTTGGTTATCATCGGTTTCTCGCTTATGCGATCATCTGACCAAAATTTTCCTTAATAAGATAGATGTGCTTTCTTACCAATATTGAGTAAACTTTCTTTATATATGTAGCAAACTTCATTATTAATATTAATAACAACACACACACACACACACACACACACACACACACACACACACACACACGTATATATATATATATATATGCCTTCTTCAGAGTCCTCTATAGGAAAAAGTCCCTAACGATTTTTGAAAGTTGTGAAAAGTAATGGACCTCAATAAGCTTGGTTTGCCCACGATGTGTTTGCAGGAATATTGAGTTTTACACATCCTATAACAGTTTTTATACTAAAACTAGCGGTAATTCTATTCCTTATAATTTACTCATGATTGTGCGATGAAGTCGATTAATAGCTTTCTAAAGGGCATTAGCGTGAAGTGAAACGCAAATAACCTTGTCCAGATTCTAAATTCATATCGCTGTTCATATTTTGTTCGAAGATATCAATTCTATGAATTTGCACAAGCACTTGAAAGAGCTGCGCAATATGATCTTTCAATTTAGTCCCGATCAGATAACTTCCTAAGTGTTGGCAGTAGGCATTGTAAGATGAAAAAAATGTATCGATCATTCATCGTGAAAAAATTAAAAACTAATACAATAAAAAAAAGTTAAAATGAAACAAATGTGGAAAATCAATAAGATAATCTGAAAAGAATATTGCAATTGAAAATACTTCAGATTGTTCTTATATCAACATAAGATCTTGCAAGATTTAAAACCCTGGAAATTCCTTTCCGATTTTAATGATTTACCCATTTATTTATTTAGGTTTTTTTGACCATGAATATTTAGAAATGAATGACCATTTACTCTGAACCCAGTTGAACAGTTAATGAAAATTCTAATGAATGACCATTTACTCAGAACCCAGATGAACAGTTTATGAAAATTCTAATGAATCAAGATCATTTGTGTATCAAATTCTCCTTTAAACTACTAAATTTCATTTACTGATCGGTTTGGTTTCTTTTATTAGCCCAGTGGGTAGAGTGTTCACCAATGGTCCGGGAGACCTGGGTTCAATCCCAGGTAACGTCGTACCAAAGACTTTAAAAAGAGTACTTGACACCTCTTTGCTTAACACTCAGCAATATAAGGTATGTATCGAGGGTAAAGTGGAGCAATCAAGGAGGTGCCCGTGGTGTAATGGTTAGCGTCGTAGGAAATGGACACGACGACACGAGTTCAAATCCTGGACGAGACTGATTGCATTTCACATAGTACTAATACCCTCGGGAAAGGTATGAATCGAATTATTCTCCCTCCAGCAAACAGCAGTGTGATGTGATGACAATGTATTACATTGAGGGCGTCTCAAAGAAAGTTGGTGCAGATGAAGAGAAAAAGATTTTGCTGCTCATATCAGGAAAGGAAAAATCAGATTCATAGACACAAAAAATGAGTTACTGAAAAATGCTAGCAACTGAAAGAAAGATGAGTTGACATGATTCAACATCTCTTCATTTTGCACCAAACTTACAGGATGACATGTTGAACCTTGTTGACTCCTCTTTCTTTGAAGGCATGATTTTGTATACACGCATTTGTGTGTGCCAGTGTGTGTATGTGTGTGTGTGTTTATATGTATGTGTGTGTATGTGCATAAGTGTGTTTAGTCATAACTACAATAAAGAAAGTATTCATATCCTGCTATTTGAATAGATATTAAGTGGGTTTGTGTATATATATATATATATATATATATATATACATATAAAATCTGGGATGGATGGGTGTGTGTGTATGTATAACTATATATATATATATTTATATATATATATATATATATATATATATATATATCCCTCACTACATATATATATATATATATATATATATATATATATATATATATTTGAATTTTATATTTTAAAATCTTCTACATGAGTTCACTTAAGATTTTACTGAGGAAGAATTTCTCAGCTGACCACTGCAAAAGTTAATATCACAATAAACTTTGAAGACAAGGTCAGTGATAATGCTGTGGTATTCAAGATTTAAAGTGATTTAACGACTCGGGTAGTTGAAAGAATGGAACGAATTAAAGTCGGCTTTTAGAAATATAACTCTTGTTATTATTCCTCTCTGCATGACACCATATTAAACAAAATCATTCAGCTTAACCATCCGAGAATATTAAGTAAGATGCAAGAAAAATTTAAAGGTTTTGATCGATAGATAGATAGATTTTGGAGAAATTGTAATAGATAGATAGATAGATAGATTGATATGAAGAGATTGTGATAGATAGATAGATAGATATGAAGAGATAGATAGATAGATAGATAGATAGATAGATCACTATTATCTCATACAAGAATCAAAGAGAAGTATGTATACTTGTCGGCCGTTACGATATTACAGTTAAAGATGATCTTCATCTTTCTCTTCTCCATCTGCTTTTATAGATAGCAAGAAATGAACAGACGGAAAGATAGAAAGATACGAGGGTCGTTCAAAAAGTTCTTTGTCTCACCCGGAAAAAAATATTTGTTGTGACAACACACTATCACTTTTTATAAAGCTAGAAAAGCTAATTCAAATTTATGTCTTAATTTCTGTGCAGGGGAAGCCAATACAAATTTGAAGTGTGTAATGAATCTGAAAATAGGTAAAAAAAGAACGAGCAGTCAAAAGTATCTACAAAAGGAAATCCATTAGGACTCAGCTTAAGAAACTTGCTGATGGTTCCTCTTCGTGTGCAACTATGAAGAATTAGGATGCAGAATTCAAAAGGAGTTGGGACAGCACAGAAGGTCGTCCAAAAATCTTCGCTGCTCTGAACAACTTGATGACATTCACCATATGGCTATGAATAAAAGGCATCCTGTTGTTGGGAGATTGCGATATCTATAGGCGATAGTTCAGGCTCGGTTTACACTGTTTTTTCTTGGGGATCAGCAAATTGTTTTTGCAAGATGGGATCCAATAACACTGACGTCAAAGCACAAGATGAAAGTGCTGATACTTCCATACATTTCTGATTCGCTTCAAGGTTAACCCTAAGAAATTCTACAACAGTGTAATAACCCAAAATGAAGCCTGGTTTCATCACTTCCCAATTGAATCAAAGAGTCAAAGCAAACTTTAGAAACACACTGGTTCTCTAAGCTCGAAGAAGTTCAAGCAGGCAAGAATCAGTTAGCAAGGTGATGGCTTCTGATTTGGGGGATTATGATAGACAACCTGGAAAAGGGAAAATTGTTGTTGGACAGTTCTATGCACCTGAATTAAGACAAATAAAGAAAGCAATCAAGTCAAAACAGCGAAACTGAGACTAAGGGTACTCTTGTTCCTGAATAATAGACCCGTTCACAATGCCCAGGTCTCAGTTGCTGAAGCAGCCAAGCCTGGCTTTGAATTGCTTATCCCTCACCGTTACTCACGAAACTTAGCTCCATCCGACGTTTTCCTTTTTCTCAGTCTTGAATCCAATCTGAATAGTCACAATTTTCGAAATAATGATAAAGTTGTATACACTGTAGAAAAGTTTTGGGAGGATTAGACAGTCCTCTTCTTCCGTGATAAAATTTTAATCCTTGAGAATCGTTGGACTAAGTACATTGATGTAAAGGAGGACTCGTTTTAAAAATAGCGAAATACTGTCTAATTTCTGCGATTCCGTTAATCTGAGGTTTATTACTTTATGAACGACTCTCGTAGGTAATTTATGAATGGAATGAAACTAAGTTGTAATTTGCAAAGCAAGCTTGGCGAGGAGAGATCAATTGGATATTCAGTGAGAACTAAATTTACTCGTTATAATTATGATATTCCAGCAGTCGATCCTTTATATATACTATAGATAATTTTTTTCTCCTTTTTTCCCTCTTTTATCTGCTTTTATATCTAGTTTGCTTGTTATCTCGGGATGAAGAGATTGTGATTGATAGAAAGGTGTATTATGAATAGAATCTAAGTTGTAATTTGCAACTTTAGCTGAGCACAAGGCCAGATTTAATGTGAGAACTGAACTTATTCGTTATAAACATGAACAAGTAAAAATCAACTTTTTTCATATATTAATAGAATTTTATTTTTTGCCTGGAAAATTATTGCAATTTTATTTTAGTCACAATGTTTAAATGCTGCAGAATTTACAAATAAATAGTTCTAAATAATACCCGTAAAATTTGCTAAATGTTCCAAAAGAAAAAAATTAAAATCTTGCTTTTTTGGTTTAGAAGAAAATCAATTTTTGATTTCTGATAAACAATTGTTTGTTTTGATGAATATTTGTTGGCGATTTTATATATATATATATATATATATATATATATATATATATTCAAATAATCTACATACATATTGTCATGCATCAATGCATACGCAGCTTTGGAAAAAATATACATGCACAGATATTAACGCACACAAACATATACATGTGTGTGTGTGTGCATATACACGTACGTAAGTATGTATAAATGTGTATGTGTGTGTGCGTTTACACAATTCCTCTGCTACGGACCGGATGTGACCCAAGGTCAATACGTTAACAGTTTTGAATTCAAAGTTTTCATCATCCCACACTGGTTGTCATACGAAGTCTTAAGAAAGATGACTGCCCTACTATTTAACTATAACCGAAGAAAGTGGAGGTATTTTCACGAGAAGCGGAACACAAACTGTTTCGTCTAGGATTCGAACCCAGATTGCTAATTCCATTATTCTACGACGATAACTGACACGCAATGCTTGCTTTTTGTATGTCTGTACAGGATGTTTTACAATTTTTGAAGCTGAATTCAATGACTGTAATATAATGGCCGAGGGATTTCGTTTTATGCTTTGGGTTTAGTTAGGCTGAGAACCTTTTGACTCAGTGCATGGGTTACTTAGAAGCAACATGAACGCAGGTGTTCACGCACGCGGGCGGGGCGTACGTGTCATTCAGAGATGTCAAAATAAAAATCCCAGATAGGGGGATGTGAATGACGTCATGCACCGAAAGCGATCCCGGAGGATTTTGGGGGATTTGAAAAAAGTCAGTTGAGTGGAGAACTAGACACCGAACGAGAAGGGTCGACTTTCGGAGCTCGCTGAGGCCAGACGAATTTGTGCGCTACGGGCGCCGCACAAGATGTGGGGCAGATGGAAAAGCCAGAATAGAAAGAATGTGTATCTCTCTCCTTATGTCAAAGAACCTTTAAACTCAAAGGTAATAAAAGAAAGTTTCGTACCTGAACTAAGAAGTCGTCAGTGTTTTTCGTGTTTCGGGATTCCTATGTTCTATGTATATATGTTATGAACATCCTATGTCCATTTCGCATATCCGTATCATGGGTATGGTATATAACTACAAACGATAGAATAATAAAAAGTAATAATTTAAGAAAAAAGGAGAGCATTTTTGGATAAGCAATTATTTAGTCTAAGACATAATCCAAAAATGTCAAGGGAAGAGTAAAAGCTCAAGATATCCGTTGTTCAGTTGAAAGCACTGTTGACTTCGGTGCACAGAATTGTTGATAATGCGTATACATTCCTCCTAAGTTAAAGCTTGAAACAGATGGTGAGGAGCCTGTTCCTTTGCAATTGTTACAAGTGCCATGGGCTTCAAAGTTTTTGACCAAACTTGATTCCTGTTTGGAAAGGAGTTGAAATTGAACTTCTTTTTGGATCTTGCAAGAACGATATTGAAATATTTAGTTTCGCAATATGCCTTCACATAAAAGATCCTCTGATCCAGCATCCAATAAATAATTTCGCTGTATTTAATTGAATATATCAAAATACTAACTATTTCCATGCAATCATCTGAAAAAAGAAACAGAATAAATTAAATAAGAAAGATCTGAGACGCCACTGTTATTGCTTGAACTATTGTGAAACACCATATTTCTCTCTATATAAATGCATATACATATGTCTATATATGCATATATGTACAGGTGGTGGACAAAATAATGGAAACATCTAGAATTTTTGTATCATGATTTTGAAATTCCTATAAAACCATCAAACGCTCGTTATTTTTATGCTTTTTGATTTATTAATAATTTTTCTCGTGTAATTATACTAAAATTGTTGTTTTTTACAGATACCATCGGAAGAAATTAATCAAAATTCATTAAAATGGCAGATCTATAAGACTTTAAAAGAGGTCAAATTGTTGGTGCTCGTATGGCAGGCGCTAGTGTAACAAAAACCGTTGAATTATTTGGTGTAGCGAGGAGAACTGTCTCAAAAGTAATAACTGCATTTGAGAAAGAAGGAAAAACCTCCTCACTGAAGCGAAGCTCTGGAAAAAGCGAAATCTGTCCGTTAGGGACCACCAGGCTCTTATGCGGATTGTTTGGAAGGATCATAAGAATGCAGCTCCGAAAATTAAAACAGAGCTTAATGACCATCAGGAGAACCCAGTTTCCTCAAAAACTGTAAGAAGGGAGCTGCACAAAGCCGGATTTCACGGGAGGACGGCAATCAGAAAACAATATAAAAATGAATTTGTTTGAAATTTCCAGGTGTTTGCCTTATTATAATCAACTCCTATATATACAGACTATTTTGTTGTATTAAAGCTCTTCAGTGTGGCTGGACATGCCCCATGCTGGGATCGATATATATATATATATATATATATATATGTTCAGAATAAATTACATTCAAAATCATATTGCGTGAGCCAAAATTTTATTCTACAAGATCTTAAAGAGATTTTTCTTCTAATATTACACATTTTTGAGAAGGTGCATTCACCTAAAAAAAACTCTGTGGCACAATGATTAAAGCGTTCGCCTACGATCCAGGAGACTTGGATTCTGTTCCGGGTAGAGTCATACCAAAGACTCAAAAAAGTGGTAATTAATGCATCCTTACTTAACATTCAGCATTATAAGATACAGATCAAGGGTAAGTGGAGCAATCCAGTGGAAAGAGTAGTGCCCTACCCTGTCCTTGCTGTAGTAGCTATTGAAAAGGGTGCATTCGGGTCACCCCCGACTACGTCGTCCAACTTTATATATTAATTGAATAATCAGAAAATTCGGCAAGTACCTACATGCGACATACGGAACACTAAAAAGCTGTTTTTTTTACCTTATTGTGTCTCATCAGCAGTGCATGCCATGCTTTATACAATTAGAGATCGAACCAGCAACCACAGAATGCAGAGCTGAAATTCTACCACTGAGTCATCTGTCCATATGGTACATAAGTGATACCAAATTAACTTGTCATGGTAAATGTGCGACCACCTAACCTGATGTGTCTTGAAGGTACGTTATCCCTACAGAGGGTACGGTCACCTCCGGGGCTAGGTCTTCCCAAGTCGGTGTTATGTATCCACATAAACTTTAACTCATAGGCAGGAAATATATCTTTACATTTGAATTGATGTTATAATAATTTGTAACACTATCATAGTGTTACAAGTTGACTGGCGATATTAAATAAAATACTTAGGACTAATTGGGATAATTTGTTGAATATTAGTTATAGTCTTATCGTAAGGTAGTATAGAAAAATATAATAATAATAATAATAATAATAATAATAATAATAATGGATTCGCTCCTGGCAACACCATGCACTAGAATGGGTTAAATTGACAAGGACACCAAGATTGTTAACTGTAAGGGTTGAATCGGCCGATCTGGGTTTTGATTGACGGGATAGAAAAACAAAATTTTATTTTAAATTCTACTGTCAGCCGAGTTCGAATCTAAGGAAAATTACGGCTAAAAGCCTGACACAAGACTATTGACACAATACTAGAAAATTATTGGGTGGCTCACCAATCAAAGAAAAGCGGGGTGGAGCTCCCTCCCCTGCCCGAGACTTGCCATGCGGGCCATAATTTTTGATTGGCTGACCGGTTAAACACGGGCCTCGGAGTGAGGTTTCTCTACCTCCCCGGTGATTGCGCTCTGGGGCCATTGGTCCACCTTTCCTATTGGCTGGCCAATCGGAGCCATGTATTCAGGGGTCGGGACCCCCATAAAAGAAGATCTCGAAAAGAGAAAAGACAGATTGAATGCTGGTTCCGCAGACCGAAGACCTCAAGCCTTTGCCACCCTCTTCGCCACCATTGCCGCTTTAACCAGAGTCCACAACTTGACCGTCCCTAGCAACATTAATTTGCTCAAAACGGATTCGAGGCTGTTATCGCTTGTTAACTTATCACTTCTTACTACGAACTAAAACCCATTGTTGTTGTACATGACTTATTTTATCATCGTATAATGAATAAATACTGTTATTTACAACTATTAACAAGCGTTTCTGAGTTATTGAAGTAGTTGTAAAGCACCGGTAAAGTTGGCTGTCTTTCGACCCAGCCAGAACCATGAGAAGTCCGAACAAGCTCTTCCCCAACTTTCCCGTGGGTCGAACAACGCAACGTGGACATGGAAATCAGGACAAGCAGATCCATCAGAGACTTCGATCTATAAGTGGCTCGCAGCGCGACATGCACTTATAGGACCACAAATTGAATTATGACTAGAAAATTCGGCAAGCACCTACATGCGACATATATATATATATATATATATATATATATATATATATATATGTGTGTGTGTGTGTGTGTGTGTGTGTGTGTGTGTGTGTGGAAGTAAATAATGGAAATTAATTCGACAGCGTGAAAGAAAATGGGAAAAAAAGTAATCCAATAGAGATGAATTTATTATAATAGAAAGTCGATTACTTTGTTATATTTTTTCATATATAGTTTAAAAAATATCGACTTATCTATTTAGTATTATTTCAGTATTAATGAAAATCACTAAAATTACTAAACAAAAAAATCAATGAGAGAATTCGTATATAAAGTTTATAAATTTAAGTCTAAAATATCAGCAAGTAAAATATGGGTGTTCCCGTGGTGTAAATGGTTAAAGCGCTCGTCTGCGGAATCGTAGTACGCGAGTTCGAACTCCGGTCGCACTATTACGTTCACCTTCGGACAAATACCTTCCGGAATGGTATGAGCTCCCTTATCCTCCCAGCTATGGGTTAAATAGTACAACTACTGCCTTATGAATTTGGCATTAAAAAATAAACCATTATAATAATCATAAACCACTAAATAACAAACAAACAAATCAGCATGGGTACCCTTGAATCTGTCCCTGATTGCAATAGCTCTTTGTGCAATTCCTCCGGATGGTTCCCAATGTCACCGCTGAGCTGATGTAAGTAATTTTTTGCCGGACTGCCATGTATCGTAGTCCATAATAGAAATTCACCAATGAGTTGGACTTTACTTTACTAGCAATGTCCAGTATGTATGATTTGAGAGTGTAGCCAGCACAGCTGTTGTTTTTTTTTGGGGGTCATTTTACCAGGACTTAAACCAAAGAGAACGCAACATCCTTATTTTCCACATTTTAGAATCCTAAATTAATGAAACTGTAAAGGTGGTTTGATTTGGTTTCTTTCTTTAATGGCATATCAACATTCGCAGGTTATTTAATGCCAAAGCCATCTTTGAAGAAGAACAGCAGAGATAGTATTAAAACCATTGCTGAAGGAAAACTATAGAGAACCACTACAGGTAATATTTTATGATAAATAATAATTGTTACCTTAAAATATTTAAGCTATAATGCTTCATATTGTGTATATGTTAAGTATATCATGTTTAAAGTGTGGATAATGTAAAAAAGATTTCCCAAAAAATTTTCAATGGCGACATCTTTAAATAAATTCAACCTCTTGTACGTAATTGCTTTAGATTTAAATAAAATATAATTATCGATTTATTTTCGGTATATTTATAGCCGATTTGAGTGGGTTTTTTTTCGAAAACCTAAGCAAATTTTAATGTAACACTTTCTACACGTTGTAAACAAATTTTGAAATGCAAACTTTTCTGTTTCTCTTTAACGTACACAAATAATTTAAGCAATTTTCATATAATTTTCTCTATTCTTACTTCGCACGAAGAGCACAAACATTTCGACGATATAATCAAATTTTATAGAAATTTATTTTTTAATTGCTTTTTTAAAAAATTCTTTTATACTGGTGTTTTGCTGCAAAAATGTTTAGTCCATACTCTCTCTATATATATTGGGTGTCTCAATGTACATGGGACCCATGTGACTGCTAATAACTCCACTAATAATAATGTGATCTTTTTGCTTCAGATTTGAAAATAGTATACTTTAACAACTATTAATCCTCGATCACAATGTCTTGAACAAAAGAGGAAAAATATTTTTGCCTCACTACTTATTTAGAGCCAAAAATCATTTAAAACTGTACAAGCAAAATTGAGCAGGAAATTTAACTTTATCGATTATCCCCAGAACAGCCAAATTTATCGTTGGGTACACAAATTCCAAGCTACAGGGTAAGTAAACAACCTCAACAAGAATGCAGAAAACACCAGATCTGGCAGAAAGTTGACTGTAAGTTATCTTGATAATATGGATGTGATGAGAGATTCTGTTGGAAGGAGTCGGAAAAAGTCCCTCCGAAGATGTTCCCAAATACTTACTCCTAAACGTGCATCGTGGCAAAAAAAAAAATAAGAAGGATCTTCAGTTGTACCCATACAGAAACCAAATCAAGCATAATCTCACACCAGCTAACATGGAATAATGTCTCAATAATAAATTATTATCATATTCATAAGTTGCATTTTTGGAGACTCCTTGTATGTATAAACACATACACACACACATATATATATATATATATATATATATATATATATATGTGTGTGTGTGTGTGTGTGTGTGTGTGTGCGCGCGTGTATATATATCATCATAGTGTGCCGCCAGGGTGGATTTCTCTGGCCCTCTCTTGCCACTCATCCCTATCGTCCATCGCTCCCAGCAGGTCTTCCATACTACATCCTGTATCAGAACAGATTCGTTTTAGATAGGTTCTTGCTGTTCGACTGACCCTTGCTCGAACTTGTGAAGGGGTTCATTGGAGTACATCGCTTATGAGCTCCTCGTAACTTCTTCTGCAGTGTCCTGCATATCTTGCTCGTCTGGTTTGGGTGTTTTTTGAGATTGTAGAGAGGTGACCATACAGCTATTGCTTTGTGAGATGCTGCCTCCAGGAGTTGTTCAATATAGCTCACAGCATTCTTGTGCAATTGCCGTCAAGCTTTCTCTCCATCCATACAACAGTATTGACTCGGCCACTATTGGAAAAAACGGCGCTTTATTTTATCTGATTAGTCTGACTTCCTAAAGACGAATAGTCTGTCGATGGCTGTCCATACTTTTGCTAATCGCGTTTTGATGTCATTTTCGGTAGGTAGATGAACTTGTCCACAAGTTTCCGAATGCCTGCCTATATATATATATATATATATAGTCATCAACAGACTGTTTCGTTGAATTGCAACTCTTCAGTGTGGCTATATACGCGAGATTCTCGAAGCTAGGACCGAAACCAGGTTGACTATTACACCAACTGGAAATTCTACTGCA
This sequence comes from Sepioteuthis lessoniana, assembly GCA_963585895.1. NCBI lineage: Eukaryota > Metazoa > Mollusca > Cephalopoda > Myopsida > Loliginidae > Sepioteuthis > Sepioteuthis lessoniana. The sequence goes on along the minus strand of OY757921.1, from coordinate 5,331,502 downwards.
CAGCTAAGAGGAAACTCAATGTAAATGAAGGGATATTTAACGCATATGTATCACTTGTTTTGTTAACATATATACAACGGCTATCATTCGAAGAGCATTGCGTTACGCGATTGGCAAAATATTTTTATATTTATACAGAACGGGTGTTCAGTATCATAAATAAGCGTATTTATTTAGAATAAGTTAGTCAACAGTGGTTGATGACAGTTTCTTGTCTACAAGTGCATCAGGCCAGGTGTCATTAGGTTGGTGTTAGCGTATATTTATAAGTTGCATACTGGGAATAGGGAAGCCAGTCTAGTTTGTGGGTCATTTCAGGTAGCGTTTGCTTATCTATGTTGCTGCAAGGTGTTATCCTTGTGATTTGTTCATTTATTTGCACTTCTCTATTTGGTAACCGCTTCCGGTTTTTGTCGTATATATATATATATATATATAGCACTCTCTATACATACATATATATATATATATATATATGTGTGTGTGTGTGTGTGTGTGTGTGTGGAAAAACTGATAACAACGATCCAAGTGGAAGGAATGATTTATTAACGGGTCGACACTATAGCGTTTCAGTTCTACTGAACCATCATCAGGACCATGAGGGGGTGATATTAATAATATTTAAGTTAACGATGGATGTTTAGAAATGTGAAATACAAAAACCTAGGGGAAAATATGTATAATAAGAAAAAGTTGGCCGTTTAACTGGCGAATCAGCGTTTGATGTTTTAAATTACGTCATTTGAATTATTAGGAATATTGTATAGAATTTATGTACAGTCGTTTAACAAGAAAGATTTCGAGTCAGAAGGAAAAAAAAAGAAAGAAAGAATATATATATATATATATATATATATATATATATATATATATATATATATATATATATATAATACTCTCCATATTATATTGCACTTGGTTCGACACAAACCAACAAACTGATTTAGTGACAACCAACACTGTTATAATATATATATATATATATATATATATATATATATATATATATATATATATATATATATACTGTTACTCATATTGAGGTTTTCCTACTTCAAATAACGTTTATCTATTTTTCTATCTTTAATAATTATTCAATTGCATCATTCAAATCTTAATCCATCCCCATCTTTCCCAGCGTCTAAACTTTTAAAAAGACCCCCAACTATAACCAAAAGACCCTCTAGCCCAGTCGGCTGTAGTTGTAGAATACACTGACTGCATCTCTGCAGTCGGGTAAGCCTCCCTCACCCAACGAGTGTCCTGCATATGACACTAAACAATCTGATGTTGAGGCTCCTGTAACGCTGGATGTTTGAGGATTGCAGAATAACCATTCATTGCCATTGGACCCAGGATCACTCTGACCCGGACTGGTAGCACCCGATGACCAATCTATTGGTCAAATAGAACTGTTTGACATTTAAAACGAGTTTAAACAAATGAATTAAGCTAAATTGAGTTGTTAGAGATAGAACTGTTTGATCATTGCACAGTGTCCATAACTAATGTTTGATTGAATTGTAAATGATAGATTGCAAAACTTGAATTTATGCTATACTGAATTGCCAGGAACAAAATTGTTTGATCATTTAACTGTGTGTCCCTACAAAATGTGTTTACAAATCATATATTTGATATATATGTAAAAATCGGATTTAGCATTCAATAACTAACAATGGTTGATAAGTCAGAAAACCAAACTAAACCAAACCAAACCAATATATATATATATATATATATATATATATATATATATATATATAGTTTGCTATATTTCTTTGTCGAGAGTACTCAATATCGGTGACAAAACATGTATATATGTATATCAGACAAAGTCAATGTTTTAATGGTCACGTAGGCGAGAAACTAACGGTGAATCTGTGTCTTCGTTAGTCAAACTTATATATATATATATATATATATATATATAAGCATTTGACCTATAAGGTTCATCTACCCAGCATCTGGCGAAGCAGACAGTTGACTGAACTTTACGTTCATCCACATTACTTCACATCCACAACGGTGTTTCCTATAGATTCTGGTGATATACTTTTTTTTCTGAGAGAAGCGATTGCAGGAAATTTATTTTGTTTTTTTTTTACACGATTTCGCAAGATCATATTTAGAACTCGATTATTTATACCTGTTGGAAAATATCATTGCATGAAATAACATATTTTAGTTTAAGAGTGAATATAAATCTAACATCATTTTTTTAAAAAATTCAAGCTTTGTGGATTGATTTTATTTTTTACTTTAATGATTAACCTTCAATATAATTATTGCCATTATAAATACATATATATATATATATATATGTGTGTGTGTGTGTGTGTGTGTGTGTGTGTGTGTATGTGTGTGTGTGTGTGAAGATAGTCAAAAACATAATCCAAATTGGTGAATTTATTATGAATTAAAGTCGACGTTGAACGTTTCGGTTTCAGTAACCATCATCTGGACTTGGATATCAGAATAGTTCACATAGCGATGGATGCTTGCTGAGATGTGAACTATTCTGATATCACAGTCCTGGTGATGGTTACTGAAACTGAAACATTCAACGTCGACTTTAGTTCATAATAACTTCACCTATTTGGATTATGTTTTTCTGCTATCTCCATACTGTCGGATTTTGATCCATATTTAATTTCATATATATATATATATATATATATATATACAAGAATGCTGCGAGAAGCAGGGACGAGCTCATAAGTGATGTACTCCTATGGACCCCCACATATGGCCGGGCAAAAGGAGGACGACTAGCTCGAACATACATTCAGCAGCTATGTGAGGATACGGGATGTAGCCCTGAAGACCTGGCAGAGGCGATGAGCGATACGGAGAAGTGGCAAGAGAGCGTCAGGGATATCCGTGCTAGCGTCACGACATGATGATATATATATATATATATATATATATATATATATATATATATATATATATATATATATACCTTTAAAATTTCTAAGGTTTTAATTTGTATTGTTTCAGCTGTCCCTGTTTTATTTTATGCATGTATATCTACGGCCATTTTTTCTGACCGATTGCTTATATTTCTATAGAATTTAGTTTCTTAGATTTGTATTAAATTTGACTCCACCAGTTTTTGAATATCCGTGAAATTATCGAAGGAGTACGTGCACAAAATATCGAGGCAGCACTAGTTTTTTATAGATTTCTTCAAGGTGTTTGCTTCCATATATAGAGAGAGGATGGTGCTGATATTCATCAAAAAACTGTAATAGTTTTATGATGCTTTATAGAACTACGAAAGAAAATTTTCACTCACCTGATGGAGACAGACTTCTTCAACATTTTCCGTTTCGTTGCCTGAAGATATATTATGACCATATGTGTATATAATCTGCCAAGACTAAGTGCTTCAAACATCGATAAATCTAATAGAAGAATATGGCTTTACGCTAAAGAGAAAAAAATAAGCTGACAATATCAAAAGAAACTATAACTAAGGCAAATTATGCAGATCATCTAGTGCTTCTTACAAATATTTATCCAAAGCAGGGAGAAGAAGAGATGGAGTCATGCCTTTCCCAAAGGCATTAGTACAAATAAAAACTCACTCAGCCTCAGCCAGGATTTGAACTCAGGTCATAGATGCCATTTCCTTCGATATTAACCGTTGACTACATGCCAACAATTTATTCAGTGACAAAAGTATTTAGCTACTGAAAAGATAGACTTACGTGCTTTCCTCATCCGAGCTTCTTTATCTTATATTGAGCCAACTTTAGAGCGAAAATAGCACGTAGGACAGTTGGTTCCATACCTCGATAATATTTAACTTAACAAAAAAATCTCTTAGAAAGCTCACAGACCGCCATGCCTTCCTTGAATCTCTTATCCCACTCAAAAGTGATGCTTGATTCGTGAAAGATGGTCGAAAAGCAGTCTGAAGCATTCCACCCGTGTCTGTGGCATTTTTTCCAAGTTTGAAGCAGAATTTTATTGCATATCGTTCTTCTAAAGTGTCCTCACGTCCAGATTGCATTTTTGAAATTCGTCAACTGTAACAATCAGGCTTTATTAGGGTGTATTCTGATTGCTGCTGTAGCTGTTTATTTGAACCTGAAATCATAAAAATTCGTCTGTCATCTCACAAGATGTGTAGCAATAACATACTAAATTTTCAAGAGTCTACGACAATCTTAAATGCCTGCATAAAAAAGTCTGGAAACTTGTTGAATACACCACATATCTTCATCATCTAGGTTGACCACAACTACTGTTGACTCCAACAAGGAAATTATGACATTAAACTTCATCTGATGGTGAGGCATCAGTCTTGAATTTGGGAGAATTTGAAGTACTCTTTCATTATTAATTCTCTCAGGCCCACTCTGACCCGGAGTAATTGTTGCAGTTAGGGTCGCAAATATTGTTCAAACAGAACTGATGAATCATTTACTAAGTATTATTTTTATTATTATTTACTCCGTTTCGAGTTTTCGACACCTGCGTTAGCCGATGGTTTTTCACTGGCGTTTCAGTAACTGCAAGTTTCTCAAGCGTCCGGACTCTCCTCAGTATTCTGACCGATCTAAATAAAGTTGTTGTTTAGATGGTCTCTACCCGTCCGCTTATTTCCAATTCTTCCAGTCCCTGTATCAGTCCTTATTATTATTATTATTATTATTTACTCTCTTGAGAGTTTTTCACTGTAGCGTTAGCTGTTGATTTCTCATTGCAATTTGAATGACAAGTTTCTTCTAGTCTCCAGGGCTCTTCTCAGTATTCTGACTGATCTTAATACTACCGTAGTTAGGATGGTTTCAATTCATCCTCGTATTTCCAAGTCCTCCAGTCTTTGTATTAATCCTTTCGTAACTGTACTAAGCGCGCTAATTACAATTGGTACCACCCCAGGTTCATGTTCCATAGTTGTTTTTTTGTTTTTTTTTTGTTCTCACCTGAGGTCAAATTTCTTTTCACCCTTTTCGCTTTCTTTCAGTTTTACCCTAAGGTCAGCCGAAACGGCAAAGTTCATCATTCAGCGTGTGTTCTTTTTTTGTTGACTTTTTCTTGGTCTGGTCGTCTGGCTGTGATTAGATGATCCGTTTGTGTATCAAAATCCCAGATAAATTCGTGCGTCTCGTTTTCAAGGATGTATTTTGGTTTGTGTATATACCATTTCTTTATATGGTTAAATTAAAACTTCTTTGGAAATTCCCCGTGGATCACCTTCCCCACTCACTTAGGTCTAGTCATATTCTCTTTGCGCCAATTTTCTGCATTCGCTTATTATGTGATTAATCGTTTCGACTCTATCACCACAATCTATATCTATAATTTTGTTGCGTCTCGTGTATTCTTGCTTTGACATGTAGTTGTTCTTTATGACGTTGTTTTGTGCTGCTATTTGGAGAGATTCAGTTAATCCTTCAAAGTTTTCCCTTTCTTTGCCATATCCAAGTTTTCTCTCGTGGGATTTGAAATATCGACATAGTTATTTTTTTCCTGGCCATTTTTTTTTTTGTTTTCTAGTTATTTTTGATGTATTAACGTTTGTGCTTCCTGTATTATTTCTGGTCGCAGTAATCAGTCTCTCTGCGCTATTTCATGTTGTCTTCGAGTCGTTGTATTGATGGATCAACGTTTTCTTCTTCCTGCTTCTTTTCTTGATACATATAGAGTTCCTATGCCATCTCTGCGATGAAAAGCCTTATGCATCATCATAAATTTTCTTGTTCTCTGGTCCATATTTTGAAATTCATCCCTTTCCATGACAGGAATAGTCCCGAGTATCTTACAAAGCGGGACTGACCAGGCGTTTATCCCTTTGGATGAAATTACTACTGTGTATGCTCTGACTGTATATTCTCACTGTCTGTATTAGGGTTCCCAATAATTTTTCGGTTTTATCAAACAGTTTGATGTCGCCCATGTACATTAGGTGATTGATCTTTTCTTGCCATTAAGGAAATTTGTATCCGCCTGCACATTTGATTATTATTTGATTGAGTGGCATAATCGCTATCACAAATAGTAATGGTGATAACGCATCTCCCTGGAAGATACCTCTCTAGATTTTCTCCTCGGCTAAGCACTTTCACTCCTACTTGCTGGTCATTTTTTTTATTTATTTTGGAATATTCTATTTTGTCTATATTGTTTGAACCTATGTCGATATATTTTTTAGTCTTCCTTCTTTCGCCAGTATTTTCTAATTATTCTCTTCAAATTGTATCATTTGTTTTAAATGTGTTGCTTTTCTCTTTTCGTCCCAATATATTCCTGCTTTTTTACTCTGCCTTAGCATTTTTGCTTGTTGTCTAAGATTTCTTATTTGTGTTTCCAGTCAGATTTCCCATCCAGATTTTAAATATATGAGGGGAACCCCAATTTTATCACGGACTAAATTCGCACTGGCATCGATTTGTTCGTTTAATTCCATGATGTTCGTTGATATATGTCTTAGTGATTCGTTTATTTTATTTTTCAGTTTCTACCTTGTTTGTTTTCCAGTCTTGACTCGTGAGAGATGGTAATATGGTTTTCTTTTCGAACATAATTCTTTTTAAAATATCTACATTCCTTTCATCTTCCTTAGTCAGTGTTTTTTTTTCCGTTGTGTTTGGGTGTGTGATGTTTTGATTACTATTACTGGGCATTTCGAGTCTAGTTCAATTTTTTTTTTCTGAATTTAGCGTTTTGTTTACTGTATTAGGGTCTACTGGAAATGTTTCCTTATTCATTGGTTGGCGCATTTCAAATATTTCAAGGTCAGAAAAGTAACCTTCCTTTATTATTATAATTATTCACTCATTAGAGCTTTTGACTTCAGCGTTAGCCGATGTTTTTTTTACTGGAGTCTGAGTGACAGCAAGTCTCCTCGAGTCTCCAGGACTCTTCTCAGTATTCTGGCCGTTTATTATCATTATTATTATTATTATTTGACTCATTGCGAGTTTTCATGCTAGCGTTTATTAATGGTCTTTCACAAGAGACTGAGTGACCATAAGTCTCCTCAGGCCTTGGGGATTCTTCTCAGTATTCTGACCAATCATAAAAGATGCTGTAGTTTGTCTAGTTCCGGTTTATCCTACAATTTCCAGCCCCCTTTCAAGAACCTTTTGAATGTGTGCCAATTACAAGTGGTATCACTGTCACCCTAATACTCCTCTGCTTTCTTAGTTATCTGGCAATGTTCATTTACTACTACTACTATTATTATTATTATTAGTAGTAGTAGTAGTAGTAGTAGTGTTTTTTGAAACCACCCACCTATGTGCAAGTTGTTCGTATTAGAAAGATTAACGTTAAGTGGATAGTACATTGGTCCGGGAGACCTGGGTTCAATCCCAGATCGAGTCATACCAAGGACTTTTATTATGGTACTTGATACTTCCTTGTTTAACACTCAGCAATATAAAGAGTAAAGTGGAGCAATCCAGGGAAAGGAGTAGCGTTCTCCCCTACACCTCCGTATAGTAACTATTGAAAAAGATGTATTCTGGTCGCCCTCGACTATGGTCGCCAACCTTTTTTTTTACATTAATGTTGCTTTGCTAAAAAGATGGTTATCAGGTGAGTAGGAACAGAAAATATTAAATGACAATCCCGTATATTTTGTTTATTTAAATTGATATCAATTTACGAAAAAAAGAAGTGTTTATAAATTAAGGACAATTATTAATATTCCTGTTTTTTTTACATTTCATTTCTGACTCAAAAAACAAGTGGGATGTCCTCGTGGTGTAATGGTTAAAGCGATGGACTGCGGAATCGTACTACGCGAGTTCGTACTCCATTCGCGCTATTACGTTCACTCTCGGGCAAATACCCTCTTATCCACCAAGCTATGGGTTAAATAGTACAACTACTGTTCTTCTTGGTGAATGGCTTTGGCATTAAATAACCTACAAGGGTTGATATGCCATTAAACAACGAAACCAATCGAAAAAAAAAAACAATGACCAGGTAAGAGACAAATACCTTAAAATGTTGTTCTGTTGGGTTTTTAATTATATTTTTTTTAAACTGCAGTTAATTTTTGTGTTGATTATTATTTATTTACTAAATAAATGCATAATTATTTATTTTGGTATTATCTTCTTAATAATCGAATGATTATTTCTTTTGAGATTATCTTTTTTTATAATCGCATAACTGAATCGAAAAGATAATTTAGATTTTCTTAATAGTTGCTACTATTGTCAATTAATTTCTTTTCTGGAATTTAATCATTAACGAGAAAAATAAATTAGTTGAAAAATAAATAATTAGTTAATTAATCTATAAGAAATATATTATATCACACATGTCCTAAGATATTGTTGAAGTGGATTTCATTCCCTCTATCGAGTAAGACTAGGTATTCCTTCAAGTTTATATATTGGAACTACGTAAATAGAATTAACGTTATTCGTAGATTTATATATGCTTGATCAGTGATTTTGGGCCTAGTTATAAATCTAGCTAAGAACATTATTGATATATTTGTATGTGTACGTATGTGTGCGTGTTTATGTATGTATGTATGTATGTATGTCTAACTGCAAACTCAGTATTTATCGAAATCTCTCTCTCTCTCTCTCTCTCTCTCTCTTCATAAGGGACGGTCGCCATTATATAAACCAAAAACATGGCTAGCCAACATGACTAATACTCTTTGAAGACAGCAAGGAGCTAGGAACATGTTCATGCTAAGGTAAAATATATAATTAAAAAAATATAAATCTCTTTGTGGAACTATTCATTTTAAAATATTCAATTTTTCTCTCTTTGGACCAAATAAAAAATTATATATATATATATATATATATATATATATATATATAAGAAATGAATATTAAATTTAATTTGTATGAAAAAATGTCCATGTAAAAATGAGAGATTGATGAAGAGAGAGAGAGAAAAGTGAGTGAAAGAGAAAGAGAGAGAGAGAAAAGTTAGTGAAAGAGAGAGAGAGAGAGAGAGAGAGAAAAGTGAGTGAGAGAGAGGGGGGAGAGAAAAGTGAGTGAGAGAGAGGGGGAGAGAAAAGTGAGTGAGAGAGAGAGAGAAAAGTGAGCGAGAGAGAGAGAGAGAGGGAGAAAAGAGACATAGAAGTGACATGTTTATTTACCTGTACTCAAATATTAATCTCTCTCTCTCTCTCACACTCTTTCTCTCTCTCTCAATATATATATATATATATATATATATATATATATATATATGTTTATGTATATAAAAGAAACGCATATCAAATTTGATTTGAAGGAATAAATGACCGAGAAATATATGCATTTATATATATATATATATAGAGAGAGAGAGAGAGAAAAGTGAGTGAAAGAGAGAGAAAAGAGACATAGAAGTGACATGTTTGTTTACCTGTACTCAAATATTAATCTCTCTCTCTCTCTCTCTCTCTTTCTCTCCCTCTCTCTCTCTCACTCTCACTCTTTCTCTCTCGCTCAATATATATATATATATATATATATATATATATATATATATATATATGTATATAAAAGAAATGCATATCAAATTTGATCTGAAGGAATAAATGCCCAAGAAATATATGAATTTATATATATATATAGAGAGAGAGAGAGAAAGAGAGAGAGAAAAGAGACATAGAAGTGACATGTTTATTTACCTGTACTCCAATATTAATCTCTCTCTCTCTCTCACTCTTTCTCTCTCTCTCAATATATATATATATATATATATATATGTATATAAAAGAAACGCATATCAAATTTGATTTGAAGGAATAAATGCCCGAGAAATATATGCGTTTATATATATATATATATAGAGAGAGAGAGAGAGAGAGAAAGAAAAGAGAAAGACCTAGAAGAAGTGACATGTCTGTTTACCTGTATCCAAATATTACTCAGGTCAACAGGGGAAATAACAAACAGAAAATCCTATAAATCTTTTTTTTTTTCGTTTTTTTCATTGCGGTATGAGAAAAAAACTGTGTTTGAAAAACGAGAACTTAAAGACGCCATAATCGAACAGTGGCTGTCCACTGGAGTCTTGGGACTTCAAGACAGGACTCAGCAACAAAGAAAGAAATGTCAAACTTCGATCGGACCTTGTCAGCGGAAGGACACATCGAGAAGCCAGGCCAGATTGGCTGGTTCCCTTGGGTACTTACTTCTTCGGTCAAAAAAGAAAATAATATAAAAAAGATGTGAGGGAAGAAAAAATATCAGTAAGTTCAAGAGTGTTTAAATGCTTATAACTCTATCACACATTTTATTGCAATGCTTACAAACTTGAGAAATATTGTTTAAGCATATTAATAAGAAGGCTTAAGAATAAACTAATTCAAAATATCTTTGTGTAGTTTATTTATATATATATATATATATATATATAGAGAGAGAGTGAGAGAGATTGATAGATAGATAGAGAATCGTAAAAAGAGATAGATATGTATAAATGCGTTATTATTTATAGTTTTATTTATAACCAAGGTATGATTACAGTCATAACTAGTTCTTCTTTATAAAATCTGAAATGTTATTTCATACATAAACACACACACACACACACACACACAAGCACATGCATGCAAACACACACATACAGAGTAACGATCATCGAAGACTCGAGTTCAAATCTTGGACGTGGTTGTTAGCGTTTCATTTCAGGCTAACTCACTTAAAAGAGGTAAAAATCCCTTTGTTTTTCTGAACCCAGCTAAGAACAAATTCTTGGGTAGAAAGGGTTCTTAAGCCTTGTTATAGTAACCAGTCTAGCCGAAAGAAAACTCTCAATTCAAACCAATTAAACTACACTTAAAAGCTGACTTTGTGTCATATCCTGCTCATGTGGAGGTGTTGGGTATATATATATATATATGTGTGTGTGTGTGTGTGTGTGTGTGTGTGTGTGCGTGTGTGCGCGCGCGAAAAATTGTGTGTCTTTATTACCCTTTCTTTCGTTTACTACTTTTTCCAAAGTTTACAGTCATATACGTGTTAGTGTGTATGACGATGTTCTTGTGTGTATGTCTTCGTCCCCATGTATGTCAGCGCATGTGAGCTGCATACACGAACTTCTGTTCTGAAGTGTGCATTGGTCTTTTATTTTTACATGTAAAGACTAAAATAAAATTGGGCCGAGATCTTATCAGAACCGCCTTTAAAGTTCTCTGGATTCTCTTCAAGCCCTCGGATCTTAAATATCCGTTCTCTAAAATGGACATGGTGACTCGAGTTCAATTTCTGGATAACGCTGTTTACATTTCAGGGCAAACTGGGCTCTTTAATCACCAGTCTAGATGGAAACCAATGAACTAAAATCAGTTTTTAAATTGACCTTGTGTTAAATTTTTCACATGAGGCGGGGTTGGTAAATTATATACATATCTGCTAACGTTTGACCTTTTTTTTCTTTAAGGATCACACGCTGAGTAAGTCGAAACATATTTAGCCTAATTTTCTTGACCCGCGTTTCACTAATCACACACCCATTTCTGGACAAACACATACTGAATGAAGTTTTTTTTTTCTTTTTCTGGTCAAAGTTTGAACATATGCACGATTTTTCTGTCTGTTCATCTCTTCAGTAGAATAAACAAGACTTAATTAGGATGACATGTGCGTTTTCAGAAGACTTCGATGCCAACACTATGTTAATAACGAAAACAGCCGCCAGGGCCAACTGGACTGACCTCTCTCTACTCGCACCGGGTAAATATTATTTTCGCGAATGTTCTATTAAGCATTTTTCGGTGTGCTTCTTCTTCTGAGAGTTCATTGCTGCCTGTGAAATTGTAAACTATCAACTGACTCGTCATAGGCATATAGGATAAATATGTAAAGGTTAATCCCCTGTTGTTAAGGTGTGCTTTACAAGCTGTTCTCAAAATCCAACAGTAGTTCTTTGATTGTTGTGGATCAGACACTTTTGGGCCAGGCTATGTTTTTAGAAGAGAGATACCAAACAAATGACAAAACAAAAATAAAACCAAGAGAAACGGTTATGGTCGTTGAATAATAGAATCATTGACTCGAGTTCTGATAGTGAACGAGGTTGTTTCTATTTTACTTTGCACTTAATCCCTTGGAAAAGGCGAGAAGTCATCTGTTCTACCTCCAGGTAGGAGTAAACAACTGGGCAAACTGGGCTCTCTAGCCTTGCTTCGGCAGCCAGCCAAGGAGAAAAAAAAACTCTAAATTCAAACCAGCTTTACTCAGCTTCAAAATTGACCTTGTGTCAATCCTGCTTGTGTTGCAGGGGCTGATTGAATAAATAAAAATTAAATTAGATTTCTTTGTATAATGGCATATCAATCTTCTAGGGTTATTTAATGCCAAACCCATCCTTCTGGAACAGCAGGGACGCTCTTCCACCCATAACTGGGTGGATAGTGGGGTTAATACCTTTCCCCAAGGGTATTTCTCTGAAAGTGAACGTAATAGCACGACTGGAGTTCGAACTCGCTTATGACGATTCTGCATTCCATCGTTTTAACTATTACACCACGAGGACACCTCCATAGATTTGAAACTAAATCAATCATCAGGAAAATCAATAAAGTAAATGAGGAATTTGATCTCGGTGTTAGCTTTGATGATACTTTTAAAGCTGACAATTATATTTTGTCAATTGTTTTGAACACAAATAGAAGGAATGGTTGTATGGCTTACGATTTTATCTCTAGGGAGACTAATGTTGTTTCAAAAATATATAAAATTCTACCACGACCTCATAGAGAATTTTGTACTCAGGCCTGAGCTCAAGTGTCTAGACAAGAAAATGGGAGTGTAATATGGAGATTGACAGGTATACAAAGAAGGTTGACAAAAATAAAAAAAAGTAAAGGATAAAATAGAGTGTTGCATGTCTTGTGACCACTTTGACTGCCAGATCATGGAATATTCAGCTACTATGATCCCATCCTCAGCCATTACGGGTCAGGAAACACGGCCTGGAGGTGGCCTCGTTGGTAGGAGGTCTTATCCTTCAGCTAAGGTGCAGTCGGCATATTCTACAGCCCCAGTCGACTGGGTGGTAAGAAATTAAGGAAGTGTATTCCTGCTTATAAATATATCCGTTTATGCTGTGTATTTTGACTACTAGTCTTATTGCTTTGATTCATTGATTACTTTTAATGGCAAGTCAAACCGTCTAGGGCTATTTTGTGTCCATATGGTTTTGTTGGGTTTTATAGCATATCAACCATTGTTGGTTATTTAATCCCAAATCCTGCATATATATATATATATATATATATATATATATAAGTAAAAGTAAAGTTGGCGACCATAGTCGAGGGTGACCCGAAGGCTCCCTTTTCAATAGCTACTACACCAAGGTGTAGGGGAGGGCGCTACTCCTTCCCAGGATTGCTCTACTTTACCCTTGATCCGTACCTTATAATGCTGAGTGTTAAGCAAGGAGGCATCAAGTACCATTTTTTGAGTCTTTAGTATGACTCGACCAGGGATTGAACCCAGGTCTCCCGGCCTAAAAGCCAACTTTTATATACATTTTCTTTTTCGATCAATTTAATTTATCTGAAGTCATTTGTTTGTACTCAATTTAAAAGTCACACAGTTCTATTTGACCCATAGATAGGACCCTATCAGGTCTTACCACTCCGGTCAGAGTGTACCTGGAAGTGATGACAATGAAATGGTATTCTGCTTTCCCCATAGCTCCAGTATTACCGCAGCCTTAGCATTAGATTGTTTAATGTTATATCGAGGACACTCTTTGAGTGGGAGAGTCTTACCCTTCAGCAGAGATGCAGTCGGTGTATTCTGCAACCCCAGCTATCTGGGATTTATATCTTGAGGTTAGGAAATAAGAATGTTTTTAGCTGCTCCTTTTGTTTCCCTTTACGCGGGCCAGTTGAATACAAATGTTATGTAGATATATTTGACCCATAGATGGGACCCAAACAGAGTGAATCTGGGAGTAATGACTACGAAGAGATACATCACGCTCAGCAGATCTTCAGATTGAGACCATTACCATCGGATGCAGTTCAGTATCATAGCCAGGACATATTGGGGGGGGGCGATTTACTCCTTTGCAGTGACTGCAGGACATTACTTTTGCTGAGGGGGTCTTACCTCTCTGCAGTGCACACAGTCAGCGTATTTTATCCTTTTCAGATTGGGTGCTCATATTATTGTTGAGCTCAGAGTAACTATGTAAGCAAATTTGAGAAATGTTTGGTTTTTATCCAGGAAATAAAAGCCAATTCTTAGTTAGTGTTGTTCGATAAATATTTCTTGATACGTATTCGTACTCAAAACCGAAAGATATGGATTGTCTTTCCCAAAATATCCTGAAAAATATTGGTTTATCTCCTTCGTATTTGCTTTTCAGAAAATATACATCCAATCATTTTTTCATTTACATATATTTATACATATATTTATACGAATGCATCGAGAACGCTGTTTTACTGTTCATGAATCAAAAATAGAAATGGAAAATTTAGATAGATATGTTTAGATATTTTGGAAGCGTCCCATCAACTATTGTTAGTCGGTGAATAATTCCCCTTCATGCTATATCAACAGGCAATAAGGGTGATTTGATTAGGTTTTTCCCGACTCAAATGAACATATGAATGAATGTATTATACCACAAAAAGTCTGAACACGGTAAGCGGGAAAATATGTTATTATTCCTTGATATGACAATATTTCATTTTTGTTTGTTTGTTTGTTTGTTTGTTTGTCTTCATGAAGTATTACATTAATTTATTAATTCTAACTATAATGATAGGAAAATATGTCGATGTTATTTTTCACATTGTCTTTTATTTTTCTTTTAGCTAGATTTTATTAGTTCCAAACTATATATATATATATATATATATATATATATATGAAGCGTTTTCTGAAAAATATTTTAAACCAATTTTTAAACATTTTCTGTATATCTAAATTAATTTCGTCATCGTCACCAATGGCCTGGGAGACAGGAGTTCAATCCCTGGTCGAGTCATACCAAACATTCAAAGAGTGGGACTTGATATCTCCTTGCTTACTCAGCATTATAGGGTACGTACCAAGGGTAGAGTGGAGCAATTCAAGAAAATGATAAGCACACTCTCCTACGCCACGAGGTAGTAGCAGTAATTTAATAAGCTTTTTGCTTAGATATAGCAGAGGGCGGCATGAATGTGGCGCCCAATGAGAATCGAACTCAAACATGAAAGTTTGCTAGTCTAACGTGCTAACCATTACACCACCCGAGGTGGGTAGTAGCTACTGAAAAGAAAATACTCAAAATTGGCAAACTCAGCGTGAGATCATGCCGTTATGGTTTGGTTTCGATTTTTTTTGTTTTATGGCATATCCACCTTTTTAAGGTTATTTAATGCCAAAACCACTCCCCTAGAACAGTAGTGGTACTATTCCACCCATAGCTGGAGGGATAAGGGGGTTTATACCTTTCCCAAGTGTATTGGCCCGAAAGTGAACGTAATAGCGCGACTGGAGATCGAACCCTGACTACGATTCCGCAGTCTATCGCTTTAACCATAACACCACGAGGACACCCCCTGTCGTTCTGGCTTTACTGGCAAAAATTTGCAGATTAATGTTAACTTTTTTGCTCATAAAGGTATCGACTTTTGTTCTGTCTTGATAATTACTGAACTTCATTTTTTTATTTTTATGTATATGCGTGTGAGTGTGTTTGAGAGAGAAAGAGAAAGAGAGAGAGAGAGAGAGAGAGAGATAGAGAGAAAGAGAGTGTATGAGTAGTTGTATGTGTGCATACGATAAGTTTCCAGACTTTTTTCGTATGGGCACTTTTATTGATAGTACACACGTGAAACTCTAGTCCTCATCGAAGTAATCTCCTACCGTTCCAACAACTTCTGGAAAGCCCCATGGACGTCCTCTTGTGTGAGCGTGTCAATGACCTTCGTCACAGCCTCTTTCGTCACCTCAATTGTCTCATAACGACAGCCTCTGAGCTTAGGGAATAAGCAAAAGTCATAGAGAGCTAGGTCTGGACTATAGGGAGGCTGAGGAACTGTCTTGATGCCCATCTGGGTTAAATAGTCTGTGACAAGGATAGAGTTGTGGACTGGTGCATTGTCCTGCTGAAAATGCCACTGACCCGATTTGAAGAGGGCTGACCTCTTCCGACAGAATCTCTTCCTGAACTCTCTTAAAACCTCAACTTAGTAACCCTAAACCTAACCCTAAGCCTTTGGCTAATCAACTCTGGTGTATTGACTTCCTTACTCCTTCCACACCTCTCAACATCCCCCACAGACTTCCTGCCTTCCTTGAATCTTTATGCCACTCAAAAACTGATGCTCGATTCATGCGAGATGGTCGAAAACAGTTTGAAGCATTGCATACGTGTCTGTGGCATTTTTCCAAAATTAAAATAGAATTTTATTACATACAATCTGGACGTGAGGACACTTTAGAAGAATGCTTCTAAAGTGTCCTCACGTCCAGATTGTATTTTTGAAATTCACCAGCTGTGACAATCAGGCTTTAGTAGGGTGTATTCCAATTCCTACTGTTCGTGTTCATTTGGAGCTGAAATCATAAAAATTGGTCAGTCATCTCATAAGATGTATAGCAATAACATTCTGGATTTTCAAGAGTCTACAACAATTTTAAATGCCCATACGAAAAAAGTCTGAAAACTTATCGTATGCCCCGCGTATTTTCGTCATAAAACTTTTTTCTTAAATCAAGATCAAGATTACAATTGCTATCAATTTTTTTTATGATAGCTTTATTGCTAAAAAATTCATGTATTTGAAGAAAAAAAACACAGGTATGATTTATTTGGAGACTGCATTTTTATTTCAAACCCATAAATCTGTTTGTAATGAAGCGTGTATGGCGAGGCGAAATATATATATATATATATATATATATATATATATATATATATATATATATATATATATTATCATCCACAGAGACAGACTGTTTCGTTGTATCACAATTCTTTACTGTCACTATACCCGAGAGATGCATCAAGGCAAGATCAAAACGCGACTGACTTTAAATCAGTCGGATATTTTACCCTAAAGCCATTGTTATTCTCAACGTAGGCGAAGGAATTTTTTACATACATCTTTACATATATCTTTATACATGTACGTTATCGGCTACCTGTGCTCTCCATTCATATGAAGAGCTATTGCATTTCAGCGTATGTCGCAGCTGGCATATTTCCCACTCGAGTGCTCAATCCAGGGGGAGCACATATATATATATATATATATTCCAACGCCAAGTCATCCGGGGGTGTGAAAGATTCTGTTTTCAGATTTTCTATCTACAATATCTATGTAATTCAAAATCCAAACGTGAGATCAATGAATAATAATAATGAAATAAATCGCTGAGCAAATAATTCCATATAAAAGAAAAACCTTTAAAAATTACTTATATTATTTGTAATAACATTTATTTCAGCAGACCTTATATTTTAAAAGATGTTAGATCTGCATCTTCAGATAAGGAAATAATTATGTTTTGAAAATATAGGGTCTGATGAAATAAATATTAATACAAACAATATCAGTAATAGTTAAAGGTTTTTCTTATATATAAACAGTCCCTAAAAATGAAGAATAAAAACTAAAATGCTTAAAATAAATTTAAAATGTTTTACATAAATTCCACAAAAATTGGTTGTTCTTTCTTTAAATTCCTGGACAGAGTCTGCATATATAAGTAAAGTGAAGTAAATTGACCGTAGTCGACGGTGACCCGAAGGCTCCCTTTTCAATAGCTACTACACTGAGGAGTAGGGAAGGGTGCTACTCCATTCCCTGGATTGCTCCACTTACCCTTTATCCTTACCTTATAATGCTGAGTGTTAAGCAAGTGCCATTTTTTGAGTCTTTGGTATGACTCAACCTGGGATTGAACTCCAGTCTCCCTGGCCATTGGCGAACACTCTCCTCATTTGGCCAAGACTAAAACGAAAAATGAATAAAAAGACATATTTTTTCCGAAAAGCCACTTGCTCTTCCTTCGTTGTTAATGCTATGAAGCTACGTCATTGAATTCCTATGAAAGTCTTCCATGTCCTCAAAACTTAGAGTCATGATTAATTTTTTACCCAGGAAACAAGCAATTTTCGCTGCAGAATGGCTATTTTATCTGTTGATACAGCCCAGTCAACTGGTGGTCTTGAATACACTGACTGCATCTCTGCAGAAGGTAAGACCCCCACAAAAACGTTTGTCCTGGATCTCATACTAAACAATTTGATGGCTATTCTCCAGTAATACAGGAGTTTGGAGAAATCTGAGTACCTTTTCATTGCCATTGCTCCCAGGTCCACTCTGACCCGGAGACGTATCCCCTGAAAGGGTCTTATCTATGGATTAAATAGAACTGTTTGACATTTAAACTGAGTGAAAACAGATGATTTATGATTGATATTAAATAGAATTATTCGTCTTTGATAGAAATACTTGAAACCGTTTAACTGAGAGCAAAACAGAAAGCTGAGCTTAGACTTGTTTAGGAATGTTGTCCAGAAAATGTTTACAAATCATATATATTTAATACGTATTTATAAACAGCAAGTACCATTAAATATCCTCAAATAGTTGATATGCCGTAAAACCTAACCAAACGAAAATTTGTTGATACTTTTGCTATTCATAATCAGCATTCTATGATTATTAATGTAACAGGTAATAGGGATATATTTCGAAAACTATGACGTAAATTGTCTGTAGAAGACTCTTGAATGAAACTATTTCTATATTTAACGTGATAAATTTCAAAATAAAGTATGCATTTACCCAACCCCTCCGTCACGGGAAGGATGGAAAAGAAGGTGAAATTTTAAAGGGATACACCTGAATTGATTTCAAAACTTTTTTTTTCCTGGAGAGTTTGCTTAACCAAGGTTAAATAAACCAATCTGCTCTACTATTTATCCATTGGTGTGACTGAGAGATAAAATAGTTTTATACCATTCCCATAGGTATTAACGCGAAGCAAAATTCAAACAGCCCATATTGAATAGACTAGATTCGAAATCGGGTCCCCGATTCCATATTCCATGGAGATAATCCTTAAGTGCAGCACACCTTAAAATTTAATATTCAAAAGCTTTAAGTAATTATTTTCGCTTATCTCTCTTTAATGTAGATTCGTTTTTGGTAACAAAATCCTTTGCATTCTATTGATTTTAGATTTCTGATTTTGCGTTCTTATTCTATTGAATCTCTTCCCAAATTTTACTTAAACTCATATTTAAAAAAGGTGTAAGTATGTAATCAAAGATTTTTGACACGATTGAGGGTCATGTCTTACTCTCAACGTGCTTTTAAAGTAAAGGATAAAATTTGAGGATATGTATGAGAAGTCATCTCTAATTTTTTGAACAGTGAAAGGCTGAAATTAAAATCTTATTTGTTCTCTCCTGGTGCCCTTCGTTTTGTGAGATATAGTTGCTACCTAAGAATTAATTTTTTTTTTATTGCAGACTTTTTGTCCTCATCTTGGTAGTTTTTGTGTTGTTTCTTCTTTCACTACGTTTCGGCCAAATTTCACCTCTGGCCTTCATCAGGTGATTTTACCACGACCTCGGATAGGAATGCTGAGTCTTGTAACCGTATCCCCAGTAATTACTGCCTTCCATAGTTGTCTATCGCATCACCTTTTTGACCAAGTAAACCTCTGGCCGGCTTGGGTAGGATTTGAAACCGCTGTCTTCTGACAATGCTCACCTGGAACCGTAGAGACTCAACGCCTCTATCCGCTGCGCCACGGAAAGAAAGAAACAACACAAAAACTACCAAGATGAGGACAAAAAGAAAGAAGAAACAACACAAAAACTAGTAAGATGAGGACAAAAAGTCCACAAAAAATAAAAATTAATTCTCAGATTAAGAATCCTCATCTCAAAATGATTCCAATTAAAGACAGTTGCGACGTAGGTTTTGCTTCTTTTTTTTTTTTCGTTTTGAGATATACAGTTACACGTATTAGGTACGATCATTTAAATATAGCTGATTTTACAAGTACGTGAATGTTCGGAAAACTAGACATTTCACAATGTACCAGCACAGTGAGACATCTTATCCGCTGTCAAAATAGACGTTAAAGAGAAAGGAGTACTTTCTACTGGTCTAAGCTGTCCATGCGTGTGTGCGTGAGTATATATATATATATGCGTGTGTCTATGTATGTGTGTGTGTGTGCGTGCACCCATATTGACATAACTTTCACACAACATGTCTACTCCAAACCAGCCTTGTATACTAGGAGAGGAATATTAATCTGTCTGTTATTTGCAGAGATGGTGAGTCAGTCGGTCGCCAGACTACCGCCTGTGGATCGTTCTGTCGTAATCAGCATAAGTGCAATCCTAAAGCAAAAATAAATAAATAAAAAAAGGTTGGGGTGGAAAGAAAATATTCCCCGAACCTGTCGCTCTTCCACAAAGATAAACTGTTTAGTCATTATGGCAGACATCTTAGTCACCGTACACTTCGAAGAGAACTATTGCTAGAAAGGAGGAAAGTGATTCCAGTCAAAAAGGAAAGAAAAAAAAGTTTTAGAATGGTTTACTGCCCGGTCGGTGGGGCCAAGAATACGCCGTCTGTATCCCCCTTCAAAGGAGTACCCTCAGGTACGTCATCCAATGTTCAGGTTCTACTCTAGCGTCGTCGGTTTTATGAGTACCTCTTCATTTTAATTTCTCCCTAGACAACTCTGAGGTGGGATAGATAAACACGTTAGCATCTTATTTATGGGTCAAATAGATTTTGTTTAAAAATCATTAAAATTCGTTAGAAATACGAGATTCCATGTAACTGTAAATTGTCTCTGTTACGTTCTTTTAAGCTATAATTATTTACAATGAATCATTATAAATTACTCGAAGCCATATGAAGAAAAGACTGTTATTATACAGAAATAATTACATGAAACCATATAATGTTTAGTATTTGATAAAAATACCGGAGACTATACGAGTGATATGAAAACAATTCATATTACATAGCCATACCTTATATATAACAGCCCAATCGGCTGAGGCTGTAGAATACATTGAATACATGCATCTCTGCAGAGGGGTGAAACTCCCCCAACGAGTGTCCTGGTGGCGAGGTTCTATCCTTAGAGATTGGGGAATGTACACAACTCCTATATTGCTATTGTTCCTAGGTCCACCCTGACCCAGAGGGGTAGCACCTGATAGGGTTCTATCTATGGATCAAATAGAACAAACTGTGTACAATTAAATGATTGGTGTCAAATTGTGACTGTAATATAGCAATACTTGAAACCATTTAACAGTGAGCAAATAAAGAGCTCAGACTCTTTTAAGAATGTAATCTACAAAATGTATTTACAAATCGTATATATATTTGATATATACGTATAAACAGTATTTGGCACTAAATAACTCACAATGATTAATATCCCATAAGTAAATAAAAGAAATATTTGCGACCCTAGTTGAGGATGACCCGAAGGCTCCCTTTTCGATAGCTACTACACCAAGGTGTAGGGGAGGGCGTTATTCTTTTCCCTGGATTGCTCCATTTTACCTTTGATCCTTACCTTATAATTCTGAGTGTTAAGCAAGGTAGCATCAAATACCATTTTTAAACGCTTTGGTATGGCTCCACCTGGGATTAAACCCAGGTCTCCCGAGCCATTGGAGAACACAATTGTCTACTAAGAATTATTACTAGTTTTCTGAAACAATATAAATATGTACACAATCGGCTGTTATTAAATAGAAATATTAACTTGCAGCCATATAAATATTACTATGAGGGCGGAACACTTGAAATCATACAACTGTAGGCAATTAATTTGTTTTAGATAAGAACACTTGATATGATATAGCTGTGTGCAAGGAAGTCTTGAGTAAAAAATCCATAAAAATATCAATATAAATGTACAATGAAGGTAATTCCCTAACTTCATCATCACCACCATCATCATCCTGGCGAGAAGATAACATGAATTCTCTTGACTCTGTCTCAACATGTGTCCTGATCAACCATCGCTGTAGGAAAGTCTACAAAACGGTATCCAGGGTTAGCATAGTGTCGATGAAAGTAGGCTTTTGTTAGTCGGTCGAAACTGGTGTACCCATAAGTAAGATTCCACCAATGAAGCGTCTTAGTGAGTTCATCCTTACTTCTCCAGGAGTTACCATTATGTCTAGCTTGTATGAGATGACCATGACGTTATGGTTACTATCGTAGTAAAGGGTGACGACGATCCGAGTTCAAGTTCTGGACGAGGCTACTTGCCTTCCGCATAGTGCTTATTCTCTTGGTGAATGTACGCATTTAAGAGCTCTCCCTCTAGCTATTGGTTAATAGGGCAGACATTATTATTAGTCTTTAACATTAGTATAGTAAACGGTATAAGAGAACGAAAACTCTGAATTCAAACCTGTTAAACTCCGCTTAAAAAAAAACTGGCCTTGTTTCGCTTTTTGCTGGTGTGTGTGGAGGGGGTTGGATGAATAAATATATTGATATCTTGTAAGATGGGAGTTAAGTGGCTGTACATCTTTTTGTGGGGTGCTGCTTCCAGGGTTTATTCAAAACAGCTCCCATTGTTCTTGTGTTGTCCCTATCTATCTTTTCCTTTCGGCATTTCATCAAGTTAGGTCAACCATACAGCTGTACTGATACGGTCTGAGCTTGGAAGAATCCCATTTTTATTTCATCAGAGGTATCAGACATTTATATGGTCGCCAACCGGTCACTAGTACTGTTTGTTTTTCCTATGAGTATATTGACATCGCTTTCAGTTGAGATATTGCAACTGGGGTATATGAACAAGTCTTATTTCCGAAGCTTGCAATTTAATGCTAGCTCCGTCGGCTGCGGTTGAAGAATACACAAATCGTATCTCTGTAGACGGAAAAGACTCCTACCAACGAGTATCCTAGATATTACACAGATCAATATATATATATATGTGTGTGTGTGTGTGTGTGTGTGTGTGTGTGTGTGTGTGTGTGTGTGTGTGTGTGTTTTGTGTAGTTAGGCAGCAGTCGTTCATTTAAGCAGGTTTCATTAAATAATAAAGACAAATTTGTTTGTATAATTTATTTAACATCCTTTCAAGTTTTATGATAAGTGTCTTAGTTTCAGGTCGGAATTTTTTCCCGTGTTGCTATAGTATTCCATTTCAGTTGATAGCATTCCCTTTTAAAATAGCGTTCTCATTTTTAGATATAACAGTTACCCTGTTTTATCCAAATCTACGTTACCGTTATGGTATAAACTTTCAAAACTCTTTAAAGAAAACATGCCTTACACTAGCAAACAACCCATGATGATGGCTTATGAAGGGTCCGAATGCGCTCGGGACAATTTTGAGAAATTCATCTACCAATTCCAACCTGAAACGAAGACAATTATCAAAAAAATTGAAAGGATCTGAAATAAATTATACAGCCAAAATGTGTCTTCATTAGTTAATGAAATATGCTTATATATATATATATATATATATATATATATATATATATATATGGCCGAGCAAAAGCTGGACGACCAGCTCGAACATACATGCAGCAGCTATGTGAGGATACGGGATGTAGCCCTGAAGACCTACCGGAGACGATGAACGATAGGGAGAAGTGTCGAGAGACAGTCAAGGATATCCGTGCTAGAGGCACGACATGATGATGATGATGATGATGATATATAAAGAAGATTTGGCATTAGTTAATCTACAATGTTTGATATGCCATGAACCCAACCCAAACAAATCATTTCCATTTTGCATATATATGTACAATGAGGATTTTTATTAAATAAAAAAACTGAACGAAACTAAATTATTTATATTTGATACATATGGATAAAGGAGATTTTGCATTAAATACCCTACAATGGTTGATATGCCATAAAACCCAACCAAAAGAAACCTATTTTTTTAATTAAAGTATATGAGGTAGATGTACAATGACACAAAGACGTTTCTGTGTAAAATTAACCAATAAATTAGTCAATCATAAAAATGGTCGGGAAGAAAGAATATTTAATCGCGGAATTAACTGTTTGCGGAATTGACTGTTAGCGGAAGTTACGTCAATGAAATTAGTGCTAACCAATGGCTTAAATGGTGGATTTGCTGCTGATGCCTGGTGATATATGTAAAATTAGTTAAGATGAGGTGCGACTTCGGCTTGGCCTCTTTGTTTGATTGCATATCAACACTCGTGGGTTATTCGAAGCCAACGCCCCCTTGTAGAAGACTTGTAACTATTTACCCCATTGCTGGGAAGATAAAGGGTTCAAAAAGTGTAATTGCTAAGAAGCGCCCCAGGATTTCGAACTCGCTTTCTTCGAGGCTGCACTACAGCAATTTAACCCTTACGTGCCTGGAACTGTCCAGAAAAAGTCACAGATAAACTTGAAAAATTAGGAAGTAATTATGACGTTGCTGTTTTTACTTACCATCCCTTGATTACTTAATATTTTTTCTTGACTCTTACATCATGAAATATCTATTTACAATGTAGGTTGTAAGATTCATTGAATTAACTTAATAGATGATAAATAATAATAATAAAATTATGAAAAGATATATGAGTACAGATTGCAGCATAAAATACCTTCCATAGCTAAAACAGTCAAGAGTATTGTACATGCAAGCTTAGGCAAGAGGTACTATTTACCAACCCCTCCGCTCGGGCAGGATATGACACAACGTCAATTTTTAAGCGGAGTTTAACAGGTTTGAATTCAGAGTTTTCCTTCTCCTAGACTAGTTGCCTCACCAAGGCTGAAGAACCTAGTCCGTCCTACTATTTACCCATAGCTGGAGGGAGAATAAGGGGGTTCATACCTTTCCCAAGGGTATTTGCCCGAAAGTGAACGTAATAGCGCGACTGGAGTACGAACTCGCGTACTACGATTCCGCAGGTCATCTCTTTAACCATTACACCACGAGGACACCCCTTAGGCAAGAGGTAATTGTTGTTTCATCTCTCTAGTGTCTCACATTTTTGCTGATAGGAGCATTAACAATCATGGCTTGGACTGGCATATTTGATGCTAAAGTTTTTTTTTTTAAGACTAGTAAGTATCTATTGCTATACTTATGCAAAATAATTGAGTTAGTAATTAATTATAATAACTCTTTTATTTATTATTGATTATATTATATTTTATAATTAGTTTCTTGAAGTTGCGGACTGGTTACTAAACTTTTAGCGGAAGTGTACTTCACCGCAAAAGTTCATATGGTGCAGTTATTGCGCGTGTATCGACACGACCGCTGCCTGGAAGAAACTGCGTTTCATTTTATCGGTCAGGTCTGATTTCCATATGATCGAGAGCCTATCGATAGCTGTCCATGCTTTCGTTAGCCGTGTGTCGATGTATTTTTCGGTTGATGAGACGCTGCTTCCTAGGTAGGGGAATTTGTCTACTAGCTTCAGAGAGGTCCCGTCTAGTGTGGTTATAACACATATATTCAGTTTTGTGTGCATTGACATGCAGTCCAATGCCTGCGGCGGCCCGTTCCAAACTATGCTGTAGTGTTTCGGACTGCTATATGGATGCACTACTTGGACGCTAACTAAACGGCTAAAGAAGAAGCTAGACGGCAATTACACAAGAATGCTGCGAGCAATATTGAACAAGTCCTGGCGGCAACACCCAACAAGGCACCAACTATACGGCCAACTGCCTCCCATCACGAAAACTATACAACTTAAACGAACCAGACACGCAGGACACTGCTGGAGAAGCAAGGACGAGCTCATCAGTGATGTACTCCTATGGACCCATGCATATGGCCAAGCAAAAGCAGGACGACCAGCTCGAACATACATACAGCAGCTATGTGAGGATACGGGATGTAGCCCTGAAGACCTGTCAGAAGCGATGAATGATAAGGAGAAGTGGTGAGAGAGAGCCAGGGATATCCGTGCTAGCGGCATGACATGAGGATGATGATGATTTCACGTGTGATGAGATGTCAAGTTTGAAAGAGTGTTTTGAAGATCACAGGATGCCGTGTTTTCAAATTGTTAAGGCCGGATATCGTTAGAGGTAAACAAGTCATGAGGTCAACTTTGGATAAGATTGATCTAAATTAAATAAAAGTTAATGACGTGTTCTGATATTACTTACTGATGCAATAATTAAGAATATATTATGTAAGAAAAGATTATTTTGTATTTAACCCAAATAGAAAGTTTGCTTAGACATTGATGCGATTCGGTCGAGTGGGTGAGTAGTTACCTCTTTGTTGCTGGAAACGAGATTCACTCTTAAAGCCTTAAAAGGTCTTCCTCTTTGCTCGTGTTTGCATCGCACTGCTATGAAAATATAAACAGTCTGAATAAAAAAGAATTCCATGAATATATTATGTAAGAAAAGATTATTTTGTATTAAACCAAACTAAAAAGTTTGGTTAGACATTGGTGCGATTCGGTCGAGTGGATGAGTAGTTACCTCTTTGTTACTGGAAACGAGATTCACTCTTAAAGACTTACAAAGTCTTCCTTTTTGCTCCTGTTTGCATCGCACTGCTATGAAATTGTAATCTGTCTGAATAAAAAAAAGACTTCCATATCCGAAATACATGGATCACCAGTTATTTTAAAATTTTAATATTCAACATCGTGTTACATAAAAAGCTTTTCGTGCTCATTTCATCTTAAAGGCTAATCTGGATAGAAAATCAACACTTGCTATGAGTGGAAAATTTCAGAACTATAGGTTCATCGATTAAAAGAAATGCTTCTCGTAATATTCTACGTGCTTAAGCTTCAGAAAATGTTAAGACTGCTAGAGAATCTGTTGTAATATCTCCTTCCTTGTTATTTGCAGTATCGTATGTAAATTAGACATACCCATAAAAGCAGTAACCTGGTTTCAACAAGCGTCTAGCAAATGTTATAAGCCAGTCAACATCTACTCAGTAAGATATACACATCATAACGATGGTGTCACCGATAGAAGCCTTAACTACGCTGGACAAACTGGGTTATATACTAATATTGATGAGATATTTGCAGCATTGGTAAGGGTTAAGAAATTAAAAGCCAACAGCCTAACTGAAGAGAGATTGAAATCACACATCTGTTTCTGCCTACGACAAAAAAGATTTTAAAAAACCCTGAACAATTGCTTATCCAAGAGAATTAGAATTGCTTTTTTGAAAGATTGCTCGAATGTTTAAGAAAAATCCGAATTAAAATAGGAAAATGTACCATATTTAGGATACCAGATATCACAGGATGGAATATCACTCGATGAGAGTCTAACCAAGAAAATAGCTGAAATATCTTCATCGAGAGGCATATAAGAACTGTGATCTTTCTAGTGACTAACAATTTTTATTGTAAGTATTTACCCAAATACAGAGACCTGATCGAACTGTTCGGAATGTTATGCAAAAACGAACATTGAGTTTGACTTGATACAAAACCAACTTTGAAACATTAAAAAATGCACGAGCAAAAAGGGAAAAAAACAGCGATAAAAATCTTTGTACCAAAGAAATAAGTAACGTTTACCACAGATGCGAAGGAACATATCGTTGCAGCAATCATATAACAAAAGGTCACCCAGTACTATACTGTTGTACTCCCTACATAATGGACTCACCCTACTCCATAAATACACGACCACGGATCGTGAAAGTAGTTGAACAAATCCACGTGTTTGGTCTGCCTCTCCAGTTGGTTTGGTCAGCACAGCTCGGTCGGGTGTTGTCTCAGCACAGGAGATTTCCTCTGGCTTCAGGGACCATCCCCTCTGGCTTTTACCCCCTTATGGGGATTGGGCTTATTGCCTGGTTCCTGATGCGCGTCGAGGCCGAAGGTATTTTTGTCAATGCCGGACGCATGTGGGCTTCGGCTCTGCGGCCTGACCCACCATAAAACGGCCTTGAGCCAAATTCGCTCGTTAGTTGGGGTGCATGATAGATAACTGACCAAACCCACGTGTTGTTGCGGCGCACTTCGGTCGGCCGTGTTTTGGTCGGCACGGTTCGGTCGGATGTTGCCTCAGCACTGGAGATTTCCTCCGGACTAGGGGCCGTTCCCCCAGGCTTTTACTCCCTTACGGAGGGTTGGGTTTATTGCTTGGCGCCTGAGGAACCTCTAATTAGGGGAATGCCGACGGGGCCAAAAAGTACTTTTGGCAATGTCGGACGTGTGTCGGCTTCGGCCCTGCGACTGGACCCACCATAAAAACCGCCTTGTGCCAAATTTGCTCGTTCGGTGGGGCGCGTGATAGATAACTGATCAAACCCACGTCAGGTGTGATACCACTTGCGTAGTGGACGGATAGATGTACCCCACTGGACTCTCAGCTTCCTATTAACTAACTACTGTTTAACCAGGTTCACTTGTAACTTGTTTCTGTTACTTGAATATATATGTTTTTCTATGAACCTTCTTGTGTTCCCCGTGAATCGTTTCATTCGGACGTAATTATTTTTACTAAAATTAGACCCCAAACCATTAAAATTTATACATAATCCCAGTAGAGAGCTGCCCAAAGTTACATCATCGAAAATCTTTAAGTGGGCAATAAAACTTATGACATTCGATTTTGACATAAAGGGAACAAAATTATGATTGTAGACCCGATCGTCAGACAAAAGTTTCTTAATGATAAGTTAGAAAATCACAGAAATGCAGAAGAGAAAGGTAAAAACTGATGTTTTGCCGCGAAATCAAATCAGAATGGAAATGAGGCAAGACGCCGTATTAAGCAAGATTGTGGTTAGAATAAAGAGAAATATTTGGAGCAATTGCTCCATGGCAGAAAGATCCTCCAAAGAAACGAGACACAAATATACTAAAGAGAAGGGCATAATATGCAATAGAGACATAAAACTACCTCCAGAAATGCGAACGAAGGACACAAATAACTTAACAAATCTTAACAAAGGACGTTAAAAAGTGTCCATGAGGATGTATGGTGTGGCATAACGGCAACACAAAGAACATCAAAGTTGCAAGCCTGGAAGCCGGGATATTCGAAAGAAGCAGAAGATTATTTTAAAAGATGCCCAAAATAACCTGATACAAAAAATTAAACAAACAAAAGTTCACACATACCGCCCCCCGCCAAAATACAAAGCGTGAATTAGGGTCCACATGGATCATGCTTACGTCAATGATATAGGTGTATACTTACTACAAATAGGCTCCTAATAGCCTGACCCAATCAAAATAAGGAACTAAAAAGTCATCACGTAAAACTCTTGTGAGAACAATATTCTCAAGAAACTAAAAAATAAACGATAGTCACAGAATTTTGAACGAGGATCTACGTTCGTGTCTAAAACGTAAAGGGTTTATCCCATTCAAGACATTACCATACTACCAGCAATCTAATGGAATTGCAGAAAAAATGGTCCAAACTGTGAAAATGGAATTAAAGGCATTTCACCTTTTAATGAAAGCATAGAAGCCAACCAACCCAGATTGCTCCGAAATTATGAAACAATTTCTCATGCAAGAAGAAAATGAAATCCTTCTGCCTTAATGGAAAGACAAGTCATTTTTAACAAAAGAAAATATTTGGTAAAGAGAAGTGTTATGTTCTTACGAACAAAGAAAATATATAAATTAAAGTGAAAAGAGACGGATTCATAGGTGTACAACAAAACAATTAGGTTTATTTATAGGTAGGGACATGTCTTTATTGACCCGGAAAAGAACTGTTTTAACTTTGTTTAAACCAGTCAAATGTACGTCCACTATATGACATGATGGATTTCAAGTCTTTCTGGATGCCTCTCATGTGTGTCCGTTCTAACAGCCCAGACAAATCCCACAATCCACTGTCCTCGGGATGCGACTCGCTTTCTATCCCTTAGGGTAATAATTTAGATATTTTTTCGTTAAGTCTGATCCCTAACAAAAAAATAAAGAATTAAATCCAGAAAAAGAAAATCCATATTGCAAAAAGAACAAAACACTGTGATATTAGATAAAAATAGGGGCACTTCCTGGCTAATGTGGATCAGTCTGGATCCAAAGTTGTAAAAATGGAGAAAAAATTGGGGAATGAAGAACAGGATGAGACCTATAATTTCAACAGTGAAAGAGTGCTGGGTATGGAAGAAAGTGATCATAAACTGCTTGAAGAGACTTACGAAGAAAATTATCTTAGAACTAGATCACCCATAAGGAGAAATCAAGAAAGACAGGAAAAAAAAAACAAGAACAACAACACAGGTTCCCGAGAATAATCAGGAGAAGCAAAAGAGAAATCAAGGGAATACGACCTCCTAGGTTCAAGGAGGTACAGAATCGTATGTAAATTAGACAAATCCATGCAAGCAATAATCCCATATCAACCGGCGTCGAACTAATGATATTAGTCACTCAATTTCTTCTTTGCGAGATATAGACATCATGAAAATATTTCTGCCCAAACCATGATCATAACTAATCCCCTCTGAGAAAAAGTAAAAAGACATTAGCTAAATGAGGCTACCATTCCGACTTGCTTAAGTTCAATTGCATTATACAGGCGACAGTTTAAAATTTAGGAGGTATTTCTTTTCCACTCTTTAGATTTTATATTTTTAAAGAATGGATCTATTTTTAGAGAATTCTATCTTTTGCAATCGATGCAAAACCACCAGTACTTGTCGTTGAAAGAAGCAGTCTTGTTCAGACCATTTGCCTGAAAATCTAATTTGGATCTATGTGAACCATGATAAATAAAACCATTACACATTTAAAAAATATATCAAAAATATGAGAAGGTAAATTAAATGTAAAATTTTAATGATCAAATATGGGAATATTAACCGTTTATTCGTAGATGTATTCCTCTTTTTTCGCCAAGTTTTTGAATACGCTGAGGGTGTCCATTTAAGATGACTGTGATCTGGATATGACTCTAACTTTACAACGTGCGGAAGCAAAATATGGAATAAGGAGGACAGGATTACAACAGGGTGCGGTGCAAAATATGAAATAATAATAATTTTTTTTTCGTCTGATTCGTCCAGTTTTTGTAAAAAAAAAAAGCGATAAATCTAAATTTTCATGATTAGCTATATTGTTCAAGCACTTTTTAAAATAAAATTCAGACATATACGCGTGAGCAAGAAAAGAAACGACAAAGAATCTATGATTTGCTTAACGCTGAAACCTAGCCAAAGTTATGTTGTCTTCTGTATACATAGCAAATAATTTCTTTACAGAAAAAAGAACTATTTAAGGAAAAGTGGGTGTGGAGGACTGAACAAAAAACGAAAATAAGGCTTTTTAACTGCTCTCGCAATAGCGATTAAGAAGGACCCCACAAATTCAATAAGAAAGCACCCTAATGAATTGAAAGTCCACGAGAAAACTGTGACGACAGCAACTAAACAAGATTTAAGCACATACCTTAACCCCTTGATAATGCTATATCGGGCGTTTTAGAAAACAAAACAAATGCAACTTCGCATCTAAATATTGCTTCGCTTAAGACTCTTATAGAAGAGGAATAGAATTAAATGTCTGAAGAATTTATTTTGTCGGCATGCAAATCGTTTCGAAGCGGTGTTGGTACAATAATTGAAAAATATGACGGCCATATTGAGTAAATTTTCTGTTTTGTGTCAATCTTCTCATTCTGTAATTTATTTTTTTAAATCAAATTTAATCTTGTCTTTTTAGACTGTCCTTTATTATTATAGAATATTTTAAATTTTGATTCCGTTCCCTGTTATCTGATGAAGAAGCTCTAGTTTTGAAGATGAGGTATGTAGGGTACGCCATCATTGCCATTATTCCCCGATCAATTCTGATACTCTGTGGTATTACTTGTCAGGGTCTAACCAATCGATCAAATAGATCTTTTTGGAAATTATTTCAATTATATAGGTATACTTATATAACCGTATTCGAAAAAACCTCCTAAGACACTTAGTATATATATATATATATATATATTAACTTTTCTGGTTCAGATTTCCGAAAAAGATGGTTTCCCGACCAGATTGAGCTTGTACAGTTCAGTATACTAATTTCTTTCCAGATAACAACAATATTTTGAAGACTCTTGTCTACAGTATGCACCCTCTGCTAGTTTCACTGACTAGCTATTCCGGTTACAGTCAATCGAGGCTGCCTGACAGGGGTAGCGGGAAACCCGGCACTTGTGTTAGGTGGTTAAGATCAGCACTCCCCTAGGCCTTTACCTGTTCCAAGATGGCTGGATCTATATATATACACACACACGCATATATATATATATATATACGTAAAATGTTATCAATGCCCTAACTTCTTGGGAAAAAATAACCCATAATGATTTGATATGCCGTTAAAATCGATCAATCGGTTTTTTTCTTATTGAATGTGGGTGTTGAGAAAGTAAAAAAAGATGTAGGAAAAATGCGTTGTGATGTGATGCATAGACAAGCAAACCAGTATTAATGAGTTCGATTCTGATTAGCTGCTTTACATGGTTAGTTGTGCTACAATTGCGATAAACTTTAGTTTGGGCAGTATAATAAAAATTCGATGTATGTATCGATATATGGCATAACAAAGAAGCATATCGTAGAGACAGAGTTATTCACTTATTATTGTGTTTCCTATATACCATTCTCTCGTTACATCTATAATTCTTCAATAAACGATTATACTTTAATCAATGTATAACGATAAAAGTTATATTAAATCGCAAATTTATATACTAATCTATACATAACAATGATAAACAATATTGCAATATTTTCGCCGAAAAATAGAATAGAAACAAGATCCCAGCCCGCGTTGCCAATCCTCAAGTGAACCAGTATCGACGTGTCCCGAGCGCAATTATATTCTTTAGTATTTCTTGAAAACCAAAACTTTTATTATTAGGTACATTATTTGGATTTAAATTCTATGTTTCGGGAATAGACACACACATACAAAGACATATTCAAACACGCAGATAGATAGACAGATAGAAAAATAGGGGGGTATGTAATATAATGGCCGAGGGATTTCGTTTTATATATCTTGCCTTTCGGTTTAGTTAGGCTGAGAACCTTTCGCTTAGCGCATGGGTTAGTTAGGTGGAACATGGACGCGGGGGTTCATGCGTGCGCGGAGCGGATGTGTCATTCAGAGATGTCAAAATGGAAACCCCAGATAGAAAAATACGACTGGGGGATGTGAATGACGTCATAACCGGAAGCGTGGGCTGGGATTTGAGAAAAGTCAGTTAGATGAGATTGAGACCTGGGCGAGGCCAGATGAATTTGTGCGCTACGGGCGCCGCACGGGATGGGCGGCAGATGGAAAAGTCAGCATAGAAAGATTGTGCCTCTCTCCTTATGTCGAAAAAACCTTTGAACTCAAAGGTAATAAAAAGTTTCGAACCCGAACTAAAAAGTCGTAAGTGTTTTTTGTGTTTTGGGATTCCTGTCATCTATATCTGCGTTATGGACATTATGAACGTTTTGCGTACCGGTATGAATTTTTCTATTTCACGTATTCATGTATGGCTATGTTAGTGTTATACATTCTTTTTATAGCTAAATTTCAAGCTTATTTGTTAATATAACTCACATTTATCATTTACTCCCTTTTATTATTGAAGGGGAGTCCCTATGGTGTAGTGGCGAACTTGCTGGACTCTGACTGTGTAGTAAGTGGGTTCAAACTCCAGTAATGCTTTTACGTTCACTTTCATACTAATACCCTTGGGAAAGGCATGAAACCCCTTATTTCCTTAACTGTGAGTTAAATAGTTCGACAACCCTTCTTCAGCAAGGAGTGCTTTTGCTTTAAATAACCCACGAAGGTTGATATGCCATCAAACTAAGAAACCACAAACCGTTTATTATTGTACTCTATACACTGTACATTCTTGTGTAATTGCCGTCCAGCTTCTTCTCCAGCCGTTTGGTTAGCGTCCAAGTAGTACATTCATTTAGCAGTATCGATACGACCGCTGCCTGGAAGAAACTGCGTTTCATTTCATCGGTCAGGACAGATCTCCATATGATCGATCGTCTATTGATAGCTGTCCATGCCTTCGTTAGCCGCGTATCGATGTCTTTTTGATGAGACACTGCTACCTAGGTAGGTGAACTTATCAACCAACTTCAGAGAGGTTCTGCCTCGTGTGGAAATGTCACCTGTTTGATTATAGCAAATATATTCAGTTTTGTGTGCATTGACATGGAGGCCATTGCCTGCGGCGACTCGTTCCGACTATGTTGTAGGGTTTCGGCAAGTCCTGGTGGTAACAACCAACAAGGCACCAACTATACGGCCACCTGCCTCCCATCACGAAAACTATCCAAGTTAGACGAACCAGACATGCTGGACACTGTTGGAGAAGCAGGGACAAGCTCATACGCGATATACTCCTATGGACCCTACATATGGCCGAGCAAAAGCAGGACAACCAGCTCGAACATACATACAGCAGCTATGTGATGATACTGGATGTAGCCCTGACGACCTGCAAGAGGCGATGAACGATAGGGAGAAATGGCGAAAGAGGGTTAGGAATATCCGTGCAAGCGGCACGACATGATGATGATGATACACTGTACACAAGTAGATAAACGGTTATAGTCGTAGGAAAGGAAATTTCTGAACAAAGTTCAAATTCTGGACGAGGTTGTTTGGGTTCACTTCACGCTAATGCCTTTTAGAAAGGCATGAATTTATCTCTTCTTGGTAGGGTAAATTTGGTTCTTAACTCTAGGTGAGATAAAAATTGACCTTGTGTCACAATCAGCTCATTCGGAAATACTTATCCCGATTCACAAATATATATGCAGTAGGTTAGACAGATTCTTTGATGGGAAGAAAACTGTAAATTCAAAACTGTTCTGTATTAGGCAGTTCAGTTTAGTGTAAGTACAGTTTCAATGTCAAAAAACAGTTTCAAATAATTCAGTTTAGTATAAGCATGCAGCTGAAATGTAAGTACGGTTTAAGCTATTCAATTTAGTCAAACAATTCAGTTTAGCATAAGTATGCCGTTAGTTCTATCTAACTCATAGATAGCACCCTACTAGTTGCTACCACACCGGGCCAGAGTGGACCTGGCAGCAATGGAAATGAAGGGGTACTCCGCATTCCCCAAAGCCCCGGTATTACTGGAACGTCACCATCAGATTGTAAGTATCATATCCAGGACACTCATTGGAAATGGGTCTTACCCCTCTGCAGAGGTGCAGTCAGTATATTCTATAGCCCCAACCGACTGGGCAATCTTCTGTTCGTCATTCATCACTTAACTGAAAGGCTATATATATATATATATATATATAATAACTATAATAATATATATATAATAACTATGACTTACAATTATCACGTTATTACAAATGAGACAACCGAACGTCTTTTGAGCGAAGTCACCTTGGCGTAGCGGCTAACTTACTGAACAGCGACATCAAATTAAGCGAATTTGAACTCTAGTTGCGCCATTGTTAACTCATACTTTTGAAAAGGCATGAACCATCCTATCCCTTAAATAGAATCCCTATTGTACTTTTGCAAGTATAGCTTTAGCGTTTAATACCTCAAAAAGGTTGATATGTAATTAAACAAAGAAAGAACATCTCTTTAGCAGAGTAATTCTGGGAGGTGTTTTTTCATTCGTTTGAGATCTTATTTTATGTCTGTCGTATTAACGAAACCGAATCCTTTTGCTCAATCAAATAAAATAAATATTCAGATAGTAAGGATGTTGTATAAAAACCGAAGACAATAGATATTTGAGAATTGTGAAAAATCTTTCGTCCGAAACGTTCCATCAATAATAACAAAGATATAAACGATAGTTCGAAAATATATTGAATATAATCATAATTAATTAGTATATTTTTTATGAAAAAGATTTTTAAAAAGCCTCATTTTGAGGGATAAAATTAATAGTATTTTTTTTTTTTTTTTTTTTTTTTTTTTAGTTTATTCTGGCTGAATATGAAACATCTAGTTCTTATTAAACTCACTAGCAATGGTCTGCGAAATGAGTGTTTTTTTTCTCGAGAAAGAGGCCTGAATTGATATTTTGGTTTGGTAATCAACATTGGCATTTTTACGTTTACGTTTCATTAGCAGGACGTTTTTTTTAATAGGATATATTTTCCACTAGTTTTATTTGCAGAGAACAAAATAAACGATTTATTTATTATTTTTCTTTTAAAGTAGATGATTCGAACAAGGGCTGAATTATTCAATCAGAGTTTTTAGCCAGGGAATGAAACTTAGCATATTTATTTGCTGGTAGGATCCAAATCTTAATTCGCGTCAAATTTGCTCTCCGACTTAAATATATACTTTGGGCTTCGAAATAGTTATGCCTTTCTTTTTTTTTTCTTTTTTTTTTATTTTACTTTTTGAGTTATAAAATGAATTGTGAGAAATTTTAGAATACATGAATATATTTTGAACGATTTTGTTCATTAAGGTCACTCTGCTATATTTTAAAATTCATGTTTTCGGAATAAATTTTATTTCTAGTTTTCTTTTCCCGATCTCTTTTTTTTTTAATTCTGTATTTTCAAATTTTATTTCAGTGTTTAGCGACAAGCCAAGGGCAGTGAATTTGAGTAGGGAAAGTTAGTGTTTATCATTTCATTAAAGTATTAACATAAGAGCGAGGGGGGGTAGAAGAGGTATTAAGGAATTTCGATAAGTGTTCAGTTAAAATAAAGACAAAAAGAAAACAAGTAAGGAAAGAATGTAAAAAAAAAGAAAGAGGTTGTTTTTCGAAAAGTCTATCGTCGCCATGATTATTTGCAGTTAGATACTTCTTGGAATACAATGTACATATCGAGGATTTTAGAAACATCTGGTTATTTTTAACTGAATTTCAGATGAATAAACTGATTTTAACGACACATCAACCTGCCTGGGTTTATTTTATGCATATAGGTTAAGGAATTGTGTATATTGTGTCTTTATATGTACATTATTGTGGAGTTAAAAAAATTTTCATACGTTATATTGTTTTGGTTTTGTTTAGTTGGGTTGGGTTGGGTTCAATGGCATATCAACCATTGTTGGTTATTTGATGCCAAATCCTCTTTATGTAAATATTAAATATATATGATTTAGTTTGATTTGATTTAATGGCATATCAACAATTGTAGGTTATTTAAGGCCAAGTACTCTTTATTCAAATATATCAAATATATAGGATTTGGTTGTGTTGGCTTTTATGGCATATCAACCGTTGTAGGTTATTTAATGCCAAATCCTCTTTTTACATATATATTAAATAGATTTGATTTAGTTTGGTTGAGTTTTATGGTATATAAACCATTGAAGGTTATTTAATACCAAATGCAGAATAAGCGTATATATTAGATATATATGATTGGGTTTGTTTAGGTTTATGGCTTACCATTCTAGGTTATTTAATGCCAAGACATTTTTATACATATATATATTAAATATATGATTTCTAAGCACATTTTGTAGTAAACATTTTGAAACGAGCCTGGGCTCATTCTTTGCACACAGTTAAATCGTTTCACTTATTTCTATCTAATATAAATAATTCTATTTACTATTAATCATTTGTTTGTGCACAGTTAAACTTTTCTCATATATTGCTATATTTCACTAACATTTCAATTAAACATCAGTCATTTGCTTACACACACTTAAATGACTAACAGTTCTGTTTCAAGCAATTAAATTTAGCATAAGTCATTTGTCTGCACTCAGTTTAACTGTCAAAGTACACTTTTTAAATGTCAAACAGTTTTATTTAACCCATAAATAGGACCCAGTCAGTTGCTACCACTCCGGGTTATAGTGGACCTGGAAACGGTGGCAATGAAGGGGTACTCTGCATTCCTCAAAGCTCCAGCATTACACTATCCCATTGTTTAGGGTCATAATTCAGGACACTCGTTGGGGGAGTCTTACTTCTCAGAAGATTTTCCGTCATTGCATTCTACTGCCCCAGTCAACTGAGCCATAGGGTTATATGATATCAAATATTACTCTCTCATACAAGTAATTTTTAAACACATCAATTTGAATTTAACAGGTACAACCAAACAGAGCTAGTATGTATATGGGAATAATAGCTATGAAAGTGTGACTACTGTCCAGAGTTCCAGAACTAGAACCTAACCACCAAAGGCAGTTAAGTGTTATACTCTGAACAACCGTAGATAATCGGTTAAACATTCTTTCTTTAACAGCTGAATATTACGTCTTCATAGAATATAACTTAATCCAAGTAGATTAAATTATCTGAATTAATACAATCATTCTTTTATCCCTCTTCTGTGCCGAAGTAAGGACAAATAATAGATCTTTGATGAATAGAACCTTCTTACGGACCTTCTTTTTAAATGTCCAACCATAAATTTTCAATTGAAATTACATCTGGACATTCGTTAATAATGTTATTGATTTTATGTGTTTTTCTCGAAGAAAACCTTTAATTCCCTTTGATCTACGAAAAAATGCATTATCATCCTGAAAAATGACGTCATCATGACCAAACTAATTATCTATCAAATACAAAGTTATCCAAGATTTTATTTGATACATGTGCAATGACTATGGAAATGGTAGTCATCTCCTCATGTCATTTAAATAACTTGCAACCACTTATCATGAATTACTTGAAAAATTACTTTTTTTTCTTCTGGCAGTCATCTTTATGGTGGTGTAATGGTTTGCAAGCTCGACTAGCAAACCTACACGAGAGAGTTTGAGTCTCATTGGGTACCCCTTTCATATGGCATTGTGCCACATCTAAGCAAAAAGCTTAGTAAATTACCATCTTTATATATTTTTCATTTCAACGGCACAAGACAAAATTTGCAGCAGTATGGCTTTAGTCGATGCAGATTCAGCATTGAATATCACTTTCATCAACCTGTCCACACGCAATTATTGTTTCGTTAAAGTCCACTTGTAACATTGTTTTTTGGGGGGTGGGGGGTGTACTCTCACACGACCTTTCACGAGTTTATATCTTCTGTCTTTGTCGGTGTTCCTCTTCTTAAATGTTCAGGCAGCCATCTTTGTCGTTGTTGTTGTTGTTATTGCCAAATATCTTTTTTCGTTGCTGGAGTCACAATTGACTTACTTCTTTGCTGGGACGAAAACCACGTGGACACTATTCATATGCGAAAATATCTAATTTCTAATGGTGCGTCTATTTCACCCGTTGCAACCTTTACGGCAAGTGACGAGGATGTTAGAAATTAACTGTTCCTTTCAAACTTATTTTCTTAACTTTAGAAACGTTTTGGTCATTTGAAGGACACAATCCATGGTCTCAGGTTGACTTCTGGTTTTAAATCTTTCACAAATACTGAGAAACACAATTTATTTTTCCTCGAGTTTAATGGTTTATAACTAATTTAAATATAACTGATTTAAGATTTTTATACAACTTGTCCATAATAGATTTGTGAAATCTATTCTGTAAGTAAAGTTGGTGAATGTCATCGAGGGCGACCCAAGGGCTTCTTTTAGAATAGCTACTACACTGAAGTGTGAGGGAGGGCTGTACTCCTTTCACGGGATTGCTCCATTTTACCCTTGAACGTACCTTATAATATTGAGTGTTAAGATAACTGGTATTATTAGGTACCATTTTTTGATTCTTTCGTATAACTCGACCTGGGATAGAACCCTGGACTCTCTAAATGGTTTTCATGTGGCTTTTCAGTAAAAAAAAAAATTCCATTTTGTAGCCGAATATTTTACCGTTGTGTCACAAACATTGAATACTGTTTCGATTAATTTTTTTTTTCACTTTTTGGTTGCACATTTACTGTTTAAAGGCATATTGCTTTACATTTTCTAACCTGATGCTTATATATCTTTCGCGTTCTAACAGTTTGTTTTCCTTTTTTAACCATCCAATTTATTTTACATTTACACATAATTTTAGACAAAGCTTTCTTTCGTTTCATTCCACTGAGGCTGGCCTTGAATAATTTTAAAAATCCTTTCCATTGTTTCAATTGACATTTTCGTTGGAATCATGTTTCCTTTTCATTCCAAACACTTGTTGAGATCTACAAGAACGGTCCTTTATCCGTAAACCTGTTTGCATATTTAGGCTTCGGCTGGTATTTGTGTTAGGAATGCAAATAACAAAATCATTCGCTTATCCCTTGACACTGGATTATTTAATAATATTATCCTCAACATGGATTACAAAATGCATGGATTAAGCCAATGATTTAAATACGAGGGGACTTCAATAAGTTTCCAGACTTTTTTCGTATAGGCACTTTTATTGATAGTACGCACATGAAACTCTAGTCCCCTTCGAAGTAATATCCTCCGGCTGCAATGCACTTATTGCACCGTTACAACAACCTCTGGAAGGTCCCATGAAAGTCCTCTTGTCTCAGCATGTCTATGACTTTCGTCACAGCTTCTTTCATCTCCTCAATTGTTTCATAACGACAGCCTCTATGTTTTTCTTTGAGTTTACGTAATAATCAAAAGTTACAGGGAGTACGGTCTGGACTATACGGAATATGAGGAACAGTTTTGATACCGGTCAAAAAGTCTGTGACAAAGATGGAGTAGTGGACTGGTGTATTGTCCTGGTGGAAATGCCACTGACCCGATTTGAAGAGTGTTGGCCTCTTCCGACGGAATCTCTTCCTCAACTCCCTTAAAACCTCAACATAGAATTCCTTCTTGACTATCAGTCCAGTGGGAATCCAGTGCATATAGATCATGCCAGTGCCGTCAAAAAAAGGGATCATCAAAAGTTTGTGGGTGGATTTGCTCTGTCTGACCTTCTTGGGTCTGGGAGAACCAGCATCCTTCCACTGGGAACTCTGTCTCTTGGTCTCTGGGTCATAGATGTAGATCCAGCTTTCATCAGAGGTAACCAGAGCAACAAGAACTGCGGGATTTGAATTGATCAGCTCGGCCATCTCCCTGCTGTCATGACAACGTCTTTTTTTCTGATCTTCTCTGAGCACCCTTAGGACAAACTTCGCGCAAATCTTCCGTATCTTCAGTTCCTCGCGAATATTTGAGTGTACAGTTCCCGCACTGACATCACATTGTGCACTTATTGTCTATATAGACATACGACGGTCCTTATCCGTGAAATTCTTTTCTACTCTGGTGTTCTGACTCCCTTACTCCTCCCACACCTCTCATCATCCTTCACAGTCTCCCTGCCTTCATTAAATCTCTTATGCCACTCAAAAACTGATGCTCGATTCATGCAAGATCCTCGAAAAGCAGTCTGAAGCGTTCCATACGTTTGTGTAGCATTTTTTCCAAGTTTAAAACAGATTTTTATTACATATCGTTCTTCTAAAGTGTCCTCACGTCCAGATTGCATTTTTGAAATTCACCAGCTGTGAAAATAAGGCTTTAGTAGGGTGTATTCCAATTCCCGCTGCAGAAATCATAAAAATTGGTCAGTCATCTCATAAGATGTATAGCAATAACATACTGGATTTTCAAGAGTCTACGACAACTTTAAATGCCTGTACAAAAAAAGCCCGGAAACTTATCGTATGCCCCTCATAATTTAATCTTAATTTAATTCGGGCCATCACAGCCCAAAATATTTTGAGAGGCCAAAGATATCGCACAGCCGAACACAGAGCAGAGGAAGACATAAAAGAAACTATCAATCGAAAATTAGTTTATCTAAAAATGTCACATATCACCTGACTACAACTCTTATCTTATATTCCATGTATAACATTGCAAGGCTGTCATCGTTGACTTGCTCCACTGGACCACCAGGCAGTCCTTTCCACAGCAATTGTTGGTTAATCAAGTAACCAACTAACCTATTTCAACCATTTTTATATCCTGGTCTTGTTCTTCCTTCTTTCAGTGGTCAGTCTTCTAGCCGCCATCTTTCTTCTGACTCCGCGATGTTCAATCTAATCTTATCGATTGTTGTGTCGGGATGGATAAACAAGAAAAGTGTGCTCTCTTCACTTCCCTCTGATATGAATGATTTATACGAGCCGAGAGCTGCCGAAACCTTCGATGGAAAATATCAACTAGTTCTTTTCAACGATTCTGGGCTAACTAATTTAAAGTAGAAATCTAACTTCAAGGAATTTTTGTCAGTTGACTGCTCAGTCTTCTTATGACAGCAAAACTTTCAACTGTCCTTAAAGGTCATTATTCATATTCATATTTACCTAACCCCTCCGCTCGGGCAGAATATGACACAAGGTTAATTTTTTAAGCGAGGTTTAACTGGTTTGAATTCAGAGTTTTCCCTCTCTTAGACTAGTTGCTTTACCAAGGCTGAAGAACCCAGTCGGCCCTACTATTTTTCCCATAGCTGGAGGGAGAATAATAGGACTCATACTTTTCCCCAAGGGTCTCGGCCAGGATTTGAACTCGTGTCACCGTGTCCATTTCCTACGACGATAACCATTACATCGCAGGCACCTCCTGTTAAAGGTCATTATTGATCACTTAAAGTCATTTGATATGGGGGCATCCTTGTGATGTAATGGTTAAAGCAATGGACTGCGGAATCGTAGTACGTGAGTTCGAACTCCAGTCGCGCTATTACGTTCACTCTCGGACAAATACCCCCGGAAAAAGTAGGAGCACCCTTATCCTCCCTGCTATGGGTTAAATAGTACCACTGCTGTCTTTCAAGAAAGATGGATTTGGCATAAAAATAACCCAAGAAGGTTGACATGCTATTAAACAACAACCAAACAGAACAATCATTTGACATTAATGGTTTCCGCTATTTGTTCAAATGTTTAAATCTTTTACAATACTTGACACACCAAATGAAAGATCCATCTAATCTATTTTTCATAATTACAATTGTAGATACGACTAAGCATTCTTGGTGGAGTTAGATAGTCGTGGATGTTTTATAGGGCCTTATAAAAGATTTTACTTATAAAGCTGATTTTAAAAGCAGATTGTATTTTCCACAACTTTTCGCTTGATCCACACAAGAGCCTTTATTTATTTGGGTGACAAAATCATAACGTTAAACCGTCGACATATCTCTTTTCTTGAATGAAACTGATGCTGAAATTAACATTTTAGTTACAGTAATTTGGTTCAGCCAGGCAGGCGCTTCTTGAAACTTTTAACGCAACACATGTCATTTGGTCTTATTCCTTTCTGCTAAGCAGAATATCATTATTATCATCTTGTGCTATCGGCATGGTTATCCCTGAACCTTTCTCGTCACCTCTCCTTATCGTTCATCGCTTCCGGCAGTTCCTCAGGGCTACACCCCGTATCCTCACAGAGCTGCTGTATGTAAGTTCGAGCAGGTCGCCCTGCTTTTGTTCGGCCATGTGAAGGGGTTCATAGTAGTTCATCACTTATGAGCTCGTCGCTACTTCTCCTGCAGTGTCCTGCATGTCTGGTTCGTCTAATTTGGATAGTTTTGGTGATAGGTGGTAGATGATCGCACAGCTGCTGCTTTGTTGGGTGTTGCCTCTTGGACCTGTTCAATATTGCTCGCAGCTTTCTTGTGTAGTTGCCGTCAAGCTTTTTTCTCCAGCCGTTTAGTTAGCGTTCATGTAGTGCATCCATATAGAAGTATCGAAACGATAAGCAGAATATAATTATCAATATTGGCATCTTTCTCCCGGAAAAATATATTAAGAACCACTTGGCTTTTTGCAAGCAGGAAATGGTATTGCATTTCATGTGAAATCTGGGCATCAAGTGGCAAGTTGATAACAAATTAGAAGGACATTTATGCAACATTACTCTTCATTAAGATCTTTGGTCCTATCATTCTTAAATCACAAATTAATTTTGTTTTCTTCTCATTCGCATTTGCAAACACGAAAGTGTTTCTCTTTCTTTTTCCTCTTCCAAGGTTTCCATCTGTCTATCTTGTTTCTCCTTTCAAGTTTTCATGAACTTTTCAATTTCTATCCTTTGGACACTTTAATACTTGAGAATACTTAAGCTTTCTGTCTTCTACCAATTCCTTCCCTCCCTTCATCCTTTTATCTCTCTCTCTGTCTGTCTCTCTCTCTCTCTCTCTCTCAATATATATGTATATATATATATATTATTCAGTCCAGTTAAACCGGAGTCGGGAATAATTCCCTCCAGTGTTCATTCTGGCTGTATTAATTATATCCATTGGATCTGAAGTAGTCCAGTTAAATTTGGTGTTATTGATTCATATCAATACCCATAGCAGGAAGCAAATAAATTTATAATCTTAATGTGACCGGGATTTGTTTTTGTTAAAGGTATATATATATATATATATATATATAATACGAATTTCGTTGAATATAATTGACATTTTCTGTCTACATATTTTCTTGTTGATCCTTTCATATTGCCGTATTGAGTTTATAGTGTTCAGCGGGAACACACTATATATATATATATATATATATATATATATATATATATATATATATA
This sequence comes from Sepioteuthis lessoniana, assembly GCA_963585895.1. NCBI lineage: Eukaryota > Metazoa > Mollusca > Cephalopoda > Myopsida > Loliginidae > Sepioteuthis > Sepioteuthis lessoniana. Next base: position 5,287,225 of record OY757921.1, on the reverse strand, counting down.
TATATATATATATATGTGTGTGTGTGTGTGTGTATATATATATATTCCATTATATTCACCCACACACACGTATATATATATATATATATATATATGTGTATAGATATAGATAGATGTATATATATATATATATATATATATACATACATCTATCTCTCTCCTTCTCTCTCACTCTCTCTCTCTCTCTATATATATATATATATATATATATGAAGATCTTGTGGTAAGTACAGAATTTAAATACTGTTTATAAAAGCAAGTGCATAATTAAGGCTGGTGTGGGGAAGAAAACTGATTCCATTTCTAGGCGTTTTTGATGGACAATATCCCAAGTTTATTTCCCCCGATATAAACTCTACTGTCACTGATATATTTTTCACCCGATCGAAACAAAAAATCTAGAATAATTGGTCGTTTGCAAAATATATTTTTATGCAAACACTATTAAAACAATTATATGTATAGTCATCCACGGACAGATCGGTATCGTTCTATCAGAACTCATCTGCGCGGCTACACATATTAGCTTCCCGTAGCTGAGATCGAAACCCGGTTGACTCAAACGACAGTCCAAACCTCTACGCCTCAACCACGAGGAGCCAGTAGCTGCAGTGTAAATTTTAAACGTTTACTATTGTTTACATACATCCGTTTAACGGCTACCGAGACCTCAATTCATATATGAAGAGACTTGCAATAAGCACTAATGGCAACACGATTACTTCATTCGCTATATATATATATATATATATATATATATATATATATATATATATATATATATATATATATATATATTAATAGCGTGGGCATCAAATATATATTTAAAAAACGATCAATTATTTATATATATATATATATACATATATATATATATATATATATATATATATATATATATATATATATATATATATATATAAGTTCATATCAGTATATCTCTCTACAACTCAGTTTGGGCTGTAGAATAAACCGACTGTATCCCTGCAGAGACGTAAAACCCTCCCAACGAGTGTCCTCAGACGACGATAAACTGTATCTAATGCTGAACATCTAGTACTGGATCCCTGGGGATTATGGAGTACTCCTTTATTGTCATTACTCCCAGATCCACTCTGACCCAGAGTAATTGCAACTATTAATGTGTCATCCCGAGGTATGAGAGTAAACTGCATTTGATGGTGATTAATCTTTGGAAATTATCGAGTACCTCTTTATTGCTATTACTCCCAGGTTTACTCTGACCTGATTTGTTGTACAAGTTAGGGTCCATTCTATATGTCAAAGAGAACCGTTTAATCATTTAACTATATACAAACTGTCACGTGATGGCTCACGGAGACGAGGAGGTGGGAATGATACTCTCCCCCCGTTGAACTAAAATTATCTAGCAGTCAAAAAGTTACCGTTAGAAATGAATGTGGGTCACACAGATGTTTGCCCTTAAGTGACCTTGGGTCGCCGGACATCGGAAGGGGAAAGAGAAAATGAAGCCAAATGATTGGTGGGGGGACCCCAAACGGAAGTGGGGTTCCCTTCCCCTCAACGGAAGTAAATACAAAACAAGGGAGTTCTTGGGCAAGTCTCGTGGCAGACGGACGATAGCCATTTTACTCCGGGCTAAAGACAAAAAGACTGAGACACGAGGGACTCCAAAGTCTCTCAAGCCAGCATTAAAAACAGTACAAAGTCTATTAGCCCGTGAAAGAAGAGAAATTCTCCAGTGGAACCCCGTCAAAAAAATAAGATAAGTAACTTTGGGACATTCTCCCTTTACACCCAAATTTTGTTTACCACTCTCTCTCTCAATTTGAAAAAGGATAAAAGCCAAGAAAAGACATTTATATTCATGGACTATCCTATCATATATTCTTGACACTTTGAACATGTATATGTATAATAACCGTAGTAAAGAACCTATGTATTTTCATTTTACCATGTGGTCCATGTTATTATTCCATGCTTTCCTTTCAGCTTCTATTCGCCTTACATTATCTTGCTTAGAACTGTCCTATTAATTCCTAAAGTATCACACGGGAAACCGGAGTTGCCGACGGTAGCAATATTAATATTATTACAACTAAGACCTATAGGCCCGTATTCTTCAATTATCTAAGGGAAAGAAGTTTAGTGGCCTGGTGGGTGTGTGATAGTGTGAAATTTTGGACCCCTTTGCCAGCGGTGGCCAGTCTGGCCCTAAATTATTCCCTCACGTAATATGCCAGTTCTTATCTGCCTGAGAAAAGAACTCTGAACAGGACTTATTTCTGTAGGGGATCAAGTGCCAACCTGCCCCGTCTTCACACGTGCGAAAATAAAGTCCCGTTTAGGGATTTTAGACAATTTTGCCGTCACAAAACAAATGACTGATTTTAAATTGAATTACGGGTATTTCATAACTAAACATGAATCCATCTGTGTGAAAATGCAGCAATTAGTATTTGCAATATTTAAAACCGCCAAACAGCGTGAAGACAAATGATTAATATAAAACAGAATTAGTTGCAATAGTTGATACCATTTAACGATATGCAAAAAAGAAATTGCAATACATAAAACCATTTAATTATGTGCAAGAAAATGTCATCTCACTCATTCAAAGATTATATTTTCACGTTCTATTCGCTTTAAAAATCATATATATACATATGTATAAACAGAATTTGGCATTAAATAAACCTGAAGGATTGATATGCCATTAAAACAAATAACAAAAATCTATCTATCTATCTATCTCAGTACATTTATATCTATGAGTCCCAGTGTGTTAATTTCTTTTTGTCTGTCTGTCTGTCTGTCTCAGTACATTTATATGTATATGTCCCTATGTGTTCATTTCTATCTCTCTATCATAGCATAGTAGCTCTATAAACGAACTTTCCCCTACTTACCCCTCAACCTCTCTCTCTCTCTCTCTCTATCTCTCTCTCTCTCAATATATATATAGATATATAGATGAGGGTTCCTGAAAATAACTAGTCGTATAAAAAGTCTACCCGCCTATTTACCCATAACTAGACAGAGAACCATTAGATGTAAACCTTTCCCAAGGGTATTAGCATTATATGGAAAGCAGTCTCGTCCGAAATCTGAACTCATATCACCGTGTCCATTTCCTAAAATGATAAACGTAACATCATGAGCGTCTCTATCCCACTCGTTGTCTACTGTCAAGACTAAGAGCTCAAATATCTCTGCTTTTTAACCTCGGCCTATGGGAAAACTGTATTCATCCATTTCACAAGGGTGTTAGTGTGCATTGAACTTAAACAGTTCTGGTCGATCGAAATTTGAACTAGTTTCATGTCTGAGAAAGGGGCTAAAGATTTCTTGACCTTGACTACGAAAGGATGACTTACGTTTTTTGTTTGTTTTTTTTTAATTTTGCTGAACTTTTGGTAAGGTTAAAGAAATTAGAGGAACGAGAGTTTCAGAATTCTGATGATAAAGATGAATATGTAGAAAGCAATATACGTTTCATGAATCTGGAAAATTTACTTCTTTTATTGGTCAAGAACTTTTCGACACCCATCATTATATATATATATATATATATATGATATTTTAGAATTATCACGACTTGAAAACGTGCGACAAACGGAACACTGAACAGCTATTTCGACCTTATTGGGTCTCATCAGCAGTGCACACCGTGATCTCCACCACCAGAAATCGAACCAACAACCACAGTATGCAAAAGTCGAAACTCTACCGGTTGATGTCACACTTAAGCGATGCCGATTTAACTAGTCATGGTGACAATGCGCGACCACTTTGACCTAATGTGTCTTGAAGGTACGTATTCCTTCCAGAGGACACGGCCACCTCCAGGGCTACGTCTTTCCAAGTCGGAGTTATGAGTCCTCAAAATATGATATTTTATTTTTATTTATTTTGATACCTATTTCTATAAATGTAGTGATACGAAAAAAAAAACAAAAAAAACAGATAATGCAATTTGTAAATAAAAAGTATATTACTAACCGATATATGGAAAAGAAATTGTAAAAAAAGACCAAAACATCCGTACTGTTTAAAAATAATCAACAAGCACCGCAATGCATAGCCAAAAACAAAAAAAAAACTCTGACAAAGTTACCTCAGGTGATACATAAAAGTGCTTAATAACCGAAGTAAGGCAAAACTAGAATACCTAAAAGAACCAATAACTACCTACCCTGGTTTCACCTGAGGGATATATATATATATATATATATATAATCGTGTGTGTTAGTGCGTGTGCGTGTGTACACGCGTGCACACACGTATGTGTGATTTCTAACTAGTTTTTCTTTCCAACTGGTTCGATAAAGTCCCGTTGCTGCAGTCATACAATAGTACTGATACCGTTAAAGCAGGGAAGAATACCAGTTTTTTTTCATTACCTGTCAATCGCAGTCTTCGTCTTTTCTGTGCTTTTGTTGACATAGCTTTCAATAGATGAGATATTGATACTGAGGTATTTTGAACTGGTCTACTAATTTCAAAGGCTTACCATTTAACGTGGTAATGGCACCAATTGTTTAAAACACGATAGCCCAGTGGCTGGGGTTGTAGAATCAACGCACTGCAGCTCTGCAGAGTGGTTACCCCCAAATCAACGAGTGTTCTCGATATGACACTAAACTTCAGCGGATAGTGAAGCTTTAAGCTTTAGGGAAATTTAATACTCCTTAATTGACATAATTTCCTGGTCTACTCTGACTCGGAGTGGTAGTATCTGTTCGGGCCCCATCTATGGATCAAATAAAACTCTTACATTATTCATTATATTAAGAATGATGTGCAATGAAAAGGCTGATATTAAATTAAATCATTTGAATTGGTTTGCAATTCTTGAGATGATTTAACTGTGGGAAACTAAAACTATTTATTGTTACAATACTTGGAACCATTTAACTGTGTGCATATAATAAATACTCGAAACCAACTAAGTGTGAGGAAAAAGAACTATTTGTATGTATATATATATATATATATATATATACAAATAGTTCTATTATATATATATATATATATATATATATATATGTGTGTGTGCGTGTGTGTAAATGCACCCATAAGGGAGAACACGAAACACTCTGTTAAAGAAAGAAAGAAAGAAAGAAAGAAAGAAAGAAACGAGCCCCTACAAAGAATCTATCACGAAATTAAAAGAAACAGCCACCCTATCAAAATAGAGACCTCTAGATAAACTGAACACCAGACTGAAAAAAACATTTATAGTTCTCTGAAGATATGTAATATAAAGGCCGAGGGATTTCGTTTTATATGTCTTGCCTTTGGGTTTAGTTAGGCTGAGAACCTTTCGGCTCACTGCATGGGTTAGTTAGGTGCAACACGAGCCCAGGTGTTTACGCGCGTGCGAGGAGGATGTGTCATTCAGAGATGTCAAAATAAAAATCCCAGATAGGAAATAGACCAGGCGGTGTGAATGACGTAATGCACCGGAAGCGTGCGCGGAGGACATTCGGAGATGTGGAAAAAGTCAGTGAGTTGAGTTTTAGCGTCCGAAGAAGACAGTTGACTTTCGGAGTTTGCCAAGGCCTTGCGGCGGGTACCGCTCGTGTTGGCGGTGGCGGTGGTGGTGGTGGTGGGGGGCAGATGGAAAAGTCACCATAGAATGATTGTGTATCTCTCTTCTTATGTCGAAAAACCTTTTAACTCAAAGGTAATAAATTGTTTCGTACCTGAACAAAGAAGTCGTCAAGTGTTTTTCCTGTTTCAGGATTCCTATGTTATCTATATATGAGCGTTATGGACATTATGAACATTTTTCTTACCGGTATGAATATGTCTATTTAACATATCCGTATCGTGGGTATGTTACAGAAAGCCATAGGCTGAAAACCCTGCATAAGAACTAAATTAATAATTTTCAAAATAATTTACATCTAATTGTGGAACTATTCATTTAAATAAGTATTTTGTCTCTCTTTGGACCTACAAAAAAAATTTACATATATATATATATATGTGTGTGTGTGACTAGATTGAAACTCAGTCATAGTTAAATTGTCATTATGAATTTATTTCGGTGAAGAATATAATCTTCATCTCTTCAGATGACATGCACGCTTAATTTAACGATGTTTAAGGGTGTATGGGAGTTTTCTTATAGAATCTTGTTAATGAATATATAACAACAGATATACACAGTGCACTACCATAGATATATATGAAATCTCTCATATACTCTATACATGAATAATCTACACCCATTATCTTCGAACGTTGACAGGATATATATATATATATATATATATATATCCAAATAGTTCTATTACCTCACAGTTGGTTTCCTCGTACTTTTGGCCTCGTCTTGGGCCATCATCCGGTTGTGTGTATTATTTTTACAGAGTGTAATTTGTCTCTTCACTTGATCACGTTTGTATTCAGAATTACTGTTAAATTGCTAAGCTCCAGGATCATGCAATTCAAAAAATATATATTTGGGCAGCATTTGTTCATATACACATTTCTGTCTACATATTTTTGTATTCATCCTTTCAAATAGTCGTATCGATGTTATGGTATCCACCAGGAATTGGTTTATAAACCTTACATAATTAATTTGTTCCCAGTACTTTTGGCCTGGTCATGGGCCATCATCAGGAATACAGATGACATTAAGGAGGATAACACACACTTCATGATGATAGCCAAAGATGAGGTTGAAAGTACTAGGGAAAGAATTAATTATAGAAGGTTTATTAACCCAAACCCATTCCGGCTGGATATTATAACATTGATACAGCAACTTGAGAAGATTAATACAAAATATCTAGATGAAAAACGTCTATACTGTTCGATCAATATATATATATATATATTGGAAGGCCCCTTAGTATAATGATCTACGAGGCCGAGGTTCAATCCCAAGTCGAGAAATACCAAAGAGTCAAAAATGGTGCTTTGAAATAGAACAATTTTCACAAAAATGGATTTGGCGTTAAATAACCTACAAAGGTTGATATGCAAATAAAACCCAAATAAGCAAGCAACCAAATCAATTATCTCAAAGATTGACTCAGTTGATCATCACAGAACTTAACATAAACAGACATTTACTTTTAATCAAACACAAATGCTACGTTGTTACCAACAACAACATTACATAAAAACAAACATTTGTTTTCACAAATCAAACAAAAAACATTGTTACCGACAACATAAAACAAAAAATATTCCTTTTCTCACTCACCGTTTGAAAATTTTATGTAATATAACAAAACATGTTCGGTAGAAAAAATATTTTACCAAAATTTTTCCACTTTGTCATTAATACTACCCAACATGCATGTGTGTGTCTGTGAATGTGCGTGAGAGAGAGATGGAAGAGAGAGATAGTAAGTTAATACATATGCATCTATATGCATAACAAAATAAATAAATAAATGTGTGTGTGTGTGTGTGTGTGTATGTGTGCAATGTACTACTAGTATATGAAATTTACAGCTAAAACTGGTTTAAATCAGTAAAATAGTATCTGAGCACAAGAATACTGACTAATATCAATATTTCAACAACAGATTAAAACTAGGCTTATACACACGTGACTTTGAGTTTAACGTATGTGATTTTTATGTGAACTTGTGTTCACACGTCAAAAATTGAGAAAATTTTAGTGAAATCGATGAAACAAATATACGTAAATAAATATACGTAGCTCAAACTAATGTCAACGTAAACAGTAATTGTCTACCTTTGCAGTGAACTTTATATATATATATATATATATATATGTGTGTGTGTGTGTGTGTGTGTGTGTGTGGTTTTCTCTGATAAAATATGCTCAATATCAGTGATCGATCTTATAAATTGAAGCTTGCATAGCGTAGACAAAGTGTCAATGGTTCTTGTTCACTTGGTCCCATTATCGTCACACCCTCAAAATCACAAAAAAAACATCTTAAACTTTTGATTCATCAAAATGAACCCTTTGGGTTGCTATCACTGCTTCACAGATTCTTTCCACCAAAGACTGAAGGTAGACTGAAGATATTTCTGCCCAATTTTCGTGGAAGAGTTGACACAGATGATCTACACTTCTCATTTTCAATCAAGTTCATCCAACAATATTCCAATGAGATTTAAGTTCATTGGTTGCGCCGGCCAAGATATTAGTTAAAGGACATGTTCTACCCTCTTTGACTTTAATATACATCTGAGTTTTTTAGTATGTATTCGGTCATTATCTTGTATGAGTACAAATCCTTGAGCAACAAACTGCGTTCCAGATGGGATTGCGTGATCTTGCCGAGCCTGCTCCATGCTTTACGGTTGGTGTATTACAGGGAGTTGTAGCTCTTTTACCAACTCTTTACCGCACATGGAACCTTGTATTTGACCCAAAGATTTCAAAATCCAAAGGACTTTAATTCAAAGCTCTCTTGTCCAGTTTTTGTGTGCCTTTGTCCACTGGAGGGTTTTGACATTGTTTTGCTTCCTCAACAGTGTTTTTTACAGGAATGTCGCCATATAGGTTAACCTGACAAAGTCTTCTCCTCATAGCGGATGTTGACACATTTTTCTCGACATTGGTTCAATTCTGCGGGGATTTTGGTGCAGTCAGCATTCTATCACACAAGCTAGTGACTCCGATTAAATTTTCCTCTGTATAATTGCTTGTTTGATTGGGGTTTATGGCATATCAACCTGTGTAGGTTATTTAATGCCAACTGCATTTTTATACAAAAAATGAGTTTTTGTTCTAACAATTCAGTTTAGCATAAGCTCAAAGTTTAGTTGTCAAAAACATTTCCATTTCAAGCTATTCCTTTTAATCAAACAGTTCTTATTCAAACAATTCCTTTTAGTATCAGTATAGTTTTTGTCTACGCACAATTAAATGTCAAAACAGTTCTATTTTAAGTAATTCAGTTTAGCTAAGTATGCATTTTATTTCTATTTGTCCCATAGATAGGACCCGAGCAGGTGCTACCAATCCGGGTCAGATTGGAGCTGTAAGCGATGGCAATGAATGGATGTTCTGCATTCCCCCAATCTCCAGCATTACTAGAGCCTCACCATCAGATTGTTTATTATCATATACAGGACACTCGTTGGGGGAGTCTTTCCCCTCTGCAGAGGTGCAGTCGGTGTATTCTACAGCGCAAGCCAACAGGGAAATTTCCTCTGAATAAAATAAAACAGGAAGTAACTAGTAATTCAACACAATATAGTCTAATTTGAGTTCAAGTGGCCGTGTAATGTAACTTTCGGAAAACGTTTTATTCATGTTCAGTACTAAAGAAGATGAAAAAAAGCTTTTAAATCAATTTTTCAATATATATATATACCAAGGTCAAAGTTAATGAGGAAGATTTGTATTTAGTATGATGAATAAAACATTGTGGTGTTTAATTTGTTTCATTAAAAATTAATCATTCAGGCTGGGAAATAAACATTTGTGAGGGTCGCCAAATAATTTTGAGTGATAATATACATACATACATACATATATATATATATATATATATATATATATATATATACTTAACAAGTGGGTAGAGTGTTCCTATATATATATATATATATATATACACACTTAACAAGTGGGTAGAGTGTTCGCTAATGGTCCGGGAAACCTTGGTTCAATCCCAGGTCGCGTCATACCAAAGACTTTTAAAATGGTACTTGATACCTCCTTGCTTAAGACTCAGCAATATAAGGTACTATCAAGGGTAAAGTGGAGTAATCTAGGGAAAGGAGTAGCGCCCTCCTCTACACCTTAGTGTAGTAGCTATTGAAATGGGAGCCTTCTGGTCACCCTCGACTACGGTAGCCAATTTTACTCATATACAAACTAATACACACACACACACACACACACACACACACACACATATATATATATATATATATATATATATGAGAGTGAGTTAACCAGCAAATGAACTTAAGATGGAGGACCAATTAATATCACCAGGTTATGTAAGCAACAACATAGCTAAGTGCCAAACATCGTGTATAAGGGTAAATTCTAATCCTGATAATGGAGGTCCTTTTTAGATCTTGATAGTTCAGCAACAATGAACCTGCTCATTACATATATGGTAGCATATGGAACGCAGTTATAGCAAGCATCAGGCTTGTATCACTGTAAGCGAAATTGTCCGTTTCGTGAATATTTGGATTGAACATTGCTATTTGGTCAATAAATAGAATTAACCGAATAATAGGCACATGTTTAAAGCCCAGAATTTTACCAGGAATCCATTTATGACATCTAAATAGCCCCTATGTTAGAAATAATTTAGTGTTTATTCAATATATACCGTAAGTCACACATTTTCAACATTCAACATGTAATATAGATCCAAATATAGAGATGAAGAGATTTCTCATCCTATTTGATAATTTTCGTATCAATTTATTATCATCATGATTTCATAAATGTCTTGAAATAGCATAAATGTAATGGGAATTTTGAATATCGATGTTTTGCAATATCCGGGACAGAACTGAATGAAATTATTTTAAAGAGATAACATGTCACTCTTTGTTTTTGAATATATAGGAATACTATATTCAATCTCGGCATTTTCGTGATATTTCCAGATATACAGAAAATATTTTGGTGATTTCAAATCAAAAAAATTTTGTTGGGTGTTTCTTTAAAATCTTGTTTTGAAAAGTAAAAGTTTGATGTAATATTCATGAAATTATATTACTAAACCAATGTCCAAAACATCAGAATATTTCTGGAAACCGTAGGAGTATCTTATCTTAAATTATCCTGTACCTGTGTTTGAAAGCCATGTTTAAAATGACACAGCAATTTCGATGATACACTTGTATGCACAAATTTTTTGCAATTAATTTTTCGATAAAACTGTAATCTTCAAAAAAATCGTAGAGATTCAATTGCCTAAAAATGCAAGATTAAAATTATGTGCATGTCCTTTCACACAAACTCAGGTACAAGATCCACTGTGTGTCTGCAAGATGAAGCCTAGTTTAATAAATAAATCAGTTCGACAATGACAATCTCGTTAAATAAGGAGAATTAAAAAGCTACGACTTTATTCTGTTCCTGTGTGACCATTTAGGAAGGAGTAATTCCAGTGACATAGTGGCTAAAATACGGAACTGTGACATCGAAGTAAACGGCTTCGAACAATAACATTCATTTTGAATTAATATCCTCATGAAAAGTAATGACCTTCTTATTCCATCAAGTAATGAGTTAAATAAGACCGCTACTGTTTTTATACAAGAATGGCTTGGGCATTTGATAACACACGAAGGTTGATATGCCATTAAAGAAAAAAAAAACAAGTTATAAGAACCAGTACCGTAAGAAATATGAGGCCTTTGCGCCATTTTCAGTTAAGATTAGTCCTTTTCTTTTTAATAGCATATCAAGATTCGTGGGTTATTTAATGGCAAAGCCATTCTTGCAAAGGAACAACAGTGATACCATCAAACCCATGAAGGCGTTGATACCTTTCCACATTATATCAATCTTAAAGTGTACAAAACAGCGTAACTCGAGTTCGAACTAGCTTACTTCGTGGGCGTAAAGCTTAATGAATTGTATATATATATATATATATATATATATATATATATGTGTGTGTGTGTGTGTGTGTGTGTGTGTTGTATCGTGGTAAGGAAGAAATACACAGTGAAATAGAGTTAACTATTTATTAACTGAAGTCATATAGTCCAACAAATACTATAAGTCTCGCGCTATGTGTATTACGTCCGAAGTTGGTCTTACTACAGTCCGAGATCTTTTAGTGCTCACGTTCTCAGGCAACACGACGTCTTTTTATACCTCTGAGATACTGGAAGTCACGTGGTACGAGCCACTATACATATATATATATATAGATAGATAGATATTTTAACCAACCCCTCCGCTCAGGCAGGATATGGCACAAGGTCAATTTTTCAGCGGAGTTTAACAGGTTTGAATTCAGAGATTTCCTTCTCCAAGACTAGTTATCTCACCAAGGCTGAAGAACCTAGTCTGTCCTACTATTTACCCGTAGCTGGAGGGAGAATAATTGGATTTATACCTTTCCCAAGGGTATTAGTGCAATGTGAAATGCAAGCAGTCTCTTCCAGGATTTGAAGCCTATATACATATATATATATATATATATATATAGGCTTATATATATATATATATATATATATATATATATATATATATATATATATATATACGTATATTTTACTAAACAACATAGACATTTTTTAGTACATATTTTTGTATTTATCCTTTCAAGTTGGCGTATCGATGTTATGATATCCGGGGAGAATTAATTAATAAACCTTCCATATTTAATTAATTCCCTAGCTCTCTTGGCTTCGTCTTGGACCTCATCGAGGGGCCGATTGCAAAAGTTAGGAACTAATTAATTATGGAAGCTCAATTAACCAATTTCACCCGGATATCATTACATCGATACAATTTGAAATGATAATACAAAAATATCTGGACAAAAAAAAGTCTACCGTTCAATCAAATATGTCTTAACGAAGAAATGCTAACCAAATATATATATATATATATATATATATATATATATATATATATATATATATATATATATTCTCCCCTAACCCCGTAGGGTTGAGTTCTCTGGCGAAGAAGTAATCGTGTTGCCATTAGCGTTCATTGCAAGCCTATTCGTATATGAATTGAGGTCTCGGCAGCCGTTGAACGGATGTATGTAAACAATAGTAAATGTGATTCATAACCGTTTAAAATTCACTTCGCAGCTAATGGCTCCTCGTGGCTGAATGGTTAGAGGCTTTGGCTTGGCGTATGAGTCAACCGGGTTTCGATCCCAGTTCCGGGAAGCTACTGTCTCGCCGCACTGACGAGTTCTGATCGAACGAAACAGATCCGTCTGTGGATGAGATATCCGTATATTTCTTTTTAAATTAAACTTATTTTAATCAATAAGCCATGACTTTCCCTTCAGATTTTAACATATTTTTCTATCTTTCCTTCTTTCACAGAAATAGCTCGCCTTATTCAAATCCTTCTCCTTATCTCATTCCTCGTATTGTCTATTGTAGTTCCTTGCCAATCATGTCTTGTCTAATTGCTTGCTTTTTGTTATTTGACTCAGTTATCCTCTTTCCGTTTTTTTATATTCTGCTTCTGTCTCTGGCAGGCGTGACTGTTTTCGGGCAAAAATTAACAACGAAAATCTGAAACAAGATTTTTTATTTGGCCCGCGTGTTCAGTCAACTTTATTCCTTTTACTTGTTTCCTTCGTATAAAATTTGTTTATTTTTTTTTAATTTCCTATTTCGTAGTTTCATTTTTCTACCTAATTTGAATAAACCTAAATTATAATATTTTATTTCAGCCAACTTAATTTGGCACATTTTAATTCTGTCATTTCTTCTTTTTTATATGATTTATTTTGTTTTTTCCTTCTTGATATTAAAAATCATAAAATGACTTGAGGTAGAAAAGAAACGATATCAAAATGAAGATAGAGTCAGTATTAACTAAATTGACACTAGTTATTCATATTTACCAACCCCTCCGCTTGGGCAGGATATGACACAAGGTCAATTTTTAAGTGGAGTTTAACAGGTTTGAATTCAGAGTTTTCCTTTTTCTAGACAACTTGGCTCACCAAGAATGAATAACCTAGTTTGCCCTACTATTTACCCATAGCAGGAGGGAGAATAATTGGATTCATATCTTTCCCAAGGGTATTAGGGCTATGTGAAATGCAATTAGTCTCGTCCAGGATTTGAACTCCTGTCGCCGTGTCCATTTCCTACGATGATAACCATTACACCACGGGTACCTCTTATTACACCACAGGCACCTCCTATTACACCACGGGCACCTCCTGACACTAATTAACAGTGTTTGGAATCATTACAACATCAGTGATGACGATGCTTTCAGGTCAATAGTTGATACTTACAAGATGTCTCGAGAAACCGTAAGGTTCTCATGCTAATATCTATCCATGATCATATTGATATTCCTGTTTAGGAAGGAATGAAGGTTTCTAAATATCAATTCATTGTTGTCTCTATAATATCAAGAACTTGGATTATTAAAAATGACATTCAACGTGAAACAGGCCCCATATAATTATCTTTTAATTGCAAAATGGACTGGAAATTGATTTCCCGCAATGAAATGCCGTTTTTACTGGGTTATAATTGCATATATGCGAACATAAAGACAATTACAGAGTAATAATAACAAAATCTGTGAACTTGAAGGTTTCTCATGGTAGTAGCGTTCTATGATGACACTGATGTTTCCACTTAGAGAAGAGGAAGGGATTTTAATGAATATTTCATTGTTATTTCCGTTTTACCGAGAATTTTCATGATTTAAAATGAGGTTCAGTACCAATGAATAAGGTAAAGTTGGCAACCGTTTTCGAGGGCGACCCAAAAGCTCCCTTTTCTATAGCTACTACCGAGGTATAGGAGAGGGTGCTACTCCTTTCCCTGGATTGCTCCACTTTACCTTTGATCCTTATCTTATAATGCTGAGTGTTAAGCAAAGAAGCTTCAAGTACCATTTTTTAAGTCTTTGGTATGACTCGACCTGGGATTGAACCCAGGTCTCCCGGGCCATTGGCGAACACTCTAACCATCATGCCAATGTCTGGTACATTTTAAAGATTTGAAATTGTTTTATTTCTTAAGAGCATTCTAAGTGTATTGTAATGATAAAAATTTCACTTCTATTCTAGTTTTGCTAGAATATACAGGGCGAAGAAAATAAAATTTGTAATATGTTTGTTTAATAGTAAGTAAAAGTGAAATTGGTGACCGTAGTCGAGGGCAACTCGAAGTATCACTTTTCATTACCTTCTACAGTCAAGTGTATGTGAGGGTGCTACTACTTTCTCGGGATCATACAACCTTACCCTTGATCCGTACCTTATCATCCTGACTGTTAAGCAAGGTGGCATCAAGTACCATTTTTGAGTCTTCGGTATGACTCGAACTTCAATCTCTAGGGCCATTGGAGGACACTCTACCTATTATTGAACTGTTATGGCATAAAATTAATTTTAATTTTAAAGAATAACACAAAAGAAATTATACACAAAACTGGAAATTCACTTAATATGGCCACCATATTAAAAAAATGTATTGTATCAACACGCCTTCGAAACGATTTGTAAGGCCTCAAAACAAATGCAATAGAAGCCTTAGGCAAATTAATATTTGGATTGGATGTTATATTTGTTTTATTTTCGAAAATGTCCCATATAACGTAATCAAGTGGATTAAGGTCTGGGCTTGATGGAGGCCAAAAAGAAACTTTAATTTTTTGGAAATTCTTTTGGTTTGGTTTCGGCGTTAAGTAAATTATATATTCTTGCTAATTTATCTTCTTGCTCACTCATATTGGGCTGAATTTTAATGAAAAAGTGCTAATCAAAAAAATTTAGATTTATCGCGTTTTTATAAAAAATGGACAAATCAGACTCCAAAGAATAAAAATAAAAATCATTCCATATTTTGCTTCCACACCCGTTATATATATGAATTCTCCCTCAAGCGGTAATCAGATGAATATAAAAGATGAATCATTTTTTCCAACCGACCGCCTCTGAGAAATCTTTAGTCAATTGAGCTGTGCGAGGACGAACATTATGATTGACATTGGAGGGCTGTTTTTCGTTTAAAGCTCTTTTCAAAAGAAGCTAATTACAGAGGAGATTAGATGTGGTTGTTTGTTTATTGTGTTTGTTTGATTATTGTCTAACTTCGTAATCGACAATTCCTTCAATATCCCATACGATACTAAACATGATATTCTTTGAATGAAGTCTACCACTCAGAGACCCGATCTTGTTCTTTCACTGATCCACTGTTGACAACATTTAATGCGATGATAAAAGATCACCAGTAACAAATATGTCAAACAAAAGATATCTGAAAGTATCATATAAACATTGATTCAAACCAACTGATTGAGGCACCGTTTCAATGCTCCTAGGTTGACATCAAGACAAAAAGTATAAAGTGAGATGGTCTCATATTTTGGATCAAAACTTTGGAAATTTTTAAGCGTAGCATCTCAAAGGTTTTAGTAGATGGAATAACGTTTTAGGAAGCATTAAATTTTATGCTAATGATTAAATATTTCTATAGGCATAAGATTTTTTTCCTTTGTGATACATACTTTAAAAACGAACATTCATTCCAACGTGTAATACACACACACACACACGCATATATATATATATATATATATATATATATATATATATACGAATATTTTGACTGCATTTCTCCAATAATACAAATTTCATTGAACATAATAGACATATTCTGTCAACATATTTTCTTGTTGATCCTTTCATATTGCCGTATAGATTTTATTTTATTCGGCGGGAATTAATTCATGTATTTTCCATAATTGTTTATTTCCCAAGTACTTTCTGTCCGACTTTGAGCCATCATCAGGGGAGGATCTATTACAAAATTTATCTAACTTTTGTAAGTACATTATTACTTTGTATGAAGAAGAGCGTGTGATCCATTGCAGTGTGTAGCGTTTACTTTTAAAATTATTCTATAAATAGTGTAAAAAGTTTAAAAGCAAACGAATGCGAATTTGATTATCAGCACGCTTGATAATCTATCTATATATATATATATGGGGGGGCGTAGAATCAGAGACAACAGCTCTTTATGACTGTTAGTTTCTCACCCGTGGTGTAATGGTTATCGTCGTAGGAAAACGACACGGTAACATGAGTTAAAATCCTGGACGAGTCTGATTGCATTTCACATAGCACTAATACCATTGAAAAAGGTATGAATCCAATTATTCTCCCTCCAGCTATGGGTATATAGTAGGGCAGACTGGGTTCTTCAGCCTTGGTGAGGCAACTAGTCTAGAAGGAAAACTCTGAATTCAAACCTGTTAAACTCCGCTTAAAAAATTGACCTTGTGTCACATCTTGCCAGAGCGAAGGGATTGAATAATATTCTCCTCTCATTATATATATATATATATATATATATATATATATATATATATATATATATATATGTATATATATATATATATATATATATATATATATAAGGATAATTTCAATAATGTATAGATTATTATTATTATATGTCTTTTTAGCCCACTCAGCTGTGGCTGAAGAAAACTCCAAATGCATCTCAGCAGAGGGGTAAGATCCCCACGTAAGAGTTTCTTAGATGTGACATCTAAACATCTGATGGTAAAGCTACAGTTTAGGAGCATTGGGGAACGCGGAGTACCATTGCTTCCAGGTCCACTCTGACTCAGAGTGTTAGCACCTGATAGTGTCTTATTTATCGGTCAAATAAGCCTATTTGAAGTTTAAACTGTGTGCAAACAAATGAACTATGCTAAATTGAATTGTTATAAATAGAACGGTTTGATAATTTAACTGTATGTAAAAAAATGACTGATGCTTAATTGAATTCTTAGTGATACATAGCAATAGTTGGAACCTTTTAACTTTGTGCGAACGAATGAGTAATTCTGAATAGAATAATTTGAAAATCAAGACTTGTAACCAATGATTAATAGTAAAAAGAACTATTTGTATTAGATAAAAATGCTTGAAACCATTTTACTGTGTAAAAAAGATCGCTGACTTATTTGAAAATGTTATGAAGAATAATATTTACAAATTAATATTTAATATATATGTATAAAAAGGATTCAGCATTTAATAATCTACACTGGTTGATATGCCATAAAACCTAATCAAACTAAATCATATTTCATATATATGTATAAAAAGGATTTGGCATTAAATAACCAACAATGGTTGATATGCCATGAAACCCAACCAAACAAAATCATATTTATCTAATGCATATCAGAGGATTTGTATAAAGAGGATTTGGTATGATGTAGCCAACAATGGTTGATAAACCCCAATCAACCAATCTTAATTTTCTTTTATTGTTATGAGTCTGAGTTTAATATCTGTTAATTCATGGGGTTCATTTTCCTTGAAATATTATTCCAGTATTTAAGCTTGCACGTTGTAATTCGTTGTTAAGTTATTTAAGCAAAACATTTTAAAACTTTGATATGCTAACACAATAATAATCATAATTAATGGAAAGTAACGGTGATTCTTAATATTTGTGGATAATAGAAGCTCTTATTTTCTCAGAGGAACGCATAGATTTATAAGGAGGGAATTGTTTATAATGATAATTTCTAAAACACGACTCTCAAGTCCATGGTCAAATTATTTCGCATTCAATGAATTTTAATCAACCTAATTTGAAAAATACTCTATATATATACTCGTGTCATTTTAAAAAGATTTACCTGAATAATTCGGTTATATTGGCCCTCGACCGAGCTGTCAATTAAGAGATGCACCAGTGTAAATAACAGGTGCATCCGGTCGAAGACATCAGGGTATCACTTTGACCTGTGGACGGGTTGAATTGGGTGCAATTGCGACGCCCACAGGAAGCAGGTGAATGTCAAACAATTATATAATCCGGTGCCACAGACGGTTTGAATTAGTTGGAGTCAGTTGCAGGTGGAGTTCGAGTCGCAGTTCGAGGCAGTGAGAACCAGCTCCAGACAGAGGGCTTGGGTCCTCAGGACCCCGGTGGAGCAGCCCAGCAGAAAGAGGAAGAAGTGCGGCTATGGCAAGAGGAAGTTGGGTCAATATGTTGCAGTCTGTTTCATCTCCAATTCACCTCTCACACAACCCTTTCGCAACCCTTTCGAGAATTAAGTGCTAGAGGTATATTTTTCTAAAGAAGCGAGTTCGTTCGTCATTATTGTTGATTATGTTTCCCCATGTATATGTATACGTATAGTTGTATCATGGCTATACAACACGTAGAGTATTTGATTTTTGGTTGATTGGGTGGTTCGGTTTTATGGCATATTAACCCTTGTAGGTTATCTAATCTCTTTATACATATATATTAAATGTATAGGATTTGGTTTGGTTGGGTTTTATGGCATATCAATCATTGTAGGTTATTCAATGTCAAATCCTCTTTATACATATATATTAAATATATTTGATTTGTAGTCATATTTTGTTGACATTTTAAAAGAAACTTGAGTTTGTTTTTGTGTTTTTGTTTTTTTACATAGTCTAATAGTTTCAAATATTGCTATCCAATACTAATAATTCTAGTTATCAACAATCCTTTGTTTGCATACAAGTAGTTTCAAGTATTGCGATGAAAAAGTAACAATTTAATTTCAGTCATTTGTTTACACACATCAAAATAGATTGTTATAGGACCGTTACCAATCCATTCATAAACTCTTCCAAATTCTATATTAATCGAGAGCCAAATACTCTCGGAGAGACTGGATACTCAACCGATATTCGACTGACAAGTAAGCCTAGCTTATGCCACCACTTTTCTCTGTATCTTGTTACTTCAATATTTCTTTAAACTTATACCGTGTTCCGAGGTGTCTTTTCGTGGTCCCAATATGTGTCCACATCAAAGATATTACATGATATGAAAGAGATTAGTTAATTAATACTTTCATTTTTAAATGAGAGAGAACTAATTTGTTTGCAAACAAGTATTGCTATCGTTTCTACACTGTTAAATAATTTCAATTATTGCCATGTAACACGTTAAATTCTAGTCAATATTAATCATTTTATTGCAGACATTGAAATGGTTACAATTTATTTATTTGATTGTTTAGGCTTTATAGCATATCAACCTTTATAGGTTATGTAATGCCAAATCCATTTTTATATAAATAATGATTTCTATTTTGAACAATTTAGTTTATCATGAGTACACACTTTAATTGTGAAAAACATTTCTATTTCAAGCTATTCAGTTTAGTCAAACACTTCTAATTCAAATAATTCAGTTTAGTATAAATATAGTTTTCGTTCACACACAGTTAAATTTAAAAATAGTTCCATTTCAAACAAGTCAATTCAGCATAAATACACAGTTTAAATGTCAAAAACAGTCCTATTTTCAGCAATTCAGTTTAGCATGAGTTTACAGTTTACTTCTATTTGGCTCTTAGATAGGATCCTATTCTAAAGCCCCTGCCGACTGGGCAATACACTCGGTTAAATGTGAAAACAGTTTTATTTCAAATAATTCTGTTTAATATTTGTACACAGTTTAAATGTCAAAACAGTTCTATTTCAAACAATTCAATTTAGCGTGAATAGGTAGTTTAGATGCAAAAACAGTTCTTTCCAAACCAACAGTTTAATTCTATTTGACCCATATATAGGACCTGGGAGTAAGCACAATGAAGGGGTACTCCGCATTCCCTAACGGTCCAGCATTATCCAAACCTCACCATCAGATTGTTTAGTGTCAAATTCAGCACACTCGTTGGAGGGGTCTTACCTCTCTGCAGAGATCCAGTCGGTGTATTCTACAGCCCCAGTCGACTGAGCAAGTAGATTATTCGAGTCCGAATTTCAAAGTTATGAATTCACAATATCTAATTTTAATGCTTTTAATTCAAAAGTATGCAGTATTTGCTCTTTCGTATATATTTTGGTTCACTAGCCTATTTTATGAAACTTTACATAGCACGAGGATCTTTATTACCTTAAAGGTAATCAGTGCAAATTGCCTCAAATATGGACAGTGTTTGCTTAGGTTTTAACTTTTAGAGTGTTATTAATAATATACGAATAAGAATATCATGAAATTTTCTATCTTATAATTTGATACAGTTAGGTAATATGAGATTATCTATTGTATATTATCTCTCATACAATATGATACAGTAATACAAGATTACCGTATATTATCTATCGTGTAATATGATACAGTAATATGAGATTATCTATCGTATATTATCTATCTTATTATTTGATAGACTTAAGTAATATAAGATTATCTATCATATATTACCTCTCGTACTATATGATACAGTAATATGAGATTATCGTATATTATCTATCGTATAATATTTTACAGTAAGTAATATGATATTATCTATCGTATATTATTTATCTTATAATTTGATACAGCTAGGTAATACGAGATTATCTATTGTATATTATCTCTTGAACAATATGATATAGTAATACGAGATTATCGTATATTATCTATCGTATAATATGATACAGTAAATAATATAAGATTTTCAATTATATGATTTTACATGAAACCGGCCTAATTTTTTGTAGGCTCGTGTAGGCCACTGAACCCACAAAATTTTACTATTTCAAACGCATATCTTAGAAATCTTCGTGATCTAAATAATTGTTAAACCTGTTCTTATAATGTCAACCAATATACGAGCGTACTTGATTATCAAAATTAAAAAAGAAATTTAAAAAAAACAGACTTCACAAATGGTGTTAAAAACTATAAACCTAAAAAATATTGAAGCAAATTTTTCTGGTTCTCTCGACAAATTAGATTTTATCAAGGAATTATTGAAGCCGTATGACTGTGTACAAACAAATGATTATGGTAATGTTTATTAGATAGGAAAAGATACTTGAGACAATACAACTGTCTATAAATTATCAGAATTAAATAGGAGTATTGAAACCAAATTACTGTGAGCTAAAAATGATTATTATTAAATAGAAATATTAACTTGAAAGAATTATTTGTATTAAATAGGAATACTTGAAACCCTATAATTGTGGTTAAAGAAATGGTTATTATCTAATTGAACGCATATAACTCAATAAAATATACACAAGCAAGTAAGACAGAATTTGATCTAATATCATTGACATCGCACAATTTTCGAGGGTTTCACATCGGCGTTAACAGGTGGTCTTTCAATGGAATCAGTGTGACAAGTCTCTGCAAGTCTCAAGGACTCTTTTGAGAGTTCTAGCCGATCATAAAATGTTGCAGACAGGAATGTCTCGATATTCCTAAGATTTTCAGTTCCTTTCCTTTTTTTCGAGGCCATAGAGTAAAGTTCCAAGCGCAAAAACTACAGTTGGTACCACTGTTACGTTCATGTTCCACAGCATTTTTAGTTTTCTAGCAAGGTCATAGTATTCGACTGTTTTCTTAAATTTTCAATAAGCGGTCTGCCGGAATAAAAAATAAATCACAAAATAGCATCTTTTTTTTCTTGTAATTATCACCACGTGTGTTATTTTGGCTAGGATAAGGTGATATGTTTGTAACTCAAAATTCTACAGAGATTTATACATATGATTTCTACGTATACCATTTGGTAGTATGGTCAAATTTTAATTTCTTGCACAATGCTTAGCATACCAGTTTCCCACCCAGTCATGCCTAGTCTTGTACTCCTTTAGTACTAGTTGGCCGTATTCACTTATCATGGGATTAACTGTCTCATCTCTGTCTTTACATAACGTACACTTGGTAGTCGAAAGCGTATTATCAATTTCCACTTTGATATAATTCGTTTTAATGTAATTTTTAGGGCTGCTCTTAATAGACATTCGCTTTCTTGGTCGACGGGCCCTTTCTAAGCCATGTCGAAGTCTTTTCGTGTGCAATTGTCGCTTGAAGTATCTATGCAGTTATTTTTCTTCACATTTCTGGTGGAGTTTCTGTTGATATTTTACTCCTTCTAATTTTTCTCCCCTGCATTACCTAACGGCTTTTCTCTGCAGTCTGATTGACGACAAGTCTCCTCAGATCTCCAGTACTCTTCTCAGTGTTTAAGCCGATCTCAACAATGCTATAGTTTGCTCTCTGGTCATCCTCATTATTCGTATCATTATTATTTACTCATTGAGAGTTTTTAGCATCAGTTTTAGCTGATGGTGTTTAACTGAAGTTTGAGTGACAACATGTTTCCTCAAGTCTCCTTGGACTTTTCTCAGTACTCTGGCCGTTCTCAATAATGTTGTAGTTTGGATGGTTTCCATTTATCTTCCTATCTCCAAGTCCTCCAGTTCCTTTAACCATCCTTTGGTGACTGTACCAAAAGCATGATTGTAATAATTGTCACCTTCATGTTCCATAGCTTTTTTCAATTCTCCAGGAAGGTCCTGGTACTTATCCTTCTTTTCACATTCTTTCAGTTTTATTCTGTGGTCAGCCGGGACAGCATAGTCCACAATTCTCTTTTTTTTTTTGTTGTTGATTATATTAAGGTCTGGTCTTCTGGCCCTGATAAGGTGATCCGTTTGTATGTCAAGATCGCATAGGAGTTTATGTGTATAATTCTCAAGGACAGCTGCTAGGTTGTGCATATACCATGTGTTCGTATGGTAAAAATTAAATCACTTGCACATCTTCTAGTGGAACACCTTGCCCACCCAGTCGTGTCTAGTCATATACTCCTTCTGTGCTAATTTGCTGCATTCGCTTATTATGTGATTGATCGTTTCGTCTCTGTCATCACATCGCCTACATTTGCAATTTTGTTGCGTCTTATCTATTCTCGCGATGATATGATTGGTTCTTATAGCATTGTTTTGTACTGCTATTCGAACAGATTCTCTTTCTCTCTTAAAATGTCCTCTGCTTAGCCATGTCCAGGTTTTGTCGTGCGAGATGTTGTTTATTAGTCGTTTAAAACGCCAATAGTGTTTTTTTTTCTTCCCATTTTTGCTTCCTATTTATTGCCATTCTATTGTCCATCGTGTTGTCTGTCTCGTTTTTAATGGCTGTAATCAGTCCTCCCTCGTGCTTTCCTATGTAGTCTTCGAATCGTTGTATCGAAGCGTCTACGCTGTCTCCAATGCTGGCAAGTTCTCTTCCTCCTTCTTTTCTTGATACTTATAGTCTCTCAACGTCATCTCTGGGATGTAATGCTGTATGCATGGTCATAAATTTTCTTGTTCTTTGGTCCATTTGTTTAAGTTCGTCTCTGGTCTACTTCAAAAAATGTCCCGAATATCTAACGAGGCGTACAGCCCAGGTATTTATTGCTTTGATAAGGTTTCTACTTGATAGTTTTGTCTCGAGTAGCTTTCTAGTTATCCTGAGATATTCTTTCTTGGTTTTTTGTACGTTTCCTTCTCTCCGAGCGTTCTGATCTTGTCTTGATTTGGTAGTTCCATTCCATCGGTTAGATGTCGTTTGCCACTTTTCATTACTAGCATCACGCATTTTCCAATGCCAAATTACATTCCAATATCCTGAATGTATATTTTAACAGCGTGTATTTGAGTTCCGAGTTCTTTTTCAATTTTTTGCAAATATTTTGATGTACATTAGGTGATTGATCTTTTCCTGCGATCTACTAAGTTTGTATCCGGCTGTGGTTAAGTGGCATGATAACAATAATGAATAGTAACGGTGATAGTGCATCTCCTTGAAATATACCTCTTTGGATCTTTGCTTCAGCTAAGCTTCTTCCTCCCGCTGTCAATTTCATTCTCCAGGTTTTCATGGTTTTCTCGATAAAGTTTATGACTTCTAGTGATATTTTGTACATTTTGAGGCAGTTTATTCTCCAGCTTTGCGGAACCATATCATATTATTATTATTTACTCCTTTAAGAGTCTTTCATACCACCGTTAGCTGATATTTTCCCACTGATGTTTGAGCAACTGGATGTCTCCACAAGTCTCTAACACTATTCTCAGTATTCTAGCCGATCTCAGCAATTCTGTAATTTGTATGGTCTCCTTACGTCCTCTTATTTCCAAGTCTTCAAGTCCCTGTACTAGGCTGTACCAAGTGCACTATTTACAATTGGTATTACCGTCACTTTCACGTTCCATACTTTTTCAGTTCTCTAGCAAGGTCTAGGTACTTATCTTTTTTTTTCGCTTTTTTCAATTTTACCCTGTGGTCAGCAAGAATGCCAAAGTCCACCCTTTGGCAGGTTCTCTCTTTCTTTTCTTTTTTTTTTTTTTTTTTTTTTGTTAATTATCACAAGGTCTGGTCGTCTGGCCGCGAGTAGGTGATCCGTTTGTATCTCAGAATTATTATTTTTTGTAAATTACATTCCTTTGTTCTTACTTGAGATCTTTTTAACTCCTTATCATTATAGTTTTCTTTATTAGCTTCTTT
The DNA here is from genome assembly GCA_963585895.1 of Sepioteuthis lessoniana. Taxonomy (NCBI): domain Eukaryota; kingdom Metazoa; phylum Mollusca; class Cephalopoda; order Myopsida; family Loliginidae; genus Sepioteuthis; species Sepioteuthis lessoniana. The sequence goes on along the minus strand of OY757921.1, from coordinate 5,262,304 downwards.
TATCAATTCCATCATAATCATCACTTTTAGAAATAATTAACATAATTATTAATTATTTTAAAATGATAATAAAGGTGATGGAATGATAACAATTACTGATTCTTTCTCAGCATTATTATCGAATTTTGCGAGTCATGATTATGAATCTTTTTTCTTTCTTTTTTTTTTTTTTTTTTTTGTTACTCTTCATTTTTGCCATTCATCGTCAGTACCACTCTCTCTAGTGAAATTTAGAAAAACAAAGAAAAAATAAAGAAAAAAATTCAAAACAAAACAAAACAAATAAAACAAAAAAAAACATCGATAATAACAAAATTTACATTTCAAAATATTCTATAATTAATTTAGCTGCGCGATTTTGTCATGTTCAAAAAACAAAGATGTTGATGACTTGAATTTCAAAACGATATATTTCTTTTTTCATTATGATATTTTTGTCAGATAAAACGCAGAAGAAATAAATAAATAAATGTAATGAAATCAACTGCCAACGAAACACGTAGAGACCCAAGACGCGCGTAAACGTACTGAAATGAAGAGAACATGTTTTTTTTCCCTCGATTAACACTGATTGGATGGGAGGGGTACGTTAGGATGTCTCAGTCACGGTTTGAAGATGTTGAGTAATTCAACGAAGGATCGTCATGTTATTTCAGAAAACACTGGACTGCAGTGATTCATGCTGGGAGCTTGTCATGGATGTTACTGCTTAAAAAATAATTTACAAAAAAATTTTTTTTTTCTTATTTATTTCATCAATTTTTATGAAGTTATTTGAAAATAAGTTCAACATTTTGAGGGGTCATAAAATCTCAATCAAATTTAACAAATTGAATTTACTGAATTTGTAAACTGTTGATGATGAGTTCAATCTCTGGGACCGATAGGTATTTACCCCACCCCTCTACCACGAGCAAGATATGACACAAGATTTTCTTAAAAAGAGTACAGCTGATTTCAATTCAGTGTTTTGCCTTTTCTTTGACTGGTTGCTTTACAAAGGAGGGGCACGTGGTGTAACGGTTATCATCGCTGGAAATGGACACGGCAACCCGAGTTCAAATCCTGGACGCGACTGATTGCATTTCTCATGAAGAATGTCTACGCTGTTTAATCAAATATATATATATATATATATATATATGTACGTATGTATGTATGCGCCAATTTATATATATATATATATATATATATATATATATTTACATATATATATATATATATATATATATATATATATATATATAGGCTTCAAAATCCTGGAAGAGACTGATTGCATTTCACATATTACTAATACCCTTGGGAAAGGTATGAATCCAAAGGAACTGTTTCAATAGCACCATCTACTACTGGTATCACCGTCACTTCAAAGTTCCCAAGTTTTCTTAGTTTTATTGGGTTTTTTTTCGGTTCTTTGACAATATCAAAGTATTTACTCATTCTTTTGTCTTCATTTAATTTCACTTTGTGGTCCATCAAAACGGCAAAATCCACTTGATTACATGTTCTTTTTTCTTTTTAATCAATACTTGGTCTACTCATTTGCCCGGGATCTAACCAAATACTTACAATGGGTTTGGTAGTTTTATTTCGTTATTCATTCAAGGTAGAACTTCTTCAGATTAAAAATTTGAATTTTTCTACATTTTAGCAATTAAGGAAATCGAGAAAAAATATGATGACAGTATAAGAATATAAAGGGTGGGAACGGATCTAAAGTCAAGAGACAGAATAGGAAAAAAAGGGAGGGAAAATGTTACTGAATAATTTGTATCAAAAATGAAAAAAATAGAACAAATATAATTTGTATGATTCTCATTCTAATTACTTGATGTTAATGACATGCCAATTCGTCAGGGAATATTTTATGTCAAGAAGTTATTGAAACGTATATATTGTACGTTTATATTCATATCTGTTGTGTATATTTCAATATTTCACTGTATTTTTTAATTTAAAAATCATTTGTCCCCATAGAAGATATCAACTATTTACTAGTACTAATAATGTATACACAATTGAATGGTTTCAAGTAAGTATTTCTTTTTAATAATGATTATTTATTTGCACATAGTTATATTTTCTTTATGTATTCCAATCAAATACAAATAATTTTCAAAAATATCTATTTCAATTCACAGATGGAACCCTGACAATTACTACCATTTCCAGTCAGATTGGACCTGGCAATGATTGGGTACTCCACACTCTCCAGAATTTGGAACTGATTCACACTGTTGTGATGCAGTTTTATACACGGAAGCCCTCTAAATTGGATACAGTTAGCATATTCTAAGCCTCGCTGAGAGAGCAGTGCAAGTATGCGTAATCATAGACGGTAATGCGTAAGGCGTTTAGAAAAAATAAGAATGTTGGTTATCATGGAAGTATCTACCGATTATGACACCCAAATTGACTGCCTGGGTCCCACGTTGAGTTATGATTCAATATATCATTTTTTCATCGGAGTATATTGTGGCAAAGCGAGACCAAGGGATTGTTTATTACCAGCTCTACTGATACAGATGTGACCAAGAAAACTTATAGTAGGAAAACTAGGGTCACAGGAAAAAAAAAAAGAATTAATAAATTGATTAAGTTTTAACATAATTAAAGTTTATTGTGAGGTTATTTTTTACAATATAACTGATATACGTAGTGCCTTCAATAAGTTTCCAGACTTTTTTTTATACAGGCATTTGAAATTGTTGTAGACTCTGAGAAAATTCAGTATGTTATTGCTATACATATTATAAGATGACTGACCAATTTTTACGATTTCAGGCTCAAATGAACAGCTACAGCAGCAATTGGAATACACCCTACTAAAACCTGATTGTCATATCTTGTGAATTTCAAAAATGTAATCTGGACGTAAGGACACTTTAGAAGAACGATATGCAATAAAATCATGTTTTAAACATGGAAAAAATGCTACAGAAACGTATGGATTGCTTCAGACTGCTTTTGGAGCGTCTTGCTTGGATCGAGCATGAGTTTTTGAGTGGCATAAGAGATTCAAGGAAGGCAGGGAGTATGTGATGGATGCTGAGAATTGTGCGTGGAGTAAGGAAGTCAATAGACCAGAGTTGATTGGCCAAAGGGTTAGGGTTAGGGTTAGGGTTACTATGTTGAGGTTTTAAGGGAGTTCAAGAAGAGATTCCGACAGAAGAGGCCAGCACTCTTGAAATTAGGTCAGTGGCTTTACCACCAGGACAATGCACCAGTCAACAACTCCATCCTTGTCACAGACTATTTGACAAAGATGGGCATCAAGACAGTTCGTCACCCTATCTATAGTCCAGACTTTGCTCCCTGTGACTTTTGGTTATTCCCTAAGCTCAGAGACTGTCGTTATGAGACAATTGAGTAGATGAAAGAGGCTGTGACGAAGGTCATTGATACGCTGACAGAAGAGGACTTCGATGGGGCCTTGCAGAAATTGTTGGAACAGTACAACAAGCGTATTGCAACTGGAAGAGATTACTTTGAAGGGGACTAGAGTTTCATATGTGTACTATCAATAAAAGTACCCATACGAAAAAAGTCTGGAAACTTATTTAATGATCTTCGTAACTAAATAAGAATTTGAATAATTATAGAACTGGCCAAATGAAGATTTTCATTAGCAAAACCCCGACTTTCATCTGACAAATCCCAAGAGATAAACATGATATATTTGCTTTAGAGTCGCTATTTAAATCATGGCACGTCAATCTTTGTAGGTTATTCAATACCAAATCCATGTTTATACATATAAACATTTCTTTTTCAAACAATTCAGTTGAGTGTAAGTATAGTTTTTTGTTAACATACAGTTAACAGTCAAAACAGTTCCATTTCAAACAATATAGTTTAACAAAAGTACATAGTTTAAATATTAAAAACAGTTCTATTTCAAAATATTCAGTTTAGTATAAGAATAGATTTTTGTTTAAACAGTTCTATTCCAAACAACTCAGTTTAGAATAAGTACACAGTTTAGTTCTATTTTACCCATACATAGCACCCTCCCAGGCACTATCATTCCAGGTCATAGTGGACCTTGGAGTGACGTCAATAAAGGGTTACTCTTCATTCCCCAAAGTTCACCATGAGATTACTTAGTTTCATGTCCAGGAAACTTGTTGGGAAGTCTTGTCCCTCTGCAGAGATGCAGTCGGTTTATTCTTCAACCTCTGGTAACTGGGCCAGCTTCTTTTGTAGAACACAAAACTATAGTAGTGTTGCAACCACTAAAAACCACACGTACTGATAACGACTTGAAGAAAAGGCACTCAAACCCCCACATGTGTTAATAATATTTTTATTTACAAATATTAGCCAAGGAAAGAAATATTATTAATTAGAGATAATCACAATATCCAATAACGTTCTGCCAGCCCAGCTTTCTAATCATTATACTTATGCAAGGCAACTTTAGTTTAAGTGAGGCAATTGGGCAAAAATAAGAGTCACTGAGTGATGTTGTGCTAGTCTAACTCGATAACCAGAACATTAAGCTTAGTTCAGTTAGACACACAGCTAGAAGTATAGTACACTCAGTGAGGATCAAATTCATTTGCCACATTTTGGTAGATAAGCTTTCTAAAGTTCACCCCACAAACGGTACTCTATACTAAACTTAGTTTCGTTATGGCACAAGGCCAGTAGGACACACATTGAAGATCAAGCTCAGTTACAACATCTGTTTGAAAAGCTTTCTAAAAATCATTCCACAAACGGCTGTCGTGACACACAGACAGTAGTGTACGCTGTGAAGATCAAACTCACTAGTAACGTTTTGTTGAATATTACCTCACAAATGTTTCCTATGCTAAATTTAGCCAAGTTGTGGAACAAGGCCAGAAGTATAGAGCATTTAAAGCTACCAGGTGTTTAGAAAAATGAACTGTGAGATTGTTATGAGACATTTGATAGGATGATTGATTGATTTCATTTGAATCTGACATCGAAATTGAAGCCATGGGAGTTCCCTTTATCAAATTACGCTGTCATAGATCAGTTTGAACAAGATTCGCAATGAACAATGATACGAACCTGGGAAACGTATGGTAATAACATCTCATTCCATCTTACTAACCATGGGGCTGCATATCCTAAAACAAGGTGACATTTGAGGTTTTTCTTTAAACAAAAATTCTCTGTTTGATTTCTGATCAGAACAATAATCAAAACAACTCGTGTAATTTTGGAGTTTCTATAAATATTACAATATGAGTAATTAGAATAACCGAAAAAGAAAACTGTGAACGACCACGTTACAAAGAATTAATGTTAATGACAATTTAATTATAAAACTAATTATAACCATTGCACAACGCATTTTATGTTTGAAAACAATTGAACATAATTAAAATGAACGGATTTAAAACTATCAATAGACGTCAACAATAAGGTTCATTATTCAAATATAATAATATGAAATATCAATAAATTTTACCATAACTTAATAATGGCGTGGGCCAAAGCGGATTCTCATAATGGAAAAGTTACTTTGCGAGAGACGCTCCGAAAGTAAAGCCTTCTAACGTATATACTCGAATAATGAATGGACCCAATTTTTTAGTCAAGAAAATGTTTTTGGATCCCTATGATAAAATAAAACAGAAATCCTTCCTAGCTGTAACGGTGTTAGGACTACTGTGTGGTTGCACCGCATAGAGAGTAAGTAAAGTTGTCGACCGTAGTCAAGGGTGACCAGAAGGCTCCTTTTTCAAAAGCCACTACACCGAGGTGTAGGGGAGGGCGCTACTCCTTTCACTGGGTTGCTCCACTTCACCCTCGATTCGTACCATATATTGCTGAGTGTTAAGCAAGGAGGTATCTAGTACCATTTTTAAAGTTTTTGGTATGACGCGATCTGGGATTGAAGGAAAATGCTGAGAAGACCAACAATTTTTGTAAATGCCAACGAAAATTCAACCTTGACAACAACATTCAATAATAACCATCCACATTTATTACAAATTATTAAAAGATTACAGGGAAATCCTTAAAATAAAATCCGAACTGTAAATGTTTCTAGAACTGGGTCTATTTGCATATCGTTTGCCAAAAAATTCTTAGAGATATAAGAGGGGCTAACTAAATCTTAAACAACTATGTCATCCAAAAGGAACCACAAAAAAAATGATAAAATTTTAAAACTGTTCTAGACTGTGGCATAATGGCTAATGTGCCGGACTGCGATATCCTAGAAAGTGATTTCGATCTCCAGTAGCTATGTATACTTTTTGATTAATGTCCACAGGAAAGGTATATGCCTCCTTATTCATCCCAACATTGGGTTAAATAGTAATGCTACTATCCTCTTATAAAGGTTTCTTAAGCATTAAATGTCCCACAAAGGTTGATATGCCATCAAGCAAAGAAACCAAATTAACTGAAAAACACGTGATTTTGCTCAATCAATCATACTGTTTCATTCATGAGTTCGCAAGAATTTTAAAATATTCCACATATCAAACTATAAAATTACAAATATTACCAATATTTAAAAATGCTCATGTTGGCCGAAAAATATTTAGGGAAATTATGATGTGCCTTCCTCCTCAGTTGACGAATTACTATCACCGACATAGAAGTTGCTACAGACTACGCAATATATTTTGCTGTTTATTCTGGATTTGACGAGGATGAGTCAAAGTTTTGTATTATTTTAGTATATATTAGTTCATTGTGCGTATATCATGTGACCGAAGTAGTTCAAGCTGTGTTAGATATTTGCTGTAATTATTAGTACTATAGTGGTTGGTGAGTTGACATGTTGGGCATTGCTTCTCTCCGTTTGAGATTTGAAAGCAGCACTGATGAACGTATATTATAGTCTAATTCGGTAACTTGTAGATTACATATTCGAACTGGGCCATAACTCCGTTTGTTTGTTTGTTTGTTGTGTTTTATGGCATATCAACCTTTGTGTGTTATTTAATACCAAATCCATCTTTATACAAATAAACAATTCTTTTTCAAACAATTCAGTTTAGCAAAAGTTCACAGTTTAATTGGCAAAAACATTTCTATTTCAAGCTATTCAGTTTTGTCAAACAGTTTTATTTCAAACGATTCAATTTAGTATAAGTATAAATTTTGGTTTACACACAGTTAAATATCAAAACTGTTTCATTTTGAACAATTCAGTTGAGCATAAGTACATTTTCAATGTCAAAAGCAGTTCTATTTCAAACAATTCAGTTTAGCATACAAAAGCAGTTCCATTTCAAGCAACTGAATCGTTTGAAATAGAAAGGTTTTTGACTTTGAATTGTATGTAAACAAAAAACTATACTCATTCTAAACTGAATTCTTTGAGACTTTCATCCAAATTATTTAATTCGACGTTAAATGATTCAAAAAGGGTTGATACGGAGTAAAACAAAAGCCACCAACCACCCTTCGTAACCTTGGAATTACTAAATAGTCCATAAGGTTATCTAAATATTCCAAAACTTTTGACACATCCTAGAATTGTCTATTTATAGCATACCATATTTTTTAGACAAATGTGTTTTTTAAACTTTATGAGAAAGTGTTTCATTTTTAATTGAAATATCACTCTCAACTTCATCCTTTATTGTTGTTGAGAGGTTAGTTACGAGGAACATTAAATAAGTTTCCAGACTTTTTTCGTATGGGCACTTCTATTGGTAGTACACACATGAAACTCTAGTTCCCTTCCAAGTAATCTACTCCGGCTGCAATGCGCTTGTTGTGCTGTTCCAACATTTTCTGGAAGGCCCTATGGAAGTCCTCTTGTGTGAGTGTGTCAATGACCTCCGTCATAGCCTCTTTCATCTCATCTATTGTCTCATAAAGACAGCCTCTGAGCTTAGGGAATAACCAAAAGTCACAGGTAACAAGGTCTGGCTAATAGGGAGGGCGGGGAACTGTATTGATTCCTATCTTGGTCAAGTAATCTGTGACAAGGATGGAGTTGTTGACTGGTGCATTGTCCTGGTAGAAATGCCACTGACCCGATTCAATGAGTGCTGGCCCCTTCCGACGGAATCTCTTCCTGAAATTTCTTAAAACCTCAACTTAGAAACCCTAACCCTAACTCTTTGGCCAATCAACTCTAATGTATTGACTTCCTTACTCCTCCCACACCTCTCATCATCCCTCACAGACTCCCTGCCTTCCTTGAATCTATTATGCCATTCAAAAACTGATGCTTGATTCATGCAATCTGAAGCATTCCATACGTTTCTGAGGCATTTCTTCCAAGTTTAAAGCAGAATTTTATTGCATAACGTTCTTCTAAAGTGTCCTCACGTCCAGATTGCATTTATGAAATTCACCAGCTGTGACAATCAGGCTTTAGTAGGGTGTATTCCAATTCCTGCTGTAGCTGTTCATTCGAACCGGAAATCACAAAAATTGGCCAGCCATCTCATAAGATGTATAGCAATAACATACTGCATTTTCAAGAGTCTATGTCAATTTTAAATGTCTGTACAAAAAACAGGCTGAGAACTTATTGAAGGATTCACGTATATGAATTTACACATCTAAAGTGTTGACATTTCCTTTCACAGAATTTCAGTTCATTTGTTCAGCTCAGCAGAATATGAAGACTAAAAAAATCGCATTTTCTAATCTGACCGATGTCATCATCATCATCGTCGTCCATCGTGCCTAGAAGGTCGTCAAGGCTATATCCTGTATCGGCACATATATAGGTTCTAGATGGTAGTCCAACGTTTGCTTGTTCGCGTGAAGGTGTCCACAGTAGTATATCGCTTATGATTTCCTGCTTTCTTCTCCAGCAATGTCTCGCATGTCTAGTTTTGATAGTTTTCCTGATGGGTGTTGGGTGGCCGTCCAGCTGCTATTTTGTGGAGTTTTGCCTCAAGGACTTGTTCAATAAAAAAAAATTGAGCAATGTAATCGTAAATACTTAGACAAAGTTTGTAAATTCATAAGTCCACTTAAAATTATTTTTGTATAATTCACTTAAAACCCGACTCATATAACGGATTTTCAACTAGTAATGTATAATATATCATTGTTCCCAAAATAACTAAATGATTCTTGTCTAAGTTTTTCAAACTTCCCAAACATAGTTAAAGCTCTAAGATCAGCGGTTGTATCTGATTGATGTCATGCCAAAAAGACCTGCCGACCTTCAATTCCTTGCCAAACGTCACTTATACATATAATTTCTATGTGTTATGTTTATGTGTAAAGTGAGATCCTTCCTCGGGTTATGGGCCTCTTATCTTCTTCCGGTCTGTGAATGACACTTTGATCACCACAGAAACGAATACCAGATCTATAAATTGATTCATGACTTCCGTTTGTCGTTTTGCTTTTATTCTATCATACTACTTGGTTTCTCTCTGCCTTGCTTTCTTGCTTCCTATTCCTTATATGGTAGTTTTATTCCTCGCTTCTTTCTTTTGCATTTTCATCCTTTTTTTGTTCCTTTTCTTTCGCTTTTATCTTCTTTTGTTCTCTCTTTATTTCTTTCGCTTTTTTATTCTTTCTTTTGCTCAAACTTTCACTTTATTTTCTGTTGCCTTCTTTCCTTCTTTTTTCTTTCTTTTTTCTTTCTTTTAATTCCATTCCTTATTCATTATTTTTCTTTTGTCATAGTAACGTTTACTTCTTTATTCTTTGTTTTTCTTTTTTCTTTCTTTCCTTCTTTCTTTCACAACTTTTCACTATTAGTAGCATCTTTTATTTCTGCTTTTTCTCTCTCTTTATTTATTTAGTTAGTTATCTTTTTTCCAATCGTTCATCTTTTTTCTTCTTCCTTACAGTATTGTTTCACTGCTTATAATATCCTTCTTTCTTCATTGTTTTTCTTCTTGGATTTTTTCCTTTCATTCATTTTCTTATTTCTTTAAACTGTCGCTAATTTTCTTTCTTTCTTTCTTTCTTTCTTTCTTTCTTTCTTTCTTTCTTATAAAATAGGATATTAGTTTCCAAACTATCTAATATTTCTTTCTTTATCTAATAATACATTTTTCTCTCTTTCTTTGCCTCTTATCAATTTTCTAAATATTTTCTTTCTTGATCCATTTTTCCTTTCACATATTTCTTTTTTTACCTTTTCATTTTTTTTATTTGCATCTTTCTTTCTTTTTTTTTCTTTTTCTTCCTCTTTTCTTTCAGTATTTTTAAAGATTTTTAGTTCTTCTTCCACCTTATATTTATTTTTATGTCTGCGCATTTTCTGTTTGATTTTCTTCTTTATTTGATTCTCTCTTTTTTTAATTTCTCTTTCTCTCATTTTTTATTTGTAATTTCTCTTATTTTTATTTCTTTTTGCACGTTTCTCTTCTCTCTCTCTCTCTCTCTCTCTCTCTCTCTCTCTCTCTCTCTCTCTCTCTCTCTCTCTCTCTCTTGATTCTTCCTTTAAATAATAACTTCGTATTTCACATATCGTATTTCGTTTTCCCTATTTCTTTTTTTTATATTCACAATTTTATTCTGGGATTAGCATAACCTTTTCTATTTTCTTTTTTTATTTTTACTTTTTTACAATTCTGTTTTTTCGTTAATTGATATATTTATTTTTTTAACTGGATATTTCATCTTCTATTTTCCTTCTTTTTGAGTTACTTTCATCGTCTTATTTCTTATTCTTTCCCTTTCTCATTCTTTTAATATATTCCTTTTTTGGACAGTCATTTTTTAAATTCTTTTTTAATTTCGCTTGTTTTGTTTTTTTCTCCTTTTTTTTTTTCATACCAGCTTCATTTTTTTCTCATTGTCCTTTTTCTTTCTTTCATTATTCTTTTCTTTTATAGTTATCCTTTTTTAATTATTTCTTCTGTCTTTCTCTCTCTCTCTCTCTCTTCTAGTTCTTTAGTTCTCTTTTTTCTTCTTTTTTTTAACTTAATCTAATTCCCTTTTTTCTTTTATTTTCTCTTATTTATTCTTCGTCTCTCTTTTTTTGATTTTTTACTTTCTTTCAGGTTTCATTTTTTTTTCTCTCATAGTCCTTTTTCATCCATTGCATTTATTCTCCTTTACTTTTATTAAAATTAGTTGTTCTTCTTTCTCTGTTTCCTAACTCTTCCATTCTTTAATATTTCATTTTTCTAGTAGAGTGTTTGCTAATGGTAGGGCGATCTGGGTTCAATCCCCGGTCGAGTCATACCGAAGACTCAAAAAATGGTACTTGATGCCACCTTGCTTAACAGTCAGCATTATAAGGTAAGAATTAAGGGTAAAGTGGAGCAATCCAGGGAATGGAGTAGCAGCCTTCCCTACACTTCGGTGTAGTAGCTATTGAACAGGGAGCCTTCGGGACCCTTTCGACTAAGGTCACCAACTTTACTTACTTTTACCTTCTTTTTCTAATTGTTTCTTTTTTCTTTTTCTTTTTTTTTTATTTTCGCTTGTTTTTACTTTTTTCTGATTTTTTCCAATAACCCTTTCTTTTATTTCGTTTTTCTGTCTTAATTTGTACGTTTTTTTTTCTCTGTTTTCTCCTTTTCTTTCCCGAGAACTTTACTTTCTTTTTTTATTTTCACGGTTTTATTGTTTTTAGAAGCAAAATCAGATTTTAACTCTTGCTGTATCAATTATGCCATTTCCTGTTCATCATACATTACCTCCTCTCTATTCCTTCCTTTATTTCCTGTATTTTCTCTCTTTTTCCAACTCTTTCTCATTTTCTCCCAAACTTCCGTTTCCTGTTCTCTTTCCACCCAATCGCCTCGTCTTTCTTTTCCCCTACCCTTCTATTTTCGCCATATTATCCTCAGAACATATGACTAGTTTGATATCGGAAGTCTGATCTCATCATCCGGTTTTGGTTTTCTTAAACAGATTCCGAGGGTCAGACCTGTGACTTATTTCACTGACCAATAGATATTTGGCCTTAAAATTGGTCAGTACCAGGAAAAAGCAGACCAGCCGTCTCTTTTTACAAAATCTGCCCTCGTTTCATCTGAAGCTGTTGATTTTTCTTTGAATTCAATCAATTTCTTTTACCAATTCCATTTACATGTATCTGCAGACATAAACTTCACCGTATCAATTACATACAAACATTGATATGATCTCCTGCTTATGTAAGTAAAGTAAGTAAAGTTAGCGACCATAGTCGAGGGTGACCCGAAGGCTCCCTTTTCGATAGCTACTACACCAAGGTGTAGGGGAGGGCGCTACTCCATTCCCAGGATTGCTCCACTTTACCTTTGAACCGTACCTTATAATGCTGAGTGTTAAGCAAGGTGGTATCAAGTACCATTTTTAAAGTCTTTGGTATGACTCGACCTGGGATTGAACCCAGGTCTCCCGGGCCATTGGCGAACACTCTAACCGCTGGGACAACATATTAGTCGAACTTTTTTTACTAAAATGTATTTTAATTTCTCTTCGTCTTATATGCCATATGCGGGTTTAAAATTCGCGATACTCGGCCGAAATTAATTATCTGGCCACTGTTATAAGTTTAGACCTCAGAGTAACTTTCATATACCTATTGACATTATTTGAAAGGCTATTATGCAGATTAAAATGTTATTATTAATTAATTAATATTCATTATATCAATTTCATCAGGTTTTATATTAGGACTTTTACTTGATTTGCATTCCTGAAATTTGGGTGAGTCATATACACCCGGGCATCTTATATATCGTTAAATACGGTATATATATATATATATATATATATATATATATATATATATATATATATATATATTGTCATCCACAGACAGACTGTTTCGTTTTATCGCAACTCTTCAGTGTGGCTAGATACGTAGGACGCTTGAAGCTGGGATCGAAACCCGCCCAACTTTACGTTAGACTTAGTACCAGACAACTCGTCATCAAGCGTACCACGTCGGCAGCGCGAATTATAAGGTATTATGTAGTAACAATTGCAGCAGCGTTCGTTTGTTTACATTTTATACCTTACCGGATACCAGAGTGGTTAATTCGTTCGAAGAGCTTTACATTATGCGAGTGGCAGCTGAAAATTCCTTCGCCAGTTGCAAGCAATATTGAACAAGTCCTGGCGGCAACAACCCACAAGGCACCAACTATACGGCCAACTGCCTCCCATCACGAAAACTATACAAGTTAGACGAACCAGACACGCAGGACACTGCTGGCGAAGCAAGGACGAACTCATCAGTGATGTACTCCTATGGACCCCCGCATATGGCCTAGCAAAAGCAGGACGGCCAGCTCGAACATACATACAGCAGCTATGTGAGGATACGGGATGTAGCCCTGAAGACCTGCCAAAAGCGATGAACGATTATTAAATACATCTACTTAGTGACATCCACACACAAAGAAAGATCTTTTGCACACACGAAATATTTGATCTAGTTTTAAAATTATTGTTAACTTCCATCTTGTGCATAGCATATTGGGCGGCGGGGGCATTACCGCTTTAATTGTTATCGCCTTTTCTTTCCAACAAACTTTTCTCTCGAGTTCAAGAAATCTGTTAAATTTGTGGATTGTGTTTTATTTAACGTTAAAGGCGTTTAAATATATTTTGTCTCTACCTAGTGACATCCACACACAAAGATATTTTACATTATCAAAATATATCATGTAGTTGTAAAACAATGCAATTTTCCTTGTTAGTGCTATTTTTTTGTTAATACCATATTGGAACATATTAACGCTTTACCAAATATCATATTTACCCAACCCCTCCGCTCGGGCAGGAGATGACTCAAGGTCAATTTTTAAGCGGACTTTAACAGGTTTGAATTCAGAGTTTTCCTTCTCCTAGACTAGTTGCTTCACCAAGGCTAAAGAACCTAGTCTGTCCTACTGGAGGGAGAATAATTGGATTCATACCTTTCCCAAGAGTATTAGTGATATGTGAAATGCAATCAGTCTCGTCCAGGATTTGAACTCGTGTCGCCGTGTCCATTTCCTGCGACGATAACCATTACACCACGGGCAAATATCACCTTTTTCTATGATTCTCAACAAATAAAATTTATCATATTTGTCTGAATGTATTCTATTTAATCATATTTTTCATCGATGTATTTCAATAAGGAGAAGAGTCTAGCATTTCGGTAGTTAAAAATCATGTACAAAAGCAAGTTTTGTTAAACAAAATTGATTTTTAAATTTGAATTACCATGAGCAGAAAATCCATCCCTCACTAGAGAGCCCTTTTGAACATATCAACAGTGTATACCGTCATCTCCCCTACTGCAGATCGAAACAGCGACTACAAAATGGAAAACCAAAACTCTCCTACTGAGTTACTTGTCTACATAACACGTATCTGGTGCCGAATTAACTAGTCACAATAAATGCGAGGCCAATGAACGTATGTGTCTTGTTACATGCGAGTAAGAGTACGGATATAATTATAAAACAAAGCAGATAATTCAATTTTATAATTTTGCTCTTTGAAAAAAAAATTAAAAATTGATTTTATTAACTTTTGAAATTGCCTTCGTTTTTCATGCGGCAAACCCCGAATAAAATCATCATTATCAGTTCATAATTCTTTCTTTGTATTTTTCGATGTAGTACGGGAATAGATGTTATTTTTAGGGCCTCACAGGATCAGCAAACCAGACCTGATCACTGGATATCCTAACTATCTTCGAGGTAAATAACACAACAATAAGAGATCAGATAGAGTCAGTTTCCATCAACATGTAACACCCGAATTAAACCAAATTTGGAATGTGTACCATATTGTTGATAAGTCGTATACTCGGAACGCAACTCATATAAAAAGTAAAGAAAGATTTTTTCTTTTTATTTATGGCGGACTTTTTGTCCTCAACTTGGCAGTTTTTTTAGGGGTTTTTTTTGTGTGTGTTGTTTCTTCTTTCACTACGTTTCGGCCAAATTGCACATCTGGCCTTCTTCAGGTGATTTACCGCGACCTCGGAGTCTTGTAACCGTATCCCCAGTAATTACTGCCTTCCATAGTTGTTGTCAGACCAAGTAAACCTTAGGTAAGATTTGAAACCGCTATCTTCTGATAATGCTCACTTAGATCCGAAGAGACTCAACGCCTCTATCCGTTGCGCCACGGGCCCCGAAGGGCGATCATGAATTGGTTTTTTGGGTCTTATAAATCCTTATCTGGTCTTCCATAGTCGGGTCTGTACCGAATTTTTGTAATTGTCTTGAATTGGAATCATTTTGAGATGAGGCTTCTTAATCTGAGAATTAAAATTCAGTCAATAATAAATATAGTAATATCTACATCCAATGCTAGAATGTACGGTCTACAACGTCTCGATTGTATTTATGAAAATATGTGAGGTAAACATCTTGTAACTTCCTAAAATGAATTTACAAACATAAAAGGGGGTTGAAAAAAGAAAACAGAAATAATGGTTTAGTTTGACTAAATTCGAAAAAAACTAATCACAACTTCAATTTTAAACGTTCCAGAATGTTGATTCCTTTACATAATAAAAACACGATGATTCCTTTACATAATAAAAACACGATGATTCCTTTACATAATAAAAACACGACGGAAAACGAACGATTACACCTTTGAACTGAGACCTTTTTTTCAATTTACCTCTTTGTTTAATCAAATCAGTGCTAAAAAGTTAATGAATACCTTTTTAGAAATAATTTGGCTTTATTATATATATATATATATATATATATATATATATATATATATATATATATATATATATATACGTGGTGCATTTAAAAAGAAAATAAATAAAAAGAAACCCTCGGTATGTTGAGGTTTGAAGCGAGTTCAGGAAGAGATTCCGTTGAAAGAGGCCAGCACTCATAAAATCGGCTCAGTGGCATTTCCACCAGGACAATACACCTGTCCACAACTCCATCCTTGTCACAGACTATTTGACCAAGATGGGCATCAAGACAGTTCCCCACCCTGCCTATAGCCCAGACCTTGCTCCCGGTGACTCTTAATTATCCCCTAAGCTCAGAGGCCGTTGCTATGAGATAATTGATGAGATGAAAGAGGCTGTGACGAAGGTCGACATACTCACACAAGAGGACTTCCATGGGGCCTTCCAGAAGTTGTTGGAACGGTAGAACAAATGCATTGCAGCCGGAGGAGGTTACTTCGAAGGAGACTGGAGTGTTTCATATGTGTACTATCAATAAAAGTGCCCATACGAAAAAGTCTGGAAACTTATTTAATGATCCTCGTATATATATATATATATATATATATATATATAAATAGATAGATAAATTTATCAAACAGACAGGGAAATATAAAAACAAAAGGACTGATTTTGACACATGTCATAGAATTTTTTTTTACAGAGGAATTATATTCTATAAGTACTGCGCGAAATACAGAAACACCGTTTCAACCTAATAGGGACACATTAGAAGTGTATACCATGATCTCCCCCAATGGAGATCGAACCAGTAACGACGGAATGCAGATTTGAAACTCTACCACTGAGCTAGCAATCCACATCACCCACAACCGCCTTTGTCATGCATTTAATATGATTTCTTAATTTGAAATTGCTTGTGTGCAACGTGGACCAGTAACTCAGAGGTAGAGTTTCGATTTTGCATTTTGTGGTGACTGGTTCGTTCTTCAGTGGGGGAGATGATGGTGTACACTGCTGATGAGAACTCCTAAGGTCGAAACAGCTGTCCAGTGATTCTGTATGTCACATGCAGTGATTGCCAGGTGTTCTGGCCATGTTAATTCAATTTATAATTGGTACAAGTGTTTAGTAATGTTTGAAAAAAGGTAGATATGAACAAAATAAATTAGATGTGAACATAGTAGGATAGAACTTAAGTTTGTTTTTTTTTTTTTATGAAAATGATGTATGTTTATAAAATAATTTTTTGAACTGTTATTTCATAGCACGGATTTAAAACTGAACGCTACATATGGAAATGCAATGTTTAAAATTGTCCGTTTTTTTTGTCATTTCATTTATCAAATATAGAATTAATTTGAATAAAATTCAGGAGATACAACATAAATATTTAAACGCCCTATTGATGGTTTGAAGTTTTCATGTTTAAAAACCCAAAGCGTTTTACGTGTGCAAATAAATTAAACTATAAGTAAAATAATCCTTTGAAGATCTTATATTTTTCATATTGGTTTTTATATCATCATCATAATTATCATGTCGCGCTATCAGCACGGATATTCCTGACCCTCTCTCGCCACACCTCCCTATTGTTCATTGCTTTCGGCAGATCCCTTGGGCTACATCCAGTATCGGCACAGAGCTGCTGTATGTAGGTTCGAGCTAGTCTTCCTGCCTTTGCTCGTCCATGTGATGGGGTCCACAGGAGTACATCACTCACGAGCTCGTTCCTACTTTTCTAGCAGTGTCCCACGTGTCTGGTTCGTCTAATTTTGATAGTTTGCATGATAAGTGGTAGGTGGCCCTATAGCTGCTGCTTTGTAGGGAGTGTCTCCGGGACTTGTTCAATATTGCTTGCAATATTCTGGTGTAATTGCCGTCAAGCTTTTTCTCCATCTGTTTAGTCAGCGACCATGTGGTGCATCCATACAACAGTATCAACACTACCACTGCTTGGAAGAAACTGTGCTTCATTTTATTGGTCAGGTCTGACTTCCATATGACTGAAATTCTATCGATAGCTGTTCATACTTTTGATAGTTGATGTCTGTCTCGGTTGATGAAACACTGCTCGCTGGGTAGGTGAACTTATATATATATATATATATATATATAGAGAGAGAGAGAGAGAGAGAGAAAGAGAGAAAGAAAAACTTGTGTAAAGACTACAGTAAGTAAATATGCAAAGCGTTCAGATACTGCTGATTAGATGAAAGAAAAAGAGGAGCAATACACACGATATAATATTTTTTATTTCTTTTGTCTGCTGTGAATATCTTATTTAATTAATTAATTTATTTATTTACTTATTCACTTTTTTATTTTGTTTCATTTGATTTTATTACTTATTATAATAGTCCACGAAAGGGGTCATTAACCTTAGTAATATAATTAAGTCAATAGAAAATATGATTTAATGGAATTAGATTTGTCCAAATCTATTAAATTTTATATTGAATGTTAGGTTCAAAAATTAATTATTTTAAACACAAACACTACATATTTATTTATTAAATTAATTTTAAAAAAATAATTTTCGTCTAAGATCCCATCAGTATCATTTGTTTACACTAGGATATTTTTCCGCGCGTACCACAGACAAATAAATAAATATGCTCGTGTGTTGGTGGGAATGAGTGAATGTGATGGGTTTGTCAGCAAAACTCCCTTTATATCTCGACATAACAATTTTTAAAGAAATGCATATTTTGCGAATTGAATTACCACGACCAGAAAACCCGGCGCTCACCAACGCACGACATACGGGAACACTAGACAGCTGTTTCGACCTTAATAGGTCACATCAGCAGTGTATACAGTAATCTCCACAACTGGAGATCGAACTAGCGACCATAGATCTCCAGTGGAGGAGATTACAGTATACACTGCTGATGAGACATGATAAGGTCGAAAAAGCTGTCAAGTGTTTCCGTATGTCGTGCATAGGTGTTCGCCGGGTTTTCTGGTCGTGGTAATTCAATTCACAATATTAATTCCTCTACTTAAAAAGAAATAAAAATATGTACAACGTTCATATTTGTTGAGAAAACTTCTTGGCGATTCACTAAAGAGCAGAAATATGTTTGAATTTTCGGTGATTATTTTTTTCAAATTTGATTGATTTAACGGCACGTCAAAATGTATTGGATTTTTTTATGCCTTGATATTTGAGCATCCGGTTCATTGTACATTCATATTTTGTGTGGTTGTTGCTCAAGTGTTTGTTTGTTTTTTTAATTTATTTTAAACAGATCAATTCGACCCATAGAAACTTTACAGGTACAACCACTTTGAGTGGACCTGGAAGTAATGGCAATGAAAGAGTACCGCACACTTCGTAGATATGCCGAGCTGGAGCCTCAGTATCAGATGCGATTTTCTGTCATACCTAGGGTTCATTTTTATTTATTTTCTTATTTTCTAAAGTGTTTAAATTTTTAATTTTCCATTTGTGTGTGTGTGTGTGTGAAAGGTTATATCTTGGGCTGCGAATATGCTGAGTGATACATTCAGCAAATTCTAAGCCTCAGAAACACTGCGAATTTTTTATATTAGTTGTATGATTAACAAGTTTAAGGTTATATTTATCCAAGTATTTTTGTCAAACAAGAATGTTTTTGTAATTCCAGACATTTAATACCTTATAAAAATGGGCTCAGTATAATTCTCAGCCCTTTCAGCTTACTAGACTGTTTTCAATGATTCTTGGCCAAAATGTTGAAACATTTCAAAGGAAAGAAAATTACGAAAATAAAAATTTAAAAAAATTATTTGTTTTAGTTTCTTCGTCTAATTGCACAACATTCATGGGTTATTAAAAGCAAAAGCCATTCTTGTGAAAAAATGTCAGTGTTACCATTTAACACAAACTGGGTTTATAAGGGGGTTCATAACTTTAGGACGGTTCATAGTCTGAAAGTGAATACAATAAAGCGACTGTAGTTCGAATTCGCTTATTTCAAGGGCGCAATCTGGCACTTCAGCCATTACGCCATAGGGAATTCCCTAATGGAACTGAAGAAATAGAAGGATAGTTTACAATTCACATATTCTAACCTTATTTCAGTATACTAATGTTTATAACAACCTATGGGCGGAGTTTAGAAAATGCTGATTGTATCCCTTGCTGATAGATAAGACTATCTCCATAAAAAAGGGGTGTTCTAGGTATAATAATCATCTGAATCCAATAGCGATGCTTCGATTCTCAACATTTGGGAATTGTAGAGAGCCCTTTCATTACCATTAATCCCAGGTCCACTCTGACCCAGAGTGTCATGACCTGCTAGAAATCCACCCATGGGTCGAATAGATCTGTTCAAAAAATCATTCCTTTTTGAACCGTGTAAAAAAGATTCTAAAGAAACAACTACACAAAAGGAAGTCTTCGTGGCGCAGTGGCTATCATAGTGGACTGTGAGATCGTAGTAACTGAGTTCGAACTCCTGCCACGCTATAACGTTTAATTTTGGGAAGGATAAAATTCCACTTATCCCTTCCCCTGGATATGGGTTTAATAATACCATTACTGTTCTTCTACAAGGATGGTTTTGGCATCAAATAACCCATGAAAGTTGATATGCCATTAAACTAAGAAACTAAATTAAAACGAATTCACAAAGAATGTAGATATCAACGTACGATAGCATAAAATATCCCAAGATGAGTTGAAATACCGTTAAAATCAGTCAATCACTCATAATGTTTATCATTATTATCGAGAATTGATTTTACTATGGAAGTGTAAAAACAAGAGTTTACAGAAGGATTCTGGAATGTCATTCAAGTCATGTGTATTGGAAAGCCCGGATGTAGTTTCCATGCTTGTATTCCATGAGGCTTTGTGCGGCAACTTTTGATCTATTCTTAAAGATGCCTGTATCATATGTATACGTTTGAAAGTGGATTCTTTTGATATGTTACTTTGATACAGACTTATTTAACCTTGAAAATCTCTGACCTCGTCTTGTATCATATAACTAACTATCTGTCAGTTTTATTCTCAATCTGCACATGTATCTACTGGTGTGTGTTTATACTATTTGCTCTTGCTTTATCAACGTGGAAATAAGTTTTTAATTCTGAATAGAACAATATCTTAAATCTTTACGCCGCCGATCGGTGGAACTGAGAATATACTGACTGTATCCTATTGAAGAGTTAAGACTCTCGACAAAAACTGGGTGTCCCAAGCATGAAACTAAACTACATCCGAGGGTGAGGCTCAAGTTCAAGAGATTTAGGGAGTGTGGAGTACTTCTTGTTGCCATTAATTCCAGGGACACACAGTGCGGTAATACCTGTTAAGGCAGTATCTATGGATGGAATAGAGCTGTTTAATATTTTATTGGACCGTGCGCAAAAAAAAAAACTCTTTTAAAATAACTTCATAAAAGACGTAAATATGAATATACAATGAACGCTATGCTCTACGATCTTGGGATATTATAACTTTAGATGGGTTGGCATGTCGTTAAAATCAGTCAGTTATTAGATTAGTTAATAAAACGGAAGTGCTATAACTTTCTATGGGAGTAGAATGTGCAGCAAATTAACGAAACACGTTATAGTGGCTTAGGCATAGGTATGAGTAGCGAGTAGGGAGAGGTGATCCACGTGGTCATTCAGGCATTTGTTGGAGAACGCGAAGGTTGATATAGAAGAAACAACACGGACACTTTAGTATTTTTCTTTAGGGTTTATAGCTGGTTCACTACTGTGGGTTTTCCTATAAGAGAGAGAAAGATTGGTTTTCTATTTTCTATTAAAAGATCGCAACTCCTCTTGAGATAAAATTTAGGCCCGTCTTCCTTCTACGCCTATTGCTTCAATTCTCCCTTTCAAAAACCGATCTTTCCCATACTTCCGCCAGTCGTGTCAGAGGGTGGGGAGAAACATATCCGTTTTCGGTGGTTCCACACCTGCGCAGAAGATTTGGATCCCCCTTTTTTTCTTGTCATTTTTAATTACCGCAGTCATTTACTCGTGTCTGGCTGACGTACAATGACTGCTTTGGCCAGGCCGTTCGGAGACTGTCTGCTGTTTTTTTTTTTTTAATTTCAATTTTCTCTAAGCCGTTCAATTACGTTACATTACTGTAAGAAAGAGTAGCTTAATATTGGTGACATGAGAAGTTTAATAGACGTCATCTTTTTATATAATCATATGTTATTGATAATAATCAATAATTTACATATATGTTCTCAAGTGTTTATTATTTCGTACATTGAGCAAATAAATGTTTTATTGTACTTTTTTTAATTGTTTACCGGTATGCAAGTCCTGAATTCTTTTTAGAATTAAACTTTGAAATCATTCCTGAAATCCAGATCTAGTATTTTGGTTCAGCTGTAAAATATATTAGATTCGTTCTCTTTGAATATTTGACTTCAACTGTCAACTCATGGGATAACTGGTCCCAGACCCACGAACAAAAAATAGAAAAGTTATTATAGGAAATGATGACAGACGATCATTTTTAAAAGGAAAGGATAATTTCATTTTTATATGTGATGAAACATTCTGATTCAGAGACTGCTGCACACTCTTGGTTGATTGTTTGTTTTATGGCATATCGACCTTCTTGTGTTATTTAATACCAAATCCATCCGTCTAGAAGAACCGTAGTGTTACTATTTAACCCATAAATTTGAGGATAAGGAGGCTCATACCTTTCCGAAGG
The DNA here is from genome assembly GCA_963585895.1 of Sepioteuthis lessoniana. Lineage (NCBI taxonomy): Eukaryota > Metazoa > Mollusca > Cephalopoda > Myopsida > Loliginidae > Sepioteuthis > Sepioteuthis lessoniana. Next base: position 5,240,093 of record OY757921.1, on the reverse strand, counting down.
GTATTTGTTTGAAAGTGGCCGTAATAACGCGACTGGAGTTCGAACTCGCTTACGACTATTCCACGGTCCAGCACTTTAACCATTATACCACAAAGACACCACTTCTTAGTAGAGGAATACTCGTAGGAGTGTTGTCAACTTAGTTCAAACTCCAAACGTTCTACTGCGTTTATTTTCGTACTATAACCTTGGGAAAGGTATAACACACATATCGGTCCTTCTACAAGAATAGCTTTCTCATTAAATAACCTCTGAAGGTTGATATGCCATTAAAAGAAAATAATATAACCTACTCTTCACAGTATCTCTTATAGTCTATCATTTTATTGATTCCAAAGTTCAGGTGTGTTTTCAAATATGTGAATTGCAATATTGAAGTTTTGACGTCCAGGAATAGCAAGTAAAGATCATTAAAGTTCGTTGAATTATTCGTTAAAAAAATTAAAAGATCATTAAGTAATTTCACGGATAGAAACTAAAATTATAATTCCCTTAAGAACGATGCCAATTTTTACCCAGGTATATTGTACACTTAGGGTACTGATGATAGAGCCGTTATTTAGAAACCGTCTTCATCAGTTTTGGTGATCACTTACAGTAAAGTTGGTGACCTTAGTGGAGGGTGACCCGAAGGCTCTCTTTTCAATAACAACTACACCGACGTGTAGGAGAGGACACTACTTCATTCCAAAAAATGCTCCACTTTACCCTTGTTCCTCACTTTATAGTGCCGAGGGCTAGGCAAGGCGGCATCAAGTACCATTTTTGAGTCTTTGGTACGAATCGACCAGGGATTGAACCCCGGTCTCGCGGACCATTGGTGAACACTCTACTTATTTGAGCAATTTGGCGTAGTAAATAGCGCGTTCGCAATGGTCCAGGAGACCTGGGTTTAATCCCAGGTCGCGTTATACCAAAGACTTTAAAAATGGTACTTGATATTTCTTTGCTTAACACTCAGCAATGTAAGGTACGTATCAAGGGTAAAGGGGAGAAATCCAGGAAATTCAGTAGCACCCCCCCTACACTTCGGTGTTGTAACTATTGAGAAGGAGGTGCCCGTGGTGTAATGGTTATCGTCGTAGGAAATGAACACGGCGACACGAGTTCAAATACTGGACGAGACTGATTGCATTTCACATAGTGCTAATACCCTTGGGAAAGGTATGAATCCAATAATTCTCCCTCCAGCTATGGGTAAATAGTAGGGCAAACTAGGTTCTTTAGCCTTGGTGAAGCAACTAGTCTAGGAGAAGGAAAACTCTGAATTCAAACCTGTTAAACTCCGCTTAAAAATTGACCTTGTGTCATATCCTGCCCGAGCGGAGGGTTTGGTAAATATGGTTGTAGCTATTGAAAAGGGAGCCTTCTGGTCGCCCTTGACTACGGTCGCTGACTTTACTCACAGTAATCGAGCGATATTACACGTGCGTTTAATCTTTTGTAAAGTGAAACGTTTTTACATTTGTAATTTTCTACAGATTGTTTACTGATTGTTTGTTTTAATCTCATTTATCTCATGAAAGACTCAGATTTATGGATGATATGAGGCTACATTTTTTGCAGCTCTGGGGAGTGTAGACTAACCACTTCTTTGCCATTACTCCCAGGTTCACGCTGAACCAGTATGGCAATATTTATTAGGGTTACATTTATGGATAAGATATATCTGTTTGAGATCGTATATAAGGTTTTAATCTTCGTTCATATTTGAGCTCTTAAATACTGATATTTCAATCCAGTATGAATAGTTTACCAATTTAACATGATTGTGAAGATACATTTCGTACTGTATATAATTTGAGACCACATGTTTTCAACTAACTTTGGTATAAAAAAAAAACAACATACCATGAAACCAACCAACTAATCATCCAGCCAATGAATAAAAGTGCAGAATTTATGTGCATTAATAATTAATGCTGAATTTTAGTCACGTCGCAGCCCTCTACGCAGACACAAAGCGGACGAAATGATTGTGTCATACGCTATTCCCATTCAAGCATTCATTCCTTCGTACTGAGTCATGTATGCTGTTTTCCATGTACGAATACTTTTCATTATTGAAACTTATTTCGCGTATAAACATGTCTGTTTAAGAACAAATGAAAGCTGCAGTGTTTTAAAACAACCTTGATATGCTTGATATAACGAACAGTAACGGCTGTGTTCACAAATAAAATAAACCTACATCTGAGGGAAAGTAGATCATTGTTAACACCGATCCTAAAGTTAAAACGTCATTCGTCTTTGTTGAAAATTTATTCACAGTGAAAGCAGATTTTCGCATCCAAGTTTTATAGATAAGGTTTACTATTTTTTTAAACATCCTGTACACTGTAAAATACAATAATGCTTTTTAAACAGCATCGTTCATAAATAAGTACACATCTAAAAATGTTTCTAATACGGATCTTGTTAGGTATTATTTATTACTACATTCTACAGCACTGAAAATCTGCAACCATAAAAAAATATTTATGAGTAAAAAAGATGTGCACCATCTTATATCCTTACGCAATATGACAGTCTTATTTTTTGTACCACGATCAAAATGCTATTGTGTTTGGTAATAAATAATACCCAATAATATCCGTATTGATAATAGAATAATCTCTGGGAAATAATTTGGTATCTTTGATTAAGAAAAATTGACTGTTTATAAAAATATCATTATGGGTGTATTCATTTGTGAACGGGACTATATATATACATATATATATAGTGTGACGCGCCCTCTCAAATTGCCATTATGTCTTTTTTTGATTCAAAGAGTTTCCTCCTGGTCCATTTTGGCCCAGAATCTTAAAAGAGAGATGGTCCAGGTATTTATTCTACTGCAAAATTTGCTTTCGAGAAGTTTTTCTTCTTCTTTCGAGATACACTTTCTTTTCATCTTTAATTGCTCTAAAATTCCTAAGTAGTATTTTTTCTCAAAGTGTTCTGTTGTTTTCCTCTTCAGACTTCTGTTTTTTCTCTTTTCCCTTTTTCTTTATTAAAATGTCGGACTTTTCAATACCAAATTTCATCCCCACATCCAGATTGTAGATTTTAATTGTTTCATTAAGAGTTTCTCGTTCTTTTTCTTTTTTTAGCCGTCTTTGTGTCCTTTAATATGTATTGATATATACATAGTAAATAGCTTTTTCCTATAGTTCCTTTGCGACATTCGTTCCTCTTTCAAGTGAGTGGTAGATTTTCTTTCTTATCTGTGCAGTTAGGATATCCCATATCACTGGTAAACATGTTATTGGTCTATATTTTCTTGATAATTTGGTGGTTCTTTCTGGTTCTTATTTTATTCCTGGAGAGCTTTTCAGCGTTAGCTAATGGTTTTCCACTGGAGTTTGAGTGACAGCAAGTCTCCTCAAGTCTCCAGAACTCTTCTCAGTATTCTGGCCGATCTGAACAATGGTATAGTTTGGACAGTCTCTCCCCCCCCCCCCGTCTCGTTTTATTTCTAAGTCCTCGTCCCCTTGTATCAATCCTTTGGTGATTGTACCAATAGAACCAATTACACTTGGAGTAATCATCACTTTCATGTTCCACAGTATTTTCAATTCCCCAGCAAGGTCAAAGTACTTATCACTCTTTTTGCATTCTCTACTCGGATGTCCAACGGGACAATTATTGTTATTATTATTGACTCATTAGAGCTTTTCACATCAGCGTTAGCCGATGATTTTTCACTGGAGTCTGAGTTACAGCAAGTCTCCTTAAGTCTACAGGACTCTTCCCAGTATTCTGGCCATTCTCAATAATGCTGTTGTTTGGATGGTCTCCACCCGTCCGCCAACCTCCAAGTCCTCTAGGACCCTCAATAATCACAATTGGCACAATCGTTATTTTCATGTTCCACAGATTTTTTCAATTCTCTCGCAAGGTCGAGGTACTTATCCTTCTTTTCACTTTCTTTCAGATTTATTCTGTGGTCTGCCGGGATAGCAAAGTCGACAATTTTGCAGATTCTCTTTTTTTTGTTGATTATTATAAGGTCTGGTCTTCTGGCTGGGATTAGGTGATCCGTTTGTATGTTAAAGTCCATTAGGAGTTTATGCGTGTTATGCGAACTTTTCACTCAGTTTTCAGAAAAGTGTATCTCAGAAGAAGAAGAAAAATTCTCGAAAACAAATTTTGCAGCACAAAAGATACCTGGACACTCTCTCTCTTTCAAGATTCTGAACCATTCTTAAAATGGTCGTTCATTGGTTTTTAAGTGACAACAAATCTTCGCAAGTTTCCAGCCCTCCTCTCAGAATTCTACTTTATCTTAACACTGCTGTGACCAGATCGATCTTGATTTTTCTATCGTTTTCCCATTCCTCCATTTTCCTTTCTAAGTCTTTGGATACCGTTTATATAGCACCAACCACAATTGGTATCACTGTCAATTTCATGTTCTGCACCTCTTTTAGCTCTCTGATTAGCTCCAATTATTTATCTATCTTTTTGCTTTCTTTCATTTTCAATAAGTTGTTCACTGGAACAATATCCATAAGTTGATAAGTTTTTTTGTTGTCAACTGAAACTAAGTCGAACCCATTCCAAAATCTCAGATATTATAATAATAATAATAATAATAATAATAATAATTATTATTATTATTATTATTATGCTTGTTCTATGTGAGTTTCCACACTAGGTTTTAACTGATGGCATTTCTCTAGAGTCTGCGTAACCGCAAATCTTCTCAGGTCTTTTGGACTCATCTGGGTATTCTAGCCGACCACCTTATTTTCCGGAAGTCTTCTTGCTCTTATTTATTTTTGTTTTCCCTTTCAGTTCGGCTCGTTTGATAATATCTCCTTCCAACATTTCCAAGTATTTCTCTCCAAACTTTCTGATTCTTTCCTAATTTGACAGTTTTATTACCTCTATTTTTACACTTTTTTTCTCTTTTTGAAAGTTTTTCACACCAGTGTTAGTCGGTGTGCTTTCACTTGTATCTGAATGACAGAAAGTCTCCTCAGGACTCTAATGAATATTCAGGTCGATCTCAACAATGTTATACTCTGAAGGGTCTCGATTTCAAACTGTTCCAATCCCATTTCCAATCTTTGGGGTACAGTTCCAAGTGCACTAACAACAAACGGTATCACCGTCGACTTCCTTTTCTACAGTTTTTCAATTCTCTGCCAATGTATTTGTTCAACATTTCATTTTCTTTTATTTTTACTCAGCAGTCTGAAAGAACAGCAAAATTCACTAGATGGCAAATTATTACTATTTTTATTTAACTCTTTTGAAAGTTTTTTTTTTCTCGCCAGCGTTAGCTGATAGCTTTCTACTGGAGTTTGAGTGACAGAAAATTTCCTCAAGTCTCCATGAATCTTCTCAGTATTCTAGCCGATCTAAATAATGCTTTAGTTTGGATGGTCTTTACACGTCCTCTTATTTCCAAGTCTTCCAACCCCTTTATCGATTCTTTGGTAACTGTACCGAGCGCATCAATTACAGTTGGTATCATCGTCACTTTCATGTTCCATAGTTTTTCGGTTCTCTAGCAAGGTCCAGGTACTTACCTTCTCTTCGCTTTCTTTCAATTTCATTCCGTGGTCTACCGGGACGGCAAAGTCCACTAACCTGCAGGGTCTCAATTTTTTATTGACTATCGCTAGGTCTGGTCGTCTGAACGAGATTAAGTGATCGATTTATATCTCAGTGAAGTTTGGGAGCCTCATTCTTTAAGACAGATTCTGGTTTGTGCATATACCATTAGTTTTCATGGTAAAATTTCAATTTCTTGCACAATTCCCAGTGGATCACCTAGCCCAACCGGTATTGTCTAGTCTTTTACTCTTTTTGAGCTAAGTTTCTGGATTTCCTTATCATATGATTGATCGTTTCGTCTCCACATAATCTGCAACTGCTATTTTGTTACGTCTTATCTATTTTTGCTTTCACATAGTTAGTTCTTATGGCATTGTTCTATGCTGCTATCAGAAGATATTTAGTTTTTTTTCTCGAAAGGCGTCACTTTCTTAGCCATATCCAAGTTTTCTCTTGTGAGATCCTGCTTATTTGTCGCTGAAATGTCCATACAGTTGTTTTTGTTCCTAAATTTGTTTATGGGTTATTTTTCTTCTGTTGATGTTTGTATTATCTGTATTGTTTGTAGTCCCTGTAATCACTCTTCCTTCGCACTTTTTTATGAAGACTTTTGCTCGTTGTTTCGATGCATCGAGACTCCTAAATGCTAGGAAATTCGCTTCCTCTTTTTACATATACGCTTCTTTCTTTTACATACAGTCTGATACATACAGTCTGTCTAAATCCTCCCTAAGATGTAAGGCCTTATGCATTGTCATGGGTTTTCTTGTTTTTTAGTCCATTTATTTTATTATTATTATTGAATGTAATTTCATTGTATATATACATATATATATATACATCATCATCATCATCATCATGTCGTGCCGCCCGCACGGATATCCCTGACCCTCTCTCGCTACTTTTCCCTATCGTTCATCGCCTCCGGCAGGTCTTCTGGACTACATCCCGTATCTCCACATAGCTGCTGTATGTATGTTCGAGCTGGTCGTCCTGTTTTTGCTCGGCCATAAGTGGGGGTCCATAGGAGTACATCCCTTATGAGCTCGTCTCTGCTCCTCTAGCAGTGTCATGCGTGCCTGGTTCGTCAATCTTGGATAATGTTCGTGATGGGAGGCAGGTGGCCGTATAGTTGGTGCTTTGTGAGGTGTTGCCGCCAGGACTTGTTTAATATTGCTCGCAATATCCTTGTGTAGTTGCCGTCTAGCTTGTTTAAGCCAAAGTTTAGTAATTTGTGTACGCAGGGATTAGATATTATAGTTTTTTTTCCATCCTGGTTATGGGTTTATTTTACTTTATTTCATAACTGGCTGTAATTTTAGTTTCAAATATCTGCTTTGTAATTAAGCATCAGATTGAATCAAAAGACAAACATAAATATCCTTAAACTCTATTGTATCAGCCATTTAGAGCTCTATATATTAAGATAATTTATTTGAAGATTACTTAGGTGAAATTTAATGTTGTGGTTGGTTTTTAGATCATAAAATATATTGTAATAGTGCGATAATTGGTCTCCAATTTTATGTAATATTTTGCCTGTTTTGATGTATATATATTTTTTTTTTCAATAAATATATATATATATATATATTTTTCAATAAAGAAAGTAGTTCGATGTTCCCGAGTTCGACAATCACCTAAAGAAGGCTGGAGCACATATCGCCCAAATCGTTGTGGAAATAACAATAAAGACAATAGTCCGACAAACCTTAATGATAAATATATATATATATATATATATACTCTCACGCTCAAGTGCGCGAACACACTCACACACACAAACACACACACACACACATATATATATATATATATATATATATGTAAGTATATATATATATATAAGTGTAAAAAGACAGACATAGAAAGAGAGAGGGTATTCCTAATAATTTTTTTAATGATAATACATTATGATTGTAAATTTGTTGGAGGTGCACTTAGCGCAAAAGTTACGGAATCGTTGACCCGAGCTCAAATCCTAGACAAATCTCTTTACTTTTTCCTTCGGAGCAATATCCTAGGGAAAATCTTGAATCTATCAGTTCTCCCTATCCCATCTATAAAAAAAGGAGAGCTGGGTCGTTTAAGCTTGATTAAGCAACCACTCAGGGAAAAGGAAAACTCTGCCTTCTTACCAATTTTACAACGCTTAAAAATGACTCTATGCCATATCCTGATTAGTTTAATACATATATTGTGAATATTTGTTGTCCTTTTAGACCGCATCTACGGATCTAACAGAGATAAGCTTTGTAGGCTTAAAAGTAGGACCCCCCCCTGAAGAACATGGAAAAGATGTAATATTATTGTTTTAATTTTCTTTCTCTCGTTTTTTTACAATGGTGACTCTTACATTTTGCAATAATTTGATATGTTTGAGTCTGAAACGCGTAAATCCCGTGAGCAAAGTAGTTCAAATTGTGGTAAGGTACTATTTACCAACTCCTCCGCTCGGGCAGGATATGACACAAGGTCAATTCTTAAGCGGAGTTTAACAGGTTTTTGAATTCAGAGTTTTCCTTCTCCTAGACTAGTTGCCTCACCAAGGCTGAAGAACCTAGTCCGTCCTACTATTTACCCATAGCCGGAAGGAGAATAAGGGGGTTCATACCTTTCCCAAGGGTATTTGCCCGAAAGTGAACGTAATAGCGCGACTGGAGTACGAACTCGCGTACTACGATTCCGCAGTTCATCGCTTTAACCATTACACCACGAGGACACCCCAAATTGTGGTAAGGTACTCGCTGAGGGTGATTGTATCGAGGTACATTGACATGCTTAACATTTCATAATTTCGTGTGCATTTTGAAAGAAGCATATACGAATGTGTAACGATCTCAAATTCAAGGACTTATGCTTTAAGATTTTGAACTGGGCCATAACGCCGAAATACCTGAAGGCACTGTTGCTCACAATACAGTAAGTAAATAGTTGAAATATTTGCAAGTATCGTAACTCTCAGGCAAGGTTAGGAGGCAAAAAAGCGTGGATTCCGAGGCTGTACTCAAACCCATACCAGCAAATCCGTCGAGTAGCTCACGGGGAGTCTCAGGTGAGCTCAGCATATTACAATGCACTGCAGTGTGCCACCTTTATGACCTTCATGACATCTACAAAAACAAACGGATCTGCCGAAGTGTGTCTCATATTATTAAAATATTGCAAAACTTTTGACTCGCCCTGGTATTTGTCCACTTTCTTATACACCTAACGCGAAATATAAGAAGAGAAACTGTCTTGATAGGAGCAATATTAACACAATAAAATCGCCCTTACTTGTGTGTGGTGTGTGAAATAGAAGACGGCGTGCAAATAATGTTCCGGGGATAAAAGTGATTAACCTTGAATCGGTATATCAGCTCAGCGAACCGTTATGTGTGCTCGACCATTTGTAAACTATTTGGAACAACCAGCAGACCACAACGGCAAGCAAATATGCTTGTCGAAAATTAGGAAAAACACCTGAAGAGAAGTGCAATAAAGAGGACAACATTGCAAGGTATAAAGTGGATTATTCGAAAAAAGATATTATTTATGGGCCGGAGAAAAAGGAAAACGACATGACTAGTATTCAAATATTCAAATGTTTTGAGATCTTATATATATATATATATATATATATAGTAGTTTATATATATATATATATACATATATATATATATATATATATATAAACTACTGTTTTTGTAACAATTTTTAACTTTTCATTCGTTCTTTATTTTTAGATGTATGTTTTTTAAATCTTATCATATCTTGATTTTTATATCAAACACGTACTTTTGAATAAGCTTTGGAACTTCAGAGCAAATATCATCATCATCATCATCATATCGTGCTGGCAGCACGGATATCCCTGACCCTCTCTCGCCACTCCTCCCTATCGTTCATCGCCCTAGGTAGGTCTTCAGGACAACAACCTGTATCCTCACATAGCTGCTGAATGTACGTTCGTGCTGGTCGTCCTGCTTTTGCGCGGCCGTGTGTGGGGATCCATAAGAGTACATCTCTTATGAGTTCATCTCTGCTTCTCCAGCAATGTCCTGCATGTCTGGTTCGCCTAACTTGAATAGATTTCGTGATAGGGGGCAGGTGGCCGTACAGTTGGTGTCTTGTGGGGTGTTGCTGCCAGGACTTGTTGAGGATTGCACGCAGCATTCTTGTGTAATTGCCATCTAGTTTCTTCTCCAGCCGTTTTGTTAGCGTCCATGTAGTGCATCCATATAGCAGTATCGATGTGACCGCTGCCTGGAAGAAACTGCGTTTCATTTTATCGGTTAGGTCTGATTTCCATATAGTCGATAGCCTATTGATAGCTGTCCGTGCTTTCGTTAACCTCGTTTCGATGTCCTTTTCGGTTGATTCGACGCTGCTTCCTAGGTACGTGAATTTGTCTACTAGTTTAAGAGGGGTTCCTTCTAGAGTGGAGATGTCCCCCGTTTGGTTATAGCACATATATTCCGTTTTATGTGCATTAACATGGAGGCCTATGCTTGCTGCTGCTTGTTCCAAACTATGCAGAAGTGTTTCGGCTTGGTCAGGTGTATTTGCCAGTATCGCTATGTCATCGGCGTAGTCGGCGTCGGTAATTGTTGTTGCGGGATATCTTCTGCTTCTTTTCTTCGTCAGTTCGAAGCCATTCTCTTTGATTTTGTCAATCGATGTTCTAAGTACGTAGTCTAGACAAATGATAAAGAGATACGGAGCCAGCGTGTCCCCTTGTAGTACTCCTGCTACAATGTCGAAGTATTCTGTGTCTCCATCTGGTGATCGTACTTTTACTTTAGTGTTTCTATAGAGAATCGTTATTGCCGCTACGGTTTCTTTAGGTATGCCGTACGCTAGTAGGATTTGTTCCATCTTTCCTCTGTGAATGGAGTCGAAAGCCTTGGTAAAGTCGACAAATATTAATGTCGCTTGTAGGTTCTTTGCCCGTACACCCTCAAGGATTCTGCGGATGGTTAGTATTTGTGAGGTCGTAGATCTATTTCTTCGGAAGCCATTTTGGTTTTTTCTAAGTATGTTGTCGATTTTGGGTTCTATGCGGTTTCGTAGTAGGGCATTGTAGATTTTGGCAGCTATGGATGTAAGTGTTATGCCTCGGTAGTTTTTGGCTAATCCGAGGTCCCCCTTTTTAGGGAAGGGGAGTATGCATCCCTTCGTCCATCTATCTATCGGATTTTGATTGTATACTGCGTTGCAGTGTCGGAGCAGTATGTCGTCGAATTGTCTGGTCTTCCATACTTCCGGGGGAATTTCGTCCAGTCCTGCAGCTTTCCTATTTTTAATTTTTCTGAGAACCGAGTCGAGTTCTCCTTGTGTGAACGGTCCAAGTTTAATGTCTAATTGTTTGCTAATTATTCTGGTGATTGGTTCATGCGTTATTTTTGGTGGGTTTCCAAGTAAGTTTTCGAAGTGCTGTTTCCACAGTTTTATTCTTTCTTGTTGGTTTGCTGCTTTAAGTTTTGCTTTGGCTGTGTTCTTTCTTCTGCTCACTTCGTTTATTGTTTGCCAGGCAATTCTAGATTGTCTATCTTCTACCGAGTCTCTGATCTTATCTATCTGATTTTGAATGTATTCTGTCTGTTCCTTTATATATATGCCTGCTAATTGATATTGTGCCGTTTTTAGTTTTAAGGCATTTGTGTTTGTTGGGTTTTTTCGATAGTTTTTGGAGGCTGTTTTCACTAGTGCACGTTTTTCTCTCACCGCTAAGGTTTCCCATGGGACTCTATATTTAGTTTTAATTTTTGTTGGAATGTATTTTGCTGCTGCCTCAAGGTGTGCATTGACGAAATTAAAAAAAAAAAAAAAAAAAAAAAAAAAGAGCAAATATACTACGCCCATATCTGCAGCAGAAATATTGTGGAGTAATAAATGTATTCAAAGCAGGGAGTAGAATTTATTATATAAAGGTCATTGGGAGGGGTTTTATTCCATAGGTAAATATTCACGTCACAGTGTTTTAAATCATAAGCAACGTTTTTTTTTTCTTTTAAAGATGAATGCATAAACATTATATGTGTTAATATATAAAGATATTTCCACCGTTATTTTTTTTTATTTAGATAATTAATTTTTTTTTTCTTGAATTATCTTCTCGTCGGAAGCAATGTAAACCTGTCTACATTATATTCAAATAAATATTTGTGTTTTATCCATCTGACGAAGTTCATTTTAAAGACCTGAAATAAATTTTTAAGGGAACAACATAATTAAGTTTTTTCGTTCAATTTCATAATATATATATATATGTGTGTGTGTGTGTGTGTAATTTGGTAATATATAATAGTTGCCAAAATTGATATTTTTGTAAAGAGGAACATTCATTTTTTAAGCAAAATTTTCAGGGTTTACTTTATTTAAGAATTATACTATGGCCTAGTGGGTAGAGTGTTCGTCAATGGTCCGGGAGACCTGGGTTCAATCTCAGGTTGTGTCATACCAAAAACTTTAAAAATGGTACTTGATACCGCCTTGCTTAACATTCAGCAATATAAGGTACGTATCAAGGGTAAAGTGGAGCAATCCAAGAAAAAGAGTAGCGCCCTCCCCTACAGTTCTGTGTAGTAGCTATTGAAAAGGGAGCCTTCGGGTCGCCCTCGACTACGGTCACCAAGTTTACTTTACTATATACACACACACACTATATATATATATATACACATATATATATATATATATAATCATTTCACGGTATCAGCAGGGAGGTCCCTGACCCTTTCCTGCCACTCCTTCCTATCGTCCATTGGTTCCAGCTGGTACTCAGGGCTACGTCCCGTATCAACACAGAGCTGCAGTATGTAGGTTCGAGTTAGTCGTCCTGCCTTTCGTCGACCATGTGAATGGGTCCACAGGAGTACATCCCTTATGTGCTCGTCCCTACTTCTCCAACAGTTTCCGGCATGTCTGGTTCGTCTAATTTCGATAGTTTTCGTGATGGGTGGTTGGTTTCCGTATAGCTTTGTGGGGTGCAGTCTCCAGGTCTGGTTCAATATTTCTCGAAGCATTCTTGTATAATTGCCGTCAAGCTTTTTCTCCATATGTTTTGTTAGCGTCCATGTAGTGCATCCATATAGCAGTATCGACACGAACGCTGCTTGGAAGAAACTGCTCTTCAATTTATCAGTCAGGTCTGACTTCCATATGACAGATTGGCTATCGATAGCTGTCCATGCCTTTGCTAGTCCCATGTCGATGTCTGTCTCGGTTGATCAGACATTGCCCCCTTGGTATGTGACTTTATATATATATATATATGTATATATATATATAATTAGTAAATTTATAAACACACACACATACCACACAAAGACAAACACACTTACGTATACATATATTTACGAGAGAGAGACGGGCAAACAAAGACAAAGTCATAGAAAGATAGATAGATAGATTGATAGATTCCTTTTGGGAGAATAATAAAACGCAAATTAAAATCGGACTTCTTTTCATCAAAGTTGTTTACCATGACATCAGCATTTTATAATAGTCAGCCACCTGATCACTGACGCTTACAAAAGCATCATATTTTCTTTTCTTTCTTTACGCCCTTCCCCTAAGATGATAAAAAGAAAAACACAGATATTAACGAAAAAAACCGGTCCCATTTGATAATAATAATAATAATAATAATAATAATAATATATTTTATCATCACTATTGTTATTTTTTATTATAATTCCTAAAGTATTACTTTACTATTATTATCATTATTATTTTACTCCTTTAGAGTTTTTCACATCATTGTCAGCTGATGGTCTTTCACTGGAGTTTGAGTGACAGCAAGTCTCCGCAAGTCTCCAGGACTCATCTCAGGATTCAGGCCGTTCTAAGCAGTGCTGTCGTTTGGATAGTCTCTACCCGTCCGCCAACTTCCAAGTCCTCCAGGCCTTTAGTTATTGTGCCTAAAGCACCAATCACAACTGGCACAATTTTGCAAATGCTCTTTTTTGTTGTTGATTATTATGAGGTCTGGTCTTCTGGCCGGGATTAGGTGATCCGTTTGTATGCTATAGTCGCATAGGAGTTTATGCGAGACATTTTCTAGGACAGGTGCTGGGTTGTGCATATACTATTTGTTTGTATGGTCGAATTGAAATTTCCTGCACATTTCCCAGTGGATCACTTTGCTTAACCTGTCGTGTCTCGCCTTATACTCCTTTTGTGCTAATTTGCTGCATTCGCTTAGTATGTGATTGACCATTTCGTCTCTGTCCCCGCATAGCCTACATTTACTGTTTTGTTGCTATTATCATTATACTCCTTTAGAGTTTTTCACATCAGTGTTAACTGATGGTTTTGCACTGGAGTTTGAGTGATAGCAAGTCTCCTCAAGTCTCCTGGACTAGTCTCAGGATTCTGGCTGTTTTTAGCAACGCTGTCGTTTGGATAGTCTCTACCCGTCCGCTAATTTCAAAGTCTTCCTGGCCTTTTAATAATCCTTTAGCTATTGTGCCTAACGCACCAATCACAATTGGTACAATCGTTTCTTTCATGTTCCACAGCTTTTTCAATTCTCTAGCAAGGTCGAGGTACTTATCTTTTTTTTCACTTTCCTTCAGATTTATTTTGTGGTCCGCCGGGACAGCAAAGTGGACAATTTAATAATTTTTTTTGTTGCTTATTATGAGGTCTGGTCTTCTGGCCTGGATGAGGTGATTCGTTTGTATGTTAAAGTCCCATAGGAGTTTATGCGTGTCATTTTCTAGGACAGGTGCTTGGTTGTGCATATACCATTAGCTTGTATGGTCGAATTGAAATTTCTGAGTATGTGGTTCAGTGGTATCATGGCTATTATGAATAGTAAGAGTGATAGTGAATCTCCTTAAAAAATGCCTCTTTGGATCTTTGTTTCTGCTATGCTTCTTCCTCCAGCAGCCAGCTCCACTCTCCAGGTTTTCATAGTCTGTTCGATGAAGTTTATGACTTCATGAGATATTTTGTACATTTTGAGACAGTGTAGTATCCAGCTTTGTGGAACCATATCATATGCCTTCTTGTTGTCAATCCAGGCCATACCTAGATTTTTCCGTCTTGTCTTGCTCTCATTTAGGATGTGTTGATCTATGTAGAGTAATTCCGCTGTGCCTTTGGATCCTTTGCGGCATCCTTTCTGTTCGTCCGGAAACAATCCTTGTTAGCGAATAGTAGATCTTTTCCCTTATTTGTGACTGTATTAAAAACAACCATTACAATTGGTGTCACCGTCATTTTCAGGTTCCAAAGTTGTTTTTTTCAATTCCCTTGCACGGTCCAGGTATATATCTCATATTTCGCCTTCTTTCAATTTTACTTTGAGGTAAGCCGGGACAGTTAAGTCCTCAATTCGGCAAGTTTTCTTCATTTTTTTTTCTTTTTTAATGTAATTAGGTCTGGTCGTCTGGTCGAGATTAGGTGATCCGTTTGTATTTCGAAATCCCACAGGAGTCTGTGCATATCATTTTCTAGGACGAATTCTGTTTTATGCATATGTCATTTCCGTTTCTTGTACAATTCCTAGTTGATCACCTTGCCCACCCAGTCATGTCTAGTCTTATACTTTTTCTGTGCCAGTTTGCTGCAATGGCTTATAATGTGATTGATTGTTTCATCTCAATCACCACATAACCTACATTTGCTTATCAATTCTTGCTTTGATATGATTCATCCTAATGGCATTGTTTTGTGCTGCTATAAGAAGATATTCAATTTCCCTCTTAATGTTTCTCTTCTTAGCCACGTCAATGTTTTCTCGTGTGAGTTGTCACTTTATTATCATTTTACTCCACGAGAGTTAGCTAATGGTCTTTCACTGTAGTTTGAGTGACAGCAAGTCTCCCCAAGTTTCCAGGGCTCTTCTCCTTATTATTGCCGATCTAGAAAAATGCTGAAGTTTGGATGCTCTCCAGTCGTTGCGTTATTTCCACGTCCTCCAGTCCTAGTACCAATCCACTGGTGACTAACCCAAGAGCAACAATTACAATTATAATAGCGATTGGTATAACCGTCACTTTCATATTCCACAATTTTTTTCGATTTCTTTTAATTTTACTCTGTGGTCAGACAGAACTAGTTGTAAGTTGGTGACCTCAGTCGAGGGAGACCCGAAGGCTCCCTTTTCGATAGCTACTACACCAAGGTGTAGGGGAGGGCGCTTTTCACATCAGGGTTATCCGTTGGTCTTTCATTGGAGTTTGAGCGACAGCAAGTCTCCTCAAATCTCCAGGACTCTTTTCAGTATTCTGAACGTTCGCAATAATGTAGTAGTTTGGATGGTCTCCATTCATCCGCCAACCTCCGACTCCTCCAGTCCCTTTAGTAATCCTTTAGTACCTGTTCCAAACGCACCAATTTCATTTGGTATAATTCTCACCTACATGATCCACAGCTTTTTCTATTCCCTAGCAAGGACGAAGTATTTATCCTTCTTTTCACATTCTTTCAGTTTGATTCTGTGGTCAACTGGGACAGATTATTATTATTATTATTGTTATTATCATTATTAAGCAAAGTCCACAATTTTGTATATTCTTTTGTTTTGTTGATTATTATTCGGTCTGGTCTTCTGGTCGAGATTAGGGGATCCGTGTGTATGTCAAAGTCCCATAGTAGTTTATGTGTGATATTTTCGAGGACAGGTGCTAGGTTGAGCATATACCATTTCTTCGAATGGTCAAATTTAAATTTCTTGCACATCTCCCTTGGATCACCTTGCCGACCCAATCGTGTCTAGTCTTATATTCCTTCTGCGCTAATTTGCTGCTTTCGATTATTATGTGATTGATGGTTTCATCTCTGTCACCGCATTGCCTACATTAGCTATTTTGTTGCGTCTTATCTATTCTTCTTTTGATATAATTAGTTCTTATGGCGTTGTTTTGTGCTGCTATTAGGATAGATTCTGTTTCTCTCTTAAAGTTTCCATTTCTTAGCCAGGTCCAGGTTTTAGTGTGTGAGATGTTGTTTATTAGTCGTTTAAAACGCCCATAGAGTTGTTTTCCTTCCCATTTTTGTTTCCTGGATAGTGTCCTTCTATTGTCCATTGTGTTAACTGTATGGTTTTTGATTGCTGTAATCAGTCTTCCATCGTGTTTTTGTATATAGTCTTCGAGTTGTTGTACCAAGGCGTCAACGCTGTCTTCGATGCTGGCAAGTCCTCTTCCTCCATCTTTTCTTGATAAATATAGTCTGTCAACGTCGTCTCTTTGATGTAATGCCTTATGCATGGTCATAAGTTTTCTTTTTCTTGGGTCCATTTGTTTAGTTCATCTCTGGTCCTCTTGAGAAAGGGTCCGAAATATCTAACGAGGGGTACAGCCCAGGTATTTATTCCTTTGATAAGGTTTCTGCTAATTATTATTATTATTATTATTATTATTATTATTATTATTATTATTATTATATACTCGTAAAGGAATCTACAGCATTAATAAAATCGGCCAGAAATTTTAGAAGATTCCAGAAGTCCTGAGGAGACTTGCTGTCCCTTCGACTACAATGAAAGGCACCCTGCAAGCGATGCGATGATGATGATAATAATAATAATAATGATAATAATAGTACTACTACTAATAATAATAATAAACATCCGAAAAAAAACTTGAAATACATATGCCATCTTTACCAAAAAAAAAAGAGAGTGTTGAAAATTAAACCTCATATGGTCACATTCCTTGAGAGTACTTTGGTCAGCCTATGAACTTTTCAGCCGATCCTAATAGATTGGCAAGCAGATTTGAAGAGACTTAGCAAGCTAACTAGCTAGCAAGATAGATAGATAGATAGATAGATAGACTGTGCTATAATCCAGTGAAATGGTCTCAAGCTGAGATACATACATGGGAAAAGACTGAGTTAAATACGAATAGACTGAATAGATCTGAACTGAAAAGGATTTGAGAGCTCCTTTCATCATTCTCTCATACTATAAACCTTGTCGTATTTAATGCAAAGTGATTCTACTTCGACACCACCTTGCTTAAATCTGGAATCAGACAGATACACAGAGGATCAGTACGTCATGTTAGCCATGTAAGCTCAATGTGGAATAATGCACTTTTCATGTCACGATCAAGGCCAGCGACGCTCAAAGAGGATACATTTGCGTGTAAGTAGAAATGCGCTCACACAACACTCAAGTTAACAACACTTGTAATTACGGAAGCAACGAGAAATTTGATACAGGGACAGTAAAGTACTCAGTGAAGAACACAGATAGATAGATAGATAGATAGATCTCTCTATGTAAGATAATATTTATCGATCTGTCTATCTATCTATGAGAGATAATAAAAGACTTAAAACGATACATAGATGGATTGATAGATATGAACACTCTGATAGATTAAAAAAAGATTGATATGGAAGAATAGTCACACACACACACACACACACACACACACACACACACACACATATATATATATATATATATATATATATATATATATATACCGACTGCACCTCTGCTGAGGGGTAAGACTCCTCCAAGATTTTCCTAGATATGACATTTAACAATATGAGGGTGAAGCCCAAGTAATGGAGCTTTGGGGAATGCAGAATAGCGCTTTATTGCCAGCACTCCCATGTCCACCCTACCTCGGGGCGGTACCACCTGATAAGATCCTATCTATGGGTCAAATAGAACTAAACTGTGTATTTATACTAAACTGAATTGCTTGAAATAGATGTATAATATGTATAAAAATGGTTTTGGTATTAAATAACCTACAATGGCTGATATGACATTTAACCAAAAAAAATCAAAACAAGTACATCGAATGAATTGAGCACTCTGGTATCCGGTAAGTTACAAAAAATAAACACACGAACGCTACTATTTGATACCTTATAATTCCCGTGCTGACGTGGTACGCTTGTTAGCTGAGCGGTATGATACTAAGTCACTTTACATTAAAGTTGGGCGGGTTTCGATCCCAGCTTCAAGACTCCTACGTGTCTAGCCACACTGAAGAATTGTGATACAACGAAACAGTCTGTCTGACGAAAACAATATATATATATATATATATATATATATATATATATATATATATATAATGAGAGAGAAAGAGGCGTTTTATTGAGTTTAATCACATACAAGTATCAACCTCTGTGAGTTTTTAATACCAAATCTTGTTTATTCATGTAAATAATGGACATGATTTGTATGTGAAGTGTTTGAAGGTAACATCATTTTTAAACGAGAAATAGCTCATTCGTTTTATCACATTTGAATGGTTTCAATTACCGTTATTAATTATTTTCGCTCAGTTTAATGATAGCATTATGCTATTTAGCGAACATAACTCGGCTGATATATTGGACTCTAACAGTTACAATAACTCCCAGTCTTAGTGGAGCTGGTAGGAATGGCAATGAATGAGATCTTTATATTTCCCAGTAATCCAAACTGAAGTCTCAACATCAAACGTGCTTTGATGTCATACACAAGACACACAGATAAACAGAGTGATAAGAAAAGTAAGATAGTTATATAATACTGAAAAGGATAATTGAATAGTCTGTTATATATATATATATATATATATATATATATATATATATATATATATATATATATATATATGAAGAGTCTGAAATAGAAAGACTGATAGATAGATAGATAGATAGATAGATAGATAGATAGATAGATAGATAGATAGATAGATGAACAAGAATTTGAACAAGAAATTGAGATCGAAATAAAAGAAAAGAAATATTCATATATATATATATATATATATATATATATATATATATATATATATATATATATATATATAAAAAGAGAAAGTGAGAGAGACTAAAGTGGATATATATGAACTGACCAAAAATGATTGATATTGCTGAATAGTCTCATATATATATATATATATATATATATATATATATATATATATATATATATAACAGAATGACAGATATATAAAGACTTAGATAGATAGATAGATAGATAGATAGATAGATAGATAGATATTTTTTCTCAAGTTTTATAGTATATCAATCTTTGTGAGTTTTTAATACCAAATCCTATTTATACATGTATGTAATATATATAATATGCATTGATATATATATATATATATATATATATATATATATATATATATTGAGAGAGAGAGAGAGAGAGCAAGATGCGGGGTAGAAAGGCGCTCCAATCTAAAGGCGAATTCGTTGTGAAGGCAACTCTTTTTGGAAAAGCAAACAGCAAAATCCTAGAGAAGGAAATAACGGTATCAACTCTGAGTCAGTTTGTAGGTATCCTTTGTTCCAAAACGTCTCAAGGAATGTATAAAGAATAAAACCAGCAGTCAGTTTGCATATTAACCAATCATTTTGCAAAGCTTGACATTGGATTTTAGCTGTGTCGACCTATTGAGTTGCGTAAATCTCGTTAAATCATATTTCACTATTACTCAACAAAATAAATATGCCATATTGCCTTATTATCTTACGCATCTTCAATATTTTTTAAGGATGTTTGAGTTAAGATTTTGTTGACAAAGACCACTCTCATATATATATATATATATATATATATATATATATATATATATATATATATATATATATCAGTCTCGATATTTTTAAAACATACTTCAAAAAGAAAAAAAGATGAGTTAGAAATTGACTATATGTCTGTATAAATGAGTTTGATTGGTTCTTTTCAAAGCTGTCTAAAGACAAAATAGCCTTTAGCTGTCACGTCTTCGGAAGATAGTCATGACTTGTTGGTTTGCCAAACAGCTAATTTCTGTATTCTCATATTCTTTGAAGATTGAAATCATGATTCACTTTTAAAATATTATGTACTTGCAGTGAATATAGGGAACAAAGGATTCATGCCTTTCCCAAGAGTAATAGGGCAAAGTGAACCAAGACATCCTTAGCCAAAATTCAGAACCAGTTTACAGATTCTATTTTCAGTGTTTCGAACAGTTTCAAGTAAAAGTAAAAGTAAAAGTAAAATGATACCAAATGTAGTTGAGCCCTTTAAATAAATATCTCTTTCATCTGGTATTGCTACATAAATGAGAGTATAATATTTGTATATTTATACGTGGTGTATTCAATAAGTCTCCAGACTTTTTTTGTACAGGCATTTAAAATTGTCGTAGATTCTTTAAAATTCAGTATCTTATTGCTATACATCTTTTGAGATGGCTGACCAATTTTTATGATTTCAGCTTCAAATGAACAGCTACAGAAGCAATTGGAATACACCCTACTAAAAAAAGCCTGATTGTCACAGCTGGTGAATTTCAAAAATGCAATCTTGACGTGAGGACACTTTAGAAGAACGATATGCAATAAAATTGTGTTTTAAACTTGGAAAAAATGCCGCAGAAACACATGGAATGCTTCAGACTGCTTTTTGACCACCTTGCATGAATTGAGCATCAGTTTTTGAGTGGCATAAGAGATTCAAGGAAGGCAGAGAGTCTATGAGGGATGGGGAGAAGTGTGGGAGGAGTCAGGAGGTCAATACATCAGAGTTGATTGGCCAAAGGGTTAGGGTTAGGGTTACTATGTTGATGTTTTAATGGAGTTCAGCAAGAGATTCGGTCAGAAGAGGCCAGATCTCTTCAAATCGGGTCAGTGGCATTTTTAGCAGGACAATACACCAGTCTACAACTCGATCCTTGTTACAGACTTTTTGATCAAGATGGGCATCTAGACAGTTCCTCATCCTCCCTATAGTCTAGACCTTGCTCCCTGTGACTTTTGGCTATTCCCTAAGCTCAGAGGATGTCGTTATGAGACAATTGAGGAGATGAAAGAGGCTGTGACGAAGCTCATTGACTCGCTCACACAAGAGGACTTCCATGGGGCCTTCCAGAAGTTTTTAGAACGGTACAACAAGTGCATTGCAGGAGATTATTTCAAAGGGAACTAGAGTTCCATGTGTATACTATCAATAAAAGTGCCCTCACGAAAAAAGTCTGGAAACTTATTTAATGAACCTCGTGTATATATATATATATATATATATATATTGGCAGCATTTCTTCATTAATACAAATTTCGTTGAATATTATAGACATTTTCAGTCTACATATTTTCTTGTTGATCCTTTCATATTACCGTATTGATTTTATAGTATTCGGCTGGAATTGACTTATATCTTCCATAATTGTTTATTTCCCAAATACTTCTGTTCGACTTTGAGCCATCATCGGGGGAGGATGTATTACAAAAGAAATATATATATATATATATATATATATATATATATATATATATATATATATAAAGAGAGAGAGATTTATAAGCCTTTATACACTTCATGTATGTATCATGTAACTTTAAAGATATGTGAAAGTCACATGAGGCACATACAAGTGTGTGCATCCCCTACACAATATAATGAATACAGATTTATTCTTGTTGCAATCGGTATTTTTTTTTCAATGATGTTCCTCTGTGCTTGAGATATACATACAAAAATGACAGAGAATATCCAGCAGGTGTGTAACCGGAAGGAGACCACGTGATATGAGAACCACGCGGTCAGACAGTCAATCCAGTCAGAATCGAGAGCTGAGCCGGGGATACGCAGCTGATCAGAGGCTTTAGGTCGTCTCTGACGATACGGTTTGCAAGGGGGTGCAAGCGTTGGCACCCACTGGCTCCAGGATGAAGATATGGGGTAAGAAGAAGTCCCCTCTCTGAGTAAATGTCTCTCCATCTATCTCTCAAACTCACAACAAACTTTGTGCCCCTTTCGAGAATAAAATGAGAGATATATTTTTATAAAGAAGTGTGTTTCGTTCGTTCATTGAAGTTCGTTCGTTATCTTTGATAATGTACTTGGTTGGGTCTGTGAGAAGTATACAACATACACAGCCTTCGCCTGTCAAGCAAAATTTATCTATAAGCTGTTGCCTTATGCTCTAACAATTCCTTTAAAAATAAAAAAAAACATTTACCAAAAACCTATACGCTTATATATATATATATATATAAAAGGTTTCGCATTAAATAACCCACAAGAATTAATATGCCAGGAAACTCGAATCAACCAATCAATTCGTCCAAAACCTAATGTTAAAAATTAATTGAAATTGATATTTTAGCATTACGATAATAATTTAGCGGTGGTATAAAATTCACGACTCTCTCATCCACCAAGCAGTTCGAAATAGATTAAAATAGAAGTATCAGTGCGTAAATGCAGTGATTTCTAATTCCGATCAGCCGTATTGGACTCGAGAAAGATTGCTCGTTGACAAGACGTCCATTATGAAACGTTATTTCTTTCACTCGTTCTCATTGGTCGGAATGGTTTGGTTGAGAGCAGACAATGATTTATTGTGTCGCTAATCCGACAAATGGAAGCTTTGATTAGACAAAGACTCCACTTGTCATATTGTCGTCTCCTCTGTGTCATACTGGGATTCAACTATTTCGGAAAGTTGATCTCCAGATCTATCAACGTATTGAGACATTTTCGTAGACGAATATAACCAGGATACATTGGTTTCAGGCAAAGAAGATTAGTGCCTGTCGGAGAGAGTATTTCTCGTTGGCTCTTTTCCTTGATATTCCTTGATTATATCATTCCTTGATTATATAACAACGGCACATCAACCCTTTTCGGGTCATTTAATGCCGAATCAAGTCATTTTGATTAAACTTTGTTTTAGTTTAGTTTTGTTTTGTTTGGTTTTATGGCTTATAAACCATTGTAGCTTATTCAATACCAAATAAATTTTTATACATTTAAACAGTTCTATTTCAAACAATTCAGTTTAGCAAAAGCAATTTTTTTTACATTGTTTAATGTAAACACAGTTCTATTTCAAACAATTCAGTTTAGCAAAAGCATTTTTTTTTACATTGTTTAATGTAAACACGGTTCTATTTCAAACAATTCAGTTTAGCAAAAGCAATTTTTTTTACATTGTTTAATGTAAACACAGTTCTATTTCAAACAATTAAGTTTAGCAAAAGTACGCAGTTTAAATATCAAAAACAGTTCTACTTCAAACTGTTCAGTTTAGCCAACAAATTTAAATTGTTCAGAGTATTGCTATGTATCAATAACAATTCAATTAAACATCAGTCATTTGTTTACACACATGTCAATAACTTAATGAAAGTACCATTTGCATAAAGTGGTTTGGGTCTTGATCAATTAATCCACAGCCTGAGACGAAGTTAAAGCTGAATTTTGATCTGAAATTATCACTGCATTATGTTCTACTAAATCAAGTCCATTAACAAGGAAGTGTTGGTGTGCGGTGTTGGGGTTTTATAACATATTAACCCTTGGAGGTCCATTTAATGTCAAATTTTCTTTATTGATTTATAAAAGAGAAGTTGGCGACCCGAAAGCTCCCTTTACAATCGCTATTACACCGAAGTGTAAGGGAAGGCGCTACTCCATTCCCTGGGTTGCTCCACTTTACTCTTGATCCGTACCTTATAAACAAGGCCGCACCAAATTCCATTTTTGAATCTTTGGTATGACTCGACCTGAAGATTGAACCTTGATCTCCCGGACTATTGGCGAACACTCTACACATGAGGCCAATGGTCCGATAGTATGTATAGATTTATATATTTTGTAAATATATATTTTAAAGATAACATTTTTAAACGAGTTTATTTGTTTACACACAAACCGTTTCATGAATAACTCGAATAACTCCAGTTAATGTTATTTATTTTTTACTCTTACTTAATTGGTTTCAAGTATTCCTATGTAACACTAACAATTGTAGTTTACACCTATTATGTGTTTGTACATAGTTAAATATCTATACATATCATTTGTGAGAGAATAATTTGTAGATAATTTTAAAAAATTGAGAGTTGATTTATTTTCACACAGTCACGTACTGATATTGTTGTACACAGTTGAATGGTTTTAAGTATTGCTATCTAATACAAATAATTATATTTGATATATGAAAATGTGTTTGCACACAGTGAAGTGATTTCAAGTATCGCAATCGAACGCTAATATAGCCCAGTTTGCTGGGGCTGCAGAATTCACCGACTACATCTCTACTGAGAGGGAAGACTCTCCCAGCAAGGGTTCCGGATATAACAATAAACAATCTGATGGCGAGGCTCCAATGATACTGGAACTTTGGGGAATACAGAGTTCCCCTTTATTGCAATCACTCCCAGATCTACTTTGGCCCGGAGTGGTAGCACCTGATAGGGTCCTATCTATGAGTCAAATATAACTAAACTGTGTACTTTTGATAAACTGAATTGCTTGAAATACAACTGCTTTGACATTCAAACTGCGTACTTATGTTAAACTGATTTTTTTTAAAATGAAACTGTTTTTGACATTTAACCTTCATAATTATACTAAACAAAATTGTTTGAAATAGAACTGTTTTTACATTTAACTGTGTGTAAACAAATGACTGATGTTTAATTGAATTGTTATTGATACATAGCAATACTCTGAACAATTTAAATTTGTTGGCTAAACTGAACAGTTTGAAGTAGAACTGTTTTTGATATTTAAACTGCGTACTTTTGCTAAACTTAATTGTTTGAAATAGAACTGTGTTTACATTAAACAATGTAAAAAAATTGCTTTTGCTAAACTGAATTGTTTGAAATAGAACTGTGTTTACATTAAACAATGTAAAAAAATTGCTTTTGCTAAACTGAATTGTTTGAAATAGAACTGTTTAAATGTATAAAAATTTATTTGGTATTGAATAAGCTACAATGGTTAATAAGCCATAAAACCAAACAAAACAAAACTAAACTAAAACAAAGTTTAATCAAAATGACTTGATTCGGCATTAAATGACCCGAAAAGGGTTGATGTGCCGTTGTTATATAATCAAGGAATGATTTTTTTTATATTAATCCTTTTTCGTTAATTATATTTTATCATTCAGTTTAGTAAGGCTTTGAACCACTCAGGTCTATTAGTCCAGGTGCATAGTCAGATGGTGCAGTCTTACGCCCACGCGCAAAGTATATGACAATCATCGTTTGTCATAATAAATCCCCAGACAGGAAATGGGCTGGAGTGTGAATGACGTCAGGCCCAGAAAAAATGGTCCTAAGAATTTGAGGATTTTGAAAAGCCAATAGTTGGGAATTCGACCATTGACGGTGCAGTTGAGTTTTCTACCGTTGTCAGAAGTTGCTGGGGAATTTAATAAAAAAACTATGGAACATGCAAGTGACAATTATACCAATTGTAATTAGTACGTTTGGAACAGTAACTAAAGGATTACTAAAGGGACTGGAGGACTTGGAGGTTGGCGGATGAGTGGAGACCATCCAAACTACTACATTATTGAGAACGGCCAGAATACTGAGACGAGTTCTGGAAACTTGAGGAGGCTTGCTGGCACTAAAACTCCAGTGAAAGACACTCAGGTAACCCTGATGTGAAAAACTCTTATGAGTAAATAATAATAATAATAATAATGATAATAATGCAACTCTTGAAAATGAATACGCCACAGTACCAAGTAACCCAACAGAAACACTATCACAAGAACAACAGACAAATTTAGAAAACCTAAAAAGAATTATGAACAGTTTGAAGACCACCCTTCCATCATTGAGAAACATAGAATGGAGAACACTTAAAACTGAAACAAACAAAATAAATCAAATAATACCTTACATATCAACAAATAATATAACTGAATTAAATGATCTAATCTATGCAGGGGCGAAATTAGTGTGTAGGAAATTGGTCACCCAACCAAAAAAAAGTACGCAGAAACCATCAAAACCAGGATGGGAAGTTCGACTGGAAACCCACATAAAAAATCTCCGAAAACAGGCCAAAATGGTAAAAAAGAAAGATCCTGGAATACGTGGGAAGAGAATGGAAAAGACAACAAGAGAAAAAAAAACAGTAAAACTTGAGGGAGACTAAAGAGATATCGACAAAGGGTAAAACAATACATACAAAACTGGACATTCCAAAACAACGAAAGAAAATTCTATCAACAATTGGGAGGGCATGACACGAAAACATACCAACCACCAAGGAAACCGAGCAATTTTGGACGAAAATATGACAACCGAAAAAGCATAAGGAAAAGGATGAATAGATAAACGATATGACAAGAGAACTAGAAGGACTCGAGGAAGGCCACAAAGCAGAAATACACGTCAAACTACTCAAAAAGACACTAAAAAATATATCAAACTGGAAAACGCCAGGACATGAAGGAATACATGCATTCTGGTTCAAGAAATTCACCTCCATTCACGACAGACTTGCACTAGAAATGAACAGATACCTACAAGATGCACAAGTACCTGACTGGATGACCAAAGGAAAGACCACATTGATCCTAAAGGACCCAAGTAAAGGAACTGCTCCAAACAATTATTGACCCATTACTTGTTTACCGATGATTTGGAAAATATTAACAGCGCAAATAAGGGAAGAGATATACTACACACTAACAAGCCGCGGATTGTTCCCTGACGAACAGAAAGGATTCCGGAAAGGATCCAGAGGCACAGCAGAGTTACTCTACATAGATCAACACATCCTAAATGAAGGGAAGAACAGACGGAAAAATCTAGTTATGGCGGGATAGACTATGAAAAGGCAATTGATATGGTTCTGCAAAGCTGGATAATAAACAGTCTCAAAATGTACAAAATATCACACGAAACCATAAACTTCATCGAAAGCCATGAAAAACTGGAGAGTTGAATTAACAGCAGGAGGAAAAAAAGATCCAAAGAGGGATTTTCCAAGGAGATGCACTTTCACCCCTACTATTCGTAATTGCCATGATGCCACTAAACCACATACTAAGAAAATGCACGGCTAGATACAAACTTAGCCGATCGCAAGAAAAGATCAATCACCTAATGTACATGGATGACAAAACTATTTGCAAAAAAAGAAAAAGAACTGGAAACCCTAATACACACAGTTAGAATATACAGTCAAGACATAGGGATGGAATTTGGCATTGAAAAATGTGCTCTGCCCGTCATGAAAAGTGGCAAACGACATCTAACTGGCGGAATATAGCAACCAAATCAAGAGAAGATCAGAACCCTCGCAGAAAACGAGACCTACAAATACTTAGGAATCTTGGAGGCTGACACCATCAAACAAATCGAAAAGAAAAAAAATTCCAAAAGAATTTCTCAGGAGAGCAAGAAAACTATTCGAAACAAAGCTCTCCAGCAGAAACCTTATCAAAGGAATTAATACTTGGGCTGTAACCTCGTTGGATACTCGGGACCCTTTCTCAAGTGGACCAGAGAAGATCTTAGACAAATAGACCAAAGAACTAGAAAACTAATGACTATGCACAAGGCATTATATCCCAAAGACGACGTTGACAGACTATATGTACCAAGAAAAGAGGGAGGAAGAGGACTTGCCAGTATCGAAGACAGCGTTGACACATCCATACAACGACTCGAAGACTACATAGAAAAACACGAAAGAGGACTGATTACGGCCATCAGAAACAATAATGACAACACGATAGATAACAGAATGACAAAAACGAGAAAAGAATGGGAAGAAAAATAACTCCATGGGCGTTTTAAACGACTTATAAACAACATCTCACACCACAGAACCTGGACATGGCTAAGAAAAGGAAACTTTAAGAGATAAACAGAATATCTCCTAATGGCAGCACAAAACAGCGCCATAAGAACCAATCATATCAAGGCGAGAATAGATAAGACGCAACAAAATAGCAAATGTAGACTATGCGGTGACAGAGATGAAACCATCAATCACATAATAAGCGAATGCAGCAAACTGGCACAGAAGGAGTACAAGGCTAGACACGAGTGGGTGGGCAAGGTGATCCACTGGGAGAAATTTAAATTTAAATTTGACCAAGCCAACAAATGGTATATGCACAACCCAGCACCTGTCCTTGAAAATGAAACACCCAAACTCCTATGGGACGTTAATATACAAACTGATCACCTAATCTCGGCCAGAAAACCAGACCTTATAATAATCAACAAAAAAAATTATAAAATTGTCGACTTTGCTGTCTCGGCTGACCACAGAATAGAACTGAAAGAATTTGAAAAGAAAGATGATTACCTCGACCTTGCTAGAGAATTGAAAAACTGTGGAACATGAAGGTGACAATAATACCAATTGTGATTGGTGCTTTTGGCACGGTAACTAAAGAATTATTACAGGGCCTGGAGGATTTGGAAGTTGGCGGCCGAGTGGAGACCATTCAAACAACAGCATTGTTGAAAACGGCCAGAATACTGAGAAGTGTCCTGGAGACTTGAGGAGACTTGCTGTAACTCAGACTCCCGTGAAAAACCCTCTGGTAACGCTTATGTGAAAAACTCTAATGAGTAAACAATAACAATAATCATAATATTGTTATGTAGTTTGTTATATTTATCCAGAATGTGAACTCTGTATGGAACATTAATAAATCTAAGTTTTGATAGCGTAAACTTCCTACCAGCAGCACGTAACTGGTTACTCAACAAGTGGGAGTTACGAGATCTAATAATATTAAATCAAAGAGACAACTAGGTATATATATATATATATAGTAGGTTGGCCGACCGTATTTGAGGACAACCTGAAGTTCAATAGTTACAACATGAATTGCAGGGGTGTGCTACGCCTTTCCTGGGTTGCTCCACTTACCCTTGATCTGCACGGAATCTAATACCATTTTTGAGTCTTTGAGTATGACTCAGCCTGAAATTGAAACCCCGAATTCCCCGACCCTAGTTGAACATTCTAACCATTATGCATATATATATATATATATATATATATATATACAAATGAGTTCGAGACTCATTGCATGCCCCATTCTCATTGGTTTGTGCCACATATGCTTTCTTACGAAAGCAACATGCTAGAAATATACACGTATTTAAAAACGAAATAAACGATTCTTTAAAAAAATACAAATATCTTAGTGGACCAATTCATTTTGAAATGTTTAGTTTTTTCTCTCTTTTGACCAACAGCAAAAAAAGAAAAAGAAAATTTACATATATATATATATATATATATATTCAAATATATATATATATATATATCGTCTAAGAGTCAGGGATGGTATTTTCATACATTGCTTTGGAGTAAAATCTACAAAAAGGAAAATACATTTGATACACTCCAGATTAGTTAAATTTGGTATAAAATAAAATTGCAGAGAAGAAGAAGAAGAAGAAGAATTCTTTAACTGTGTATATGAAATAAGCTCTGAAAATGCCTAGAAAAGTGAAACTACTTCTGATACTTCCCAATACGTCTGATGTTAGATATAATTGCTGCACGCTTAACTGCTGTTGAATTTACAAGAAACTGTTCTACTTTCAATGATGGCTGAAATGTCTGAGACAAAGTCATTGCACTTCACCTTAAGTTGTGAGCATAAGGTTTCTTTATTTCCTATTCTGATCAGTAATGACCTTTCTCAAATCATTTCAGCACATTGTATTTGATCAGTGAACGAAGATGCTTGGGGCTGCCTTCGAATTGAGATAGAGATGCATTCCTCAGCTGAGCAAAAGGTCGGTATTTCATTTCCAACTCAGACTGGTTCTTTGCGCTTGACCAATTAGCGTAATACGATGGACAGCTCCGAATATAATGCCACCTATTTATTTCTACAAAAACTACAACAAATACGGACAACACAATAACACCTTTGGTGCTAGTTTTCATCTACAAGACACTACTGGCGATGCATTTCAGACAGTTATATTTTCGAGGGCTTTATCGTGTATTCTTCTAAATTCTCTCAATCATATGTCCTCAAACTAAGCTAAATGGAGCCAATATGTTAGCATTGGAAACGAATGGTACTAGGGTATGAATAGATTGATAATAAAAAAGCCAGAAGATAAATGTTTCAAATGCACTATTCTAAAATTAATTGAAGGTAAAGTTTCCGATTCAAAAAGCTTTATCAATCAAAAAATAGATTAACAAGCATGATGACTGAAAATTAAAAGTATTTAATATTTTTTAAAAGGTTTCTTTCATCTCTTTGTTTCATGTTATATCAACCTTCGAGGGTTAGTCAATGCTAAAGATATCCTTGTAGAAGAACAGTCATCATCATCATCATGTCGTGCCGCTAGCACGGATATCCCTGACCCTCTCTCACCACTTCTCCTTATTGTTCGTCGCTTCTGGCAGGTCTTCAAGGCTACATCCCGTATCCTCACATAGCTGCTGTATGTATGATCGAGCTGGTCTTCCTGCTTTTGCTTGGCCATATGCGGGGGTCCATAGGAGTACATCACTGATGAGTTCGTCCTTGCTTCGCCAGCAATGTCCTGCGTGTCTGGTTCGTCTAACTTTTATAGTTTTCGAGATGGGAGGCAGGTGGCCGTATAGTTGGTGCCTTGTGGGGTGTTGCCGCCAGGTGGGGATGGCTAAAGGTGTTTGGTTTCTAACCTTATGGTATGAATCCGAGAGTAAACGTTATAGAGCTTCTGGAATTTGAACATGCTTACTTCAAGGCTGCAGTTCACCATCTTAGGCACTACGCCATAGGGACCACCCCTTTTTAAAGCAAAAATGCTTAAAATAATTTGAATTAAAAAAACTATTATTCAATTCAATGTCAGCGTTCTTTTATCTATTAAATAAGAAGGGTAATTGAACCTGAGAGTCTTCGCCAATGGCCTGGGAGACCTGGGTTCAATCCTAGGTCGAGTCATACCAAAATCTCAAAAAAATGTTACTAGATGCCACGTTGCTTAACATTCAGCATTATAAGGTAAGGATCAAGGGTA
The DNA here is from genome assembly GCA_963585895.1 of Sepioteuthis lessoniana. Taxonomy (NCBI): domain Eukaryota; kingdom Metazoa; phylum Mollusca; class Cephalopoda; order Myopsida; family Loliginidae; genus Sepioteuthis; species Sepioteuthis lessoniana. Next base: position 5,208,827 of record OY757921.1, on the reverse strand, counting down.
AAGTGGAGCAATCCAAAGAAAGGAGTAGCGCCCTCCCCTACATCTTGGTGTAGTAGCTATCGAAAAGGGAGCCTTCGGGTTACACTCAACAACGGTCGCCAACTTTACTTACTTACATTAATGTGAAATACAAAAAAAATGCACTTTGCGGAACTGCTCATCTATCAATAAAAAATATAAAAAAAGGGGCAACAAAAAACATTAAAACGCGGAATGAATATAATCACTACCTTTCCTCATCTTAGAGCTTGGGTAAAGACCAAGAAAAGGATTGTAAGAATTAACTATACGAATAAATGGTCCAGAATGCAGCTACAGATTTTTAGGTTTTTTTTTTTTTTTGCTTAAACCATTGTTCTCTGTAAGATTAATATTTATAATTTAAAAAAATTCTTTTAGATTATAAAATTACATATAAAAAATATCAGAAATAACCAAGGGCAATGTTAGAAATCTAGAAAGACAAAGACCGTCGAATTTGAAATATCAAAAATATAAAGTACACTATCAAATATATCAGAAATTATGAAGTACAGTATGAGAAACCTGAAGTACAATATCAGAAATTTAAAAAAATCATAATGTACAGTATCAAAAATCTGGAAATCTACACAAGTTCTTTGGGATTTTAAGATACAAACAGATCATGTAATCTCGGCCAGACGACCAGGCTTAATGATAGTAAAAAAAAAAACAAAAAAACCCGCGATATCGTGGACTTTGACGTTCTAGCTTACCACAGGGTAAAACTGAAGTAAAGCAAAAAGCGATTTAAGTGCTTAGATCTTGTTTGAAAAAACTATGGAACATGAAAGTGACGGTGATACCAGTTGTAATTGGTGCACTCGGTACAGTCACGAACAGCTTGGTACAGGAACTAGAAGGCTTGGAAATAAGAGGATAAGCGGAGACCATCCAAACTGCAGGTTTGTTGAGATTAGCCAATATACTACGAAGAGTTATGGAGACTTGAGGAGACTTGCTGTCACTGTGAAAAACCATCAGCTAATGCTGATGTGAAAAACTCTCAGAATATTTGAATAATAATAATAATGCTATAGAATATTATCTTGTGAAAAATGATAAAAACATTAATCAATAAAAGCCAAAGAAACTGCTATTCTCTGAGACTTTGCAATCCAAACTGACAGAAAAATAAAGAGCAAAATACCATATATAGGGGTTCAAGACTATAGAAGCAATTCATGCCTCCTAATGGATATTTCGGTGCTGTTGTGTTCTGGTTTGCGAACAAAGTAGTGATAATAATAAGACAAACCACGATATGTGAGGTAAATAGTTATATTTACAAGAAAAAGTATTTACAAGAGAGAGAGACTGTTAGTAAAAAGAACATAGGTTTAGTGATAAAGTAATGATATACTTCAACAATAGGAACGGCTCTTCTGGTCTGACTCGCAGGCTTATTTTATTTCTTTGTAAAAAATACAAAGAAGGCACAAGGCCTTGAGGTTTTTGGGGAGGGGAAGAGAGCGGTCTTGTCTTTCTATGTATTCTAAAGGGAGCCTAGCTAGCCACATTCGCCGACCCATTCAACAGTACAATATATAACCATTCATCCCTCATCATGTGCGCAGCAGACACCAAAATACCACATTTGCTCTATGATAAAGTCTACTTAAAACCCGTAAGTGGTATATGATTTTTATTTACAAAATATGATTTATGTACAATGAAGTGATGGGAATGGGAGAAAAAAACCCGAAAAATATATATACAAGAAAGAAAACAAGGAAAAATTCCCCATTTGGTTTCCCTCCCATCCCCCCGTCTATAAAATTGGAGGCCGACTGTTTTCCGGGTCGAAAGAAACCGGAAACAAGCCGGACCTACCCTAGGGGGACAGGAATCCTAATCTACAGAGATAAAATAAATAAAGGGTCGGGCGCGGTATGGGTCGATAGATGCAGATAATATGATTTTTTACATATGAATGTTCAAGATCTTCAATAAAAGCGGGCTGGGATTTGGGTTGAGGTACAAAAATAATAGGGAGGGGGAAGATCTTGAAAAACTAACGACTAGATGACGGGGACAATGACACACAACATACTGCTAACTAGGTTACAAGGGGAAAAAACAATTCTACTTACCAGGGATGGGGTCCCTAAGGACCCGTACCGTAGACGCCATGGGCCGGCAGAGGAGGGAAGGATGACTCCAACATTGCCCCCTTTCGTACGACCAGGCCTGCTGCAGTCACCCACCTTTTGCTGAATGTTATGCGATCCAAGCGTTTTCTATCGCATCTGATTTTGACCCTCAGCTGATGCCGAAAATACAAAACCAGATCACGAAAGTTTGCATCGTCATACAATCCCTTGTTTCGCGTCGTCCAAATCACCATTCGGGCTACAGCAAGGATCGCAGAAACACCACACGCTTCTCACCGTGAAACAGAGGAAGAACGTTGTCTACGACGTAACCAACGTCGAGCATCACAAGTTTTTTGGGTTCGATGCAAGCCGTCCACTCCCCGACGTGATCCCAAAACGGGCGGACTCGCTCGCAGTAGTAGAAGGCGTGCTCAGCCGTTACTTCTAGGCCACTGCTGCAGCGAGGGCAATCAGGCATGTCTGCCAGGCCCGCCTTGTAGTTCAAGTCGCGAAGGGGTAACGCATTCCGTGCAAGTCGCCAGGTGAGCGAGAACTCGGAGTTGTTCAAGAAGCTCGATCCTGGCGCCCAATTCCAGTGAGAGCGGATCTCCTCCGCCGTCCAGCCGTGCCACTCGCTGAGAGGATCAGAAGCGGAACCCACCACAAATACCCGATACAGTTCCTTCCGAGGCCATGAAAGGTCACTGGACCCAAGAAGGTTACGAAGGGCCTTTCGGCACACGCGGACAAACAATGCTTCACCCAAAGGCCTACGTCGACCTTCAGCATTTGGGTCTGAGTTGAGGCGAGGAAAAAAGTCCGACTTGCCTTTCGTCTCCACACTGAGTCCCCCGTCAAGACACGGCCCAGATATGCAAGTCTTTTAGCAAGCCAGTGGCTCTCCAGATCAGGCATACCCAGACCCCCGTTGCGAGTACGTTGGATACAGACCTGCCTACGGACCATCGGCCTTGCACCTCCCCAGAGCAATCTGGAGAGGGATCGTTGCAGTGCCAACCGATGTGCCTTAGGCAGAGGAAGTACAGCCAATCGGTAAAGGATCAAGGGGAAGACGTACGCGGCGCACGCCTCCGCCCTGCCCTTTAAGGACAACCTCCTTGAAAGCCAGATTCCCACCTGAGCATTCACCTTAGCATGTACCTCCGACCAATTTCGCTCCAGTTGGAGGTCGGGCCCAAACCACACCCCGAGGATGCGGATGGGTCCGTCACTCCAGCGGAAGGGCCCTGGAATAGTATTGCTACCCCTCCAAGCACCAAGACGCAAACCTTCGCTTTTGTCATAATTGACCTTGGCCCCTGCAATCCGCTCATACTCGACAACCGCCTCTTTCACAGCCTCTATATCCTGGCGGCGGGATACAAAGACTGTGACGTCATCAGCGAACGCGGAAACCCTGGCCGCAAGGCGGCCAACGAATGGGATACCGCACAGTGCCAGACTTGTCCCCTCATCCCTAAGCCTGCGCAGGAGGGGCTCCAACGCGAGGACATAGAGAAGAGGAGACAGAGGGCAGCCTTGCCGGATCGAACGCTCGATCGCGATCACCCCCGAACGCCTTCCGTTCACCTGCACCACTGCCTGAGGGTTGTGGTACATCATGCTAATCCATCAGCGGAACTCCGGTTTGAATCCGGCAGTCTCCAAAACAGACGCCAAGAACCGATGGTCTACCCTATCGAAGGCCTTGGACTGATCTAAACTGATCAGCGCGGCTTCGGTGTCGTCTTTAAACCCCTCTAGGACCTCGCGAATCAAGTGCAGGTTGTCCTGGATCGATCTTCCCTTCACAGCAAAGGTCTGTTCGGGGCCGATCAGATCACTAATGACAAGATGTAAACGATTCGCTAAGAACCGGGCCAAAATCTTTAACTCTGTGTTAAGCAGAGTTATGGGCCTGTAATCGTCTAAACACTCCCAAACATGCCTGCCACCTTTCTTCAGCAATGTGATCACGCCCTTGGTAACGCTACCAGGGATGGCTCGCTGGGCGAACCAATGGTTGAACATATCCGTCAGAATAGGTACAAACATGTGCGACATCCTCAAGTACACTTCGTAGGGCAAACCATCTAGTCCCGGCGACTTGTTGAGGCCGACCTGCTTCAACGCATCACGGACTTCGCATTCACTAACCACACCCTCGCAGCTAGCCGCTTCAGCCGCCCCAAGGCGGGGGAAGTCAGCGAGATAGCTACGAAACTCCCCGAGCGGGAGATCAGTGCAGCGGGCAAAGCGATCCCGAAAGTGCGCCCAAAAGGCGTCACGTGTCTCACGACCAGATCGCAGCAGACGCCCGTCCGGGGTCTTGACAGATGCGATATACCGATCGGGGAAGCGTCGCACTTCTTCACGCGCAGTCGCGTTCGATTTCACAGCTTCGTTGAGAACTCTTTTTAGCCTAGATCTAACTACTGATCCCTTGTAGCGCTCGCTACTCTCACGCTCAAGGTCCCTCCTAGCTAGCTCTACACCTAGGGAGTCCCCCCAGCCACCGCCCGGGAAAGTCTATCATCTATAGATTTCGCCTCCGTGGTCCTGTCTAAGTTGAGCTGTCGACCGTACTTGGTGGCGAAATCTCTAATCCTATGTTTAAGAGAAACCCAGCACCTATTCCCGGTAACCGCCCCCACTAACGCCCGCTGAATTAGGGATTCCAGCCGATCCCGGAAGTCCCGTATCTCCAGTAAGGAGGTATTGAACATCCAGTAGCCGGCTAGACTAGGCCTAGTTGCTAACCGCAGACTGACTCTAATGAGTTTATGGTCAGTCCACGCTATCAAGTGGAACGTGGGACAACTAACAAAATCAATGTCAGCTCTTCTCACTAACACTCTGTCCAAGTAGGAACCTACTTTGGCAGAGGGCGATCTATCTAGCCACGTCCACATCTCCTGCCCTGGGTGATCCAGACGAAACCTGTCGACGAGACCATGACGAGTCACGAAGCCGACAAGGCTGCTTTCACACCTTCCCAATCTGTTAGCTCCCCGCCCGACCTTATCTATCTTGGGATCAAGGATCGCATTACAATCACCCATTAAGACTAGCCCTTCGTATCGTCCAGGAACGGCGCCAACCGACGAAAAAAGGAAACCCTCTCCGCAGCGATATTGGACGCATAAACCGCAACCAGACGAAACTTGAAACTTTTCACGGCAACATCGGCCACAACCAACCGGCCCCCGTCACCTGCAAAAACAACGTCAACATCAGCATCAAGGCTGCGTCCAACTAGCAAAGAGACCCCAGCGCTGGTGCGGCTGTCGTATGCTGAGAAAACGTTAAAATCGCTTTCCAGCACCCGACAGTCGGCACCGCAAGTGAAGTGAGTCTCCTGCACTGCAGCAACATCTACTCCGAGGTTCTTGAGTTCACCAAGCAAGCGCGTACACTTGCTTGAATCCCTCAGTCCCCTCACATTCAAAATGGCAAGGTTTAAAGCCATCAATCCAACTTACCTTACTCAGTGTCGACTATGGGCCGGAAACCCTTCGGGGTGAGGATGCCGACGGCCTGACGCAAGGAACCGGTACAAAGTTCAGGAGTAACTCGGCCGCTCCTGGAAATTCCACCGACATCATAAGGAAACCGCAACTTTAGGGACCTATAGAATGTGGGATGAACATAAATCGGGACCCTGCCCGTACATTTTGCAGATATTTCATTTAATGAGTCGTGCCCCATTTCCGCCAGCCTCATGTCCGCTCGACTGGCTTCCTCAATAAATTGCCAGAGCTCCTTAGTTCGGCCGCCAGCCGAACGGACAAAGGTGGTCACCATGGCTGCACCCTCAAAAAGATATGGATTTGTTATTTCTTTTTGATCAATTTTTTTAAAGTCTCAAAGTGGTTTCAGAAGAGATTTGATCTGGCGATCTAGTGATGGCGACTCCAGAATGTCCTGACAAAAATAAAATGAATTTAAAGCTTGTTGGACCTCTCTGGAGGCCGACTTGGAGCGTCGCCCAGTGCCAGATGTTGATGGTGATGGTGATGGTGTCGGGTTTCTTGTTGCTGAATGGGACCGGGAGAGTATTTTGGGTGTTGAAACAGGTGATAATGTAGGTGGTGTTGGGGATAGCGGGAGTTTAGTTGAGTCTACAGGGGTATTTTTGGCTTGTTGTGGGGGAGGAATAATTTGAGCTGGTCGCTGTTGTTGTTTTTTCGGTGTCGTCTTTTTCAATTGTTTTTTCTCCCCCTCTCCCTCTGTGGTAGAATCTCCGCTATCCCTCCTTCTCTTCAAGTTTATTGAGGTATCCATTTCCTCCTGTTGTTGTTGTTGTTGTTCATTGTTATTTACCTTTTCTTTCTTTCTTTTCTCTGTTTTTGTGTCGGTTTCTTTTTTCTTTTCCTCTGGTTTTTGATTTTCCAGGGGTTTTCTTTTTTCGCCCTTTGTGTCAGTGGTTTTGGCAGGAGGTGATTTCGGGGCTTTAGGTGGGGACTTTTTGCCCCGCGTTACCTGGGTCCACTCCTCCTCATCTCTGCTATTGGGGTCGTTCCCAGCTTCTGCTGGAGTATTTATTTTACTTTCCAGCTTGTTTGCCGTTGCTGATGTTGATGGCGCTGGTGCGCTGTTTGTTGATGCTGATATTAATGGGGTCTTGGATGCTATTGTGGCCTTTACTGTTGTTGGTGCTATTGACGTCGTTGTTGTTGCTGTTGTTGTCACTGCTGCGCCGGTGGCCTTTTGTGGGCATGACCTCGCAAGGTGGCCTATTTGTTTACAATGCCAGCATTGCGGTTTTCGGCCTTCCACAACCACCAGCATGGCTTGCTCCTCATACTCAACTGTGTGGGGGATTGCCTGGAACCCTCCCCTGTTAAGGCACATGGTAAATGAGTAGTCACCGTGTTCCGTGCCGCTGGGTGACTTCATGGTCGTAAATTCCTTGACGTCCCCATAGTCGCTGAGGAACGCCGCCAGGACGTCACCACTTAGTTGTATTGGCACGTTGCACACGGTGACTTTGATCCGTCTTCTGCCCATGTATTCCGGCTGTAGTCGGTATTGTTTTGTGTTTATGCTGTTGTTACTTGCCAGCTTGGTGGACAGTTCTTGTGATGGCAACAGGATATCCCAGGTAGCAAAACTACGTCTACAGAAATACCTAGCTGGGATTCCTGCTGCTTTTAAAACTTCCTCGAACTTGTCTTTTTTCAGTCCAGCCAGTCTCCTGGTCTTTATGTCTGCGACAATTAAGGACAGGGTTTTTGGCTGGACTGCTTCTACCAGTTCAGGTATCGGTAGAATTCTATTCCCTTTAAAATACTGGGCATACTTTTCAACCCTGTCCTTTTTATAATCTTGTGGCAATTTTTTGTTTTTCTGCGTCGACCAGGAGACTGGTATTGACGGCACTTTTTGTGCCGGCGGAATTGTACTCGCCGGCGTTGTATTTTCTGCGGAGGTACTAGGCAATGACGGCCATTCCGGTTTTTCTTGGGATATAAATATATCCTCCTGTGTAGTAGGTGTTGGTTCTCCCATAGTTGCTTTAGGCAACTAGGGAGAAATAAAATCGTATGGTTTAAAAGGATGTGAATATGGTGACGGATGAAAAAACAGTAAATGCAGTATAAAAAAGTCTTTCAAGTTGACCCCCCTCAAAAACAATACAAAATAACGATTGTTTTGGGGAGGGGCAAAAACGCAATAACAAGTCGTTCCAAAAAATCCAACGAGTTTAACAAGTGTAACAAGTTTAACAAATAATCAACAATAATTTTTTAACAATAAATTTAACAAAGCACTTACTTTTCGTCACTTAATAATCCAAAAAACAGAATAACACTACTGGCGAGGAGGGTTATTCTCAGACTGATGTCCTCTACTGCCATATATGGCAGATGGAACGGCTCATTGTGCTGAAAAGGTAGGTGATACCCAACAGGTGCCAAAAGATAACCACATATAAATAAAAAAAATACAATAAACACATTAAATACAAAGACCTGGAAATACAAATTGAGAGAATGTGGCTACTCAAAACTACCATTGTGGCACTAATGGAGGGAGCCTAGGGTATTATCAAGAAAGGGATTGATAAAGATTAACATTAAACACAGTCGCAGCCTGTATGAAATACAAAAAAAAATGCACATTACGGAACAGCCCATTTCCGTCAAAGAATATTTTCACCGTCAAAGAATGTATATAATCACTACATTTCCTCATCTTTGGCTCGGGTAAGGACCCGATTAAGGATTGTAAGAAACCGAAAATAATAATGATAATACCCGAATGGATGAGTATGGAGAAAAAAAACCTGACCCAGAAACACTCAAAAATGAACCGTCCCTAGCAACTATTACCCGAAAACGAGTCTACCTATGATGTGGAAAATCCTAATGGAAAATCCTAACGACACAATTAAGGAGAAGATCCATTACTCACTTGTTAGCCACGGACTGTTACCGGGAGAACAGAAAGGGTGCCGCCAGGAAACAAGAGGAACAGGTGATCAATAGTACATTTATCAGTACACCCCCAAGGAGAGCAAAACGAGGTTGAAAAATATCGCCATAGCGTGGATTGATGACAAAAAGGCCTGTGATATTGTCCCACAAAGTTGGATTATAGACTGACTAAAAAAATGTACTAGACTGATTTAAAGTCGGCCTAAACCAGATCAAAATAAACAACAAGTTTAAAGGTATTACCACACTGAACACCCTCATGGGATTATTGAGATGGTCTCAATTGCCGTTTGGAATTAAAACTAGTTGTCATGTTTTTCAAAAAGCCATTGAGAAAATCTTAGGAAAATGGACAACATAATACTATATCAAGATGATATATACCTTGAGTCCTACACCAGAGAGGAATTAAAGATTAAAACAGAACAAGTCCTATAAAGATTAAAACAGGCAGGTATGACAATAGACAAATGCAAATTAGACTGTAAAAAAATCTTATCTAGGATATCTAGAGATGGAATATCTCCTGACAAAAGGCTAACCAATAAAATTGCGAATTTGGAAAAGCCCACAAACAAGAAAGAATTGGAATCCTCCTTGAGATCAATTAATTTCTACAGCAGATATTTTCCAAGATATAGTGAGCTTAGTCATCAAGTCCAAAAAAGTTATGAAAAATTTGAAATTGGAATAGACAGCAGAAAGAAAAACATTACAGTGACGTATCCTCCTGGGAGACACACTTACACCAATACGGTGTGTCATAGCAACGATTCCACTCAATCAATTTCTTTAAAAGTTCCCAGGGTGGGGGGCTACAAACTTACGAAATCACAAGAAATGACTAACCACCGAATGTACATCTTGCCCAGTCGGCTGGGACTGTAGAATACACCGACTGCTTCTCTGCAGAGGGGTAAGACCCCACCCAACGAGTCTCCTGATATATGACACTAAACAATCTGATGGTGAGGTTCCAGCAGTGCTGGAGCTTTGGGGAATGCGGAGTACCCCTTCATTGCCATCGCTCCCAGGTCCACTCTGGTCCGGAGTGGTAGCACCTGGTAGGGCCCTATCTATGGGTTAAATAGAACTAATAGCATACTTATGCTAAATGAATTGAGTAAACTGAATAGCTTGAAATAGAAACATTTTTGACAATTAAACCGTACTTACACTTAAACTGCGTGCTTATGCTTAGCTGAATTATTTCAAATTGAACTGTTTTTCGACATTAAAACTGTATTTACACTTAACTGAATTATTACATATAACTGCTTAAATACTTTGAAATGGAAATGTTTTTGACAACTAAACTGTGTACTTATGCTAAACTGAACTGTTTTCAATAGAACTGATTATTTACATAAAAATGGATTTGGCGTTAAATAACCTACAAAGGTTGATATGCCATAAAACCAAACAAAACAAACCAAACCGAATGTACATAGAGGATATCAAACTGTTTGCTAAAAATGAAAAAGAATTCACGACTCTAATTCAAAGAATAAAAATGTACAATCAAGATATAGGGATGGAACTTAGCATAAAAAAAAGTGCCATGCAAATAATGAGACTCAGAGGAAGACAAATAACGAAAGGGGTATATCTAATAAATCAAGGAAGAATGAAAATGCTCAAAGAAAAAGAAACTTAAAAGTACTTGAGAAAACAGGAAGCGGACGTAATCAAACAAGCGGTGATGGTAAGAAAAAAATAGAAAAAAAAAGTATCTCAGACGAACGAGAAAATTTCTTGAAACGAAGCTCTCCGGCAAAGTTAGATACCTGAGCTGTCCCACTTGTAAGATACTCGGGACGATTCTTGTAATGAACTAGGAAAGGACAACAAATGGATCAAAGGACAAAAAAATTACGATGATGCACAAAGCCTTACATCCTTTAGATGTCTTTAGGATCAATCATGTTCAAGTGAAAATAGATAAGATGCTACAAAACAGAATGTTTATGTTAAACGAAAACAGAGACGGAACGATTAATCTTTTAATAAACAAATGTCGCAAACATTTTTAAAAAAATACAAGATCAGACACGATTGAGTGGGGAAGATGATTCACTGATATTGAAATTTGAGGTGCCCACGGTGTAATGGTAATCATCGTAGGAAATGGACACGGTGACAAGAGTTCAAATCCTGGACCAAGCTAATTGCATTTCACATAGCACTAATACCCTTGGGAAAGGTATGAATCCAATTATTCTTCCTCCAGCTATGGGTAAATAGTAGGACAGACTGGGTTCTTCAGCCTTGGTAAGGCAACTAGTCTAGGAGAAGGAAAACTCTGAATTCAAATCTGTTAAACTCCGCTTAAAAGAAAAATTGACGTTGTGTCATATCCTGCCCGAGCGGAGGGGTTGGTAAATATGGATATTGAAATTTGACCATATGAACAAGTGGTATATGCACAACCCGAAATCCGTCTTCATTTCAGGGGTTTTGAAACACAAACAGATCACCTGATCTTGGCCAGACTAACAGGCCTAGTGATAATAAAAAAAAAAAGAGAGCCAATAGAATTGTGACTTTTACCGTCCAGGTGGACCAAAGATTGAAAATCAAAGAAAACAAAACGAGAGACAAGTAGTTGGACCTTGCCAGAGAACAAAAATAGCTAAAAGGACATCAAGTTGGTGGTGATACAATAATAACTTGAACCTCAGAACAAACGTTAAATGCTTGGTAAGTGGGGTGGGAATCGGAGGACGAACGGAGACCATCCAAACAACGATACTGCGAAGATCGGCCAGAATACTAAGAAGAATCCATGAGACTTGAAGAGGCTTGCTGTCTCTCTGACTCCAGGGAAAGACCATCAGCTTATGCTGGTGTGAAAAACTCGTAAGGAATAATAATATTTGTTTGGAGGAAATCAGGTCAAAAACCGAGACCATTTAGACTAAATCATAACAGAGATAAGTCAGAATATTGAGAAAAGTTCTGGAAACATTAGGAGACTTGCTGTTACACAGACTCCAGTAAAAAATCACCAATTAAACAGTCAGAAGGAAATAAATAATGAGAAAGAATCGATGAAAAAGAGACTCTAAAGAAACAGCGACATGAATAATGTAATTATGAATATCCAATAGACCTGATTCTCTAACCTCTAAGCATAAAATAGTCCTAGTTTGATTGATATGCCCTTAAAATCAATATACCAATCATTTTATTCAATAACGCACATCTATATATGGTCAACTGATATTAGGCTGAGTCGGATGGGGCTGTGGAATACACCACCTGAATCTCTGCAGAGGAGTAAAAAAAATTCCCCAAAGGAATGTCCTGATATGACACTAAAAATTTGATAGTGAGGCTCCTGTACATCTGGAGATAAGAGGAATCTGGAGTACCCCCCCGTTGCCATCGCTTCCGGGTTCACTCTTGCCTGAAGTGATAGTCTCTGATAAGGTCCTATGCATGGGGAAAATAGAACTAAACAGTAATTACGCAAAACTGAATTGTTTAAAATTAACTGTTTTTCCATTTAATTGCGTGTAAACAAAAAACTGAACTTATGTTTAACTGAATTGTGTGAAATAGAACTGTGTGTAAACAAGACTGTGCTTATACTAAACTGAATTGTTTGAAACTTTTATCAAAATGACTTAATTCGGAGTTAAATCACCCGAAAAGTGTTGATATGTCGTAAAACAAAACAACCAGCAATCTAACTGATATTATTAAATTCGGCTGTAAAAAAATAAAGTAAGATAATGCTTATTTTGGGTCTGCTAGATCTGACCAATCCATTAAAAAGAGTTAAAATCGATGATGAGGCTGAAATCATTATTTCAGTATGATTTGGATTTTAACACTTTGATTTTGCTTGAGACACAAATGTATTCCTGACTTATAACTATTCTAAATACTTGCTGTTTTCTTGAGAGTTTTAATAATCTTCCACTTTCACTTTCTTTCTTTCTTTTTTACTTTCACTTTTATTTTTCTTCAGAATAGTTTTTCGATGTTTTGAATGTAAAAAAAAATCTTTTTCAGCTGTTCGTGTCGGCGTATGTCGATTAAAGTAAATAGAATTGATTTTTGCAATTATGCTTTAAGATTGCCATGCCATATTCTATTTTCATGTATTTATTTTTCAAAACATAAAGAACAGTACACATTCTAAATCTAAAATTTTAAATCTTTTTTTTTTTTTGCGTCATGTATATCCAGGGAAGATGTTAATCAGTTTGTTTGTGAAAATGAGTTAGGTTTTAATAGACTTTCCCAAATGACACCGGAAATAATTTAACTAATGACAGTGTAATTTTTGAGATTTTGAGTGATATATATTGGTACAGAGACAAACAAAAATGCTATTTATGGGTGAATCGAAGTCAGCGATGAAGATGTGTCAGGTATTAAGAATTATATCTTAAAATTTTAAAACCAGTAATAGAGTTATTATCGAAGAACTTGGATATTCATACCATATTATTTATTTAAGTTCGTGGTATTTACGGTGTTGTATTTAAAGTCCTACGTGACTGACATCAGCGTAACCTGTCACGAACCGAGATAAAACTGACAGTCACATATCTTGGTATATTTGTATCATGTGGCCCTTTATATTTATTTCATTTCAGTTTTTTAAAAAGAAAAGATATAAAGAAGCTCGTCAAGTAATAGCGGTGAGATTGAGGTAAGGGGAGATTTGATGGGGTTCAAAGGTACTGCCATATCATTTGAGATTAGCGCTGCACCTCAGTACCATAAAAAGTACTGCTCATAAGTATTTGAAAAAGGAAAAAAAACTGTTTTTTATATTCTAGGATTTCTGAGGTCATTAAGGATTTTTAGCCGTGTGGATAAAAATAAACGTATTAGTATAAGTCTTTCAAATAAGAATGGCTGAATACCTTTTCCATCATCTTGTTAAATTTTAGATTACACAGGGTGGGCATAAAACACTGCTTGATTTCAAATTGTAATAAAACTTTTTTTATTAGTTTGGCTTCGTTTCTTTGTTTAATTTCATATCAACCTTCCTGGGTTACTCAATGTCAAAGCAATCATTGTAGAATAGCTGTGATACTATTTAACCCATTGCTGGCAAGATTAGGGGCTCATACCTTTCCCAAGAGTATTAGTTCGAAAGTGAACGTAATCGCGTAACTGGAATTTCAGTCCTTTCTTACGAAGTATCTGACCAGCACGTCAGCCACCACATCTCTGAGGACAATCACAAATCTTTTCGGAATGTATTTATGAATATGGTGACATCACTACATTAACTCAAAATATTTATTTTCTCTCCAGCTGAATCTCGGTGCACACCTTCAAGAGGGCAGTGAAATCCAAAGTGGCGTGTGTTGGAATTTGCCAAATCAAAATGTTATAAGCGTGCAAAGTAGTTTCATAAGAGAATTTTATGTGGAACGCTTACAAACAAATCCATCCTGACGTGGTACAACAATTATATTTAAAAAAAAAAAGATGTACCCCTGATCAGAGGAAAGCATATCCAAGCCTATAAAGAAGGTTTTTGTGCTCACCCTGTGTCTTAAAAGAACAAAATATTCCAATTAAATTCTCTTAATAATCTTAATATTTAGCATTCAATACCCACAAATCATGACAAAATGCACCCTACCATATTATGTTGATAGGGGGAAAAAATTTCTGCATTATATTACTATTTTTAAGTTTTAAAAAGAATTAAAAAAAAGACTTTTTGTGCAAAAATAGAAAGTGGCGTGGTGGCTAACGTGCTGGACTGCGACATCGTAGTAAGCGAGTTCGAACTCTAGTCGTGTTATTACGTTCACTTTGAGGCTAATATCCATGGGTCTAGTACCGGGCCATCTGCCATAAGTGCTGGAAGGCCAACCAATTACAAGCATAGATTCACATTTCACTAGACGTTCGGATCTGATGAATCTATTACATGCAAGGTCACCTGGATTCGTGTCGTGCGACATAGCAAAGGCTAGCATAGTTCATATTACACCGAGTGATTCGATGACCAGCAATGACCAGCAGCGCATCCCATAAATCCCCACGATATAAAAGAATTTGAGTTAAATCCTGCCTGGTGGGAGGCACAGATAAATATCTAATACCCTTGGGGAAAAGCATAAACTCTAATATCCCGCCAGCTATATTTTATATAGTAGCACTACAGTTCTACAAGGGTGGCTTTGGCATTTAATGAACCTTAAAGGTTGATATACCATGAAAGCAAGGCCCTTCCAAAATATTTTGCCGGGTATCACCAATATAAACAAATCGCCTGTATAGTAGATGTGATCACATGACTTCAACGATGGACAAGCTACACAATAAAGAAATAGATAAAAGTCTGTACCGTCACTTTCCCCGAGAAAGGCGACCTCATAATTATTGAGAACAATCGTGGCATAACTATTATGGCAATTGTTGCTTAGGATTAAAATACTGGGCTTCTTAATTGTATCAGACCAGAGGTTATGAGTATTCTTTGAAAAATCAGAACTGTTTTTGAAGAAATTAATTCACAATGTTATATAATCTGAATATTCATTGAATCATTGAAGTAGCACACGCAAAAATCTCAAGGAACACTTGTTCGTAGATTTCTCCAAGATATTTGATTTAATACACAGAGGAAAGAAGGAGCAAATAATTCTTACATATAGCCTTCAAAAAGAAACTGCTACTGCGATAATGATGCTTTCAATAAACACAAAAGCAAGAGTTTGCTCGTCTGATGAAAAGATCAACTTCTTCGACATTGATGCTGGATTCTTGCATGGAATTACATTTGTGGCATATATGTTTATTATCTGTCTAGACGACGTACTATGAACGCCAATAGATTTAATAAAAGAAAACGGTTTAACTCTAAGAAAAAGACAAGGAAGACATGATATCTCATAGAAAATATGACAGACGCAGACTACACAGATGATCTTACACTTCGTTCAAATTCACCTGCCGATGCCAAATTCCTGCTGCATCGCATGAGGTGAAGCAGCAGAAGCTATTGACCTCTTTGAAATGCAAATAAAACAGAGTTCATGCGATTTAGTCATGAAGGAGCCATCATCACTTAAAGTGTCAAGGCTTTCAGATTAATTGACAAGTTCATATACCTCAACAGCCATATCTCATCAACTGAAAGTGATGTCAACATACGGCGAGCGTAAGTGTGAAACGCTACTGCTAACTTATCAATCATATGGAAATCTGTTTTATTTGATCGAATAAAACGGGATTTCTTATAAGTTGAGCTTAGTACATTTCTACTGTTTGGATGCACCAACAAAATGCTAACGATATGTTTAAAGAGAAAGGTTGATATGAGCTACACAAGAATGCTTCATGCTGTTTTGAACAAATCCTGAAAGCAAGAGCCCACAAAACAGCAGCTGTACGGGCACTTAGCTCCCATCTTACAAGTCATCAGAGTAAAACAAATACATTATTCGGAGCACTACTGGAACAGTAAGGACAGATAACGAAAGTGACGTTCTCAGTAACGGTCGAAAAGCAAGGACTTAAATACATAAGCCCTGTGTGGGCTGTTGATGCTGTCAAGAAGACCTGCCAAGATGGATGGATAAAAGTGACGGATGGAGAGAGTGTCACGGAAGTCCGAACTAACATGAATAAATCAAGATATATATATATATATATATATATATATATATATATATATATATATATAGCAAATTAGTTGGGTTTTTTTAATGATTCAAAAAATTTAGAAAAAGTGCTCAATGTAATCTAGCAAAGTTTGGTAATAAGGTAAAACATTCGAGGTCCACCTACCCGCTCCTCGGCTACGACGTTAGTTTAAGTCTCGCATTGCTATGAAGGCTACAACCGTCACTTGTAGTCAATTGACCACATCTGATTATATATATATATAAATTAATTCGCGAGTCGGGACTAACCTACGACAGGTTCACCTAAAACGGCTCCTCAGGGTACCTTATTCGGAATTAGGTACCCTGAGGAGCCGTTTTAGGCGAAACTGTAGTAGGATAGTCCCGACTCACGAATTCATTTTTGCAATTTGCTCTACATAGTACTGAGCACTCTTTGTAATTGTAGCATCGCAGCATTTTGCGTATCTCTTGATTTTTTTCGACTAGTGTGACAAGGTTGGCCTTTTTTTATTTATTTTTTCTCCCGATAACTTTTTTCTTTTTTTTCCCGGGCAGTGATTCGAGATATATTGTTATCTCTAAATTCTGGCGTTTTTTTTTTCTTTTTCTTTGTCACCGTAAATGCTGTCAGGTAGTAAATTAGAGTATATATATATATATATATATATGATTTAAAATAGTCAAATCAGATAAGAATGATACCAAGTAAGATGATCTTTCATATTCTTTTATTCATACTCTCTATCTACCTGCGAGCAATCTGTTGTTACATCTACCTGTCAGTTTATCTTTATTAAGTCATATATTTCTCTTTTTTCCATTTCAAGCCCGTCATTTTTATTCCATTTTTGCCCGGGAGACAATCGTGTCGAGTCCCAGGGGTTCAGGTGTACTTTCTCAACCAGTACGGCACGTCATCTTACTAGGGCATACATTGCTGCTTTGGCAACAATCAGGTTTCTCCTAAAACGAGAAAAATAACAGAAGAAATAGAATGAAAAAAGTCTAAGCGAAAGTTTCCATCTCTCAATTGTTTTATTTAACCTTTTCTGAACTTATTTTTTATAACATCTCTTTAGTTCCTTTCTGTTTGTGAATCTTCAAATCCCCTTCCACTTTAGCACGCAACCGTCAATATGACCGCGAGAAATCTGGGTTGTCGACAATACAGGCTCTGTTATTCTATGTAAAAGGTGTTGAGAAAAGAGTTATATTTTACGAGGATTATTAAATAAGTTTCCCGACTTTTTTGTATGGGCACTTTTATTGATAGTACACACATGAAACTCTAGTCCCCTTTGAAGTAATCTCCTCTGGCTGCAGTGTACTTGTTGAACCGTCCAACAACTTCTGGAAGGTCCCATGGAAGTCCTCTTGTGTGAGCGTGTCAATGACCTGCGTCACAGCCTCTTTCATCTCCTCAATTGTCTCATAACGACTGCCTTGGAACTTAGGAAACAAGCAAAAGTTACAGGGAGCAAGGTCTGGACTATAGGGAGGGTGAACAACTGTCTTGATGCCCATCTTGATCAAATAGTCAGTGACAAGGATGGAGTTGGTGCATTGTCCTGGTGGAAATGCCACCGACTGATTTGAAGAGTGCTGGCTTCTTCCGACGGAATGTCTTCCTGAACGCCCTTAAAACCTTAACATAGTATTCCTTGTTGACTGTCTGTCTACCGAGAACCCAGTGCATGTAGATCATGCCAGTGCTGTCAAAAAAGGGATCATCAAAAGTTTGTAGGTGGATTTACTCTGTTAGGCCTTCTTGGGTCTGGCAGAGCCAGCATGCTTCCACTGGGAACCCTGTCTCTCGGTCTCTGGGTCATAGGAGTAGATCCAGCTTTCATCGCATGGCATTTTTTCCAAGTTTAAAGCAGAATTTTATTGCATATCGTTCTTCTAAAGTTTAGATTGCATTTTTGAAATTGACCAGCTGTGACAAACAGGCTTTAGTAGGGTGTATTCCAATTGCTGCTGTAGCTGTTCATTTAAACCTGAAATCATAAAAATTGGTCAGTCATCTCATAAAGATGTATAGCAATAACATAGTGAATTTTCAAGAGTCTACGACAATTTTAAATGCCTGCACAAAAAATTCCGGAAACTTATTGAAGGCACCACGTATTTTAGTTTGACTTTTGTTTTTTCGTGTTCTCGTGTTTCGAGACGTTTTCATCAATTAATATCCATTTAGTTGAAAAGTTTGCCTTAACTTCTCATCTTCTCAATTGATGCAGAATAATTTTTTTATCGTTTTAAACTTTGACCGTATTTTGGTCTGGTTTCTTTATTTAATGGCCTATCAACCTTCGTGGGTTTTAAAAAGATAAAGCCAACTTTGAAAAAAAAAAGTAGCAGTGATAATATTTGATCCCTATGTCAGGGGTGGGGGATTTATAAGACCAAAAAAAAATCCATCCTTGATCGCCCTTCGGGGCCCGTTGCGCAGCGGATAGAGGCGTTGAGTCTCTGCGGTTCCTGGTGAGCATTGTCAGATGATAGCGGTTTCAAATCCTACCCAAGCCGGCCAGAGGTTTACTTGGTCAAAAATGTGGTGCGATAGACAACAACTATGGAAGGCAGTAATTACTGGGGATACAGTTACAAGACTCAGCATTCCTATCCGAGGTCGCGGTAAATCACCTGAAGAAGGCCAGAGGTGAAATTTGGCCGAAACGTAGTGAAAGAAGAAACAACACAAAACTACCAACCTGAGGAAAAAAGTCCGCAATAAATAAAAATTAATTCTTAGAATTATAATGTTGAATTTCAATGTATGAAACCATTTATGTGAAAGCAAATGATGAATATTAAATAGAATTATTAATGTTGGATAGGAACATTGAAACCATTTAACTAAGAGCAACTGTGGTGTAATGGTTATCGCCGTAAGAAAATGGACACTGCGACACGAGTTCAAATCCTGGACGTGACTGATTGCATTTCACATTACACTAATACCCTTGGGAAAGGTATGAATCCGATTATTCTCCCTCCAGCTATGGGTAAATAGTAGGGCAGACTAGGTTCTTCAGCCTTGGTGAGGCAACAAGTCTAGGAGAAGGAAAACTCTGAATTCAAACTTGTTAAACTCCGCCTAAAAAAATTGACGTTGTGTCATATCCTGCGTAGGGGTTGGTAAATAAGCAACTAAGAGCAAATAAATGAGCTCTGGCTCGTATAAAAGTAATGTTAATAGCAAATTATTCACTTATAAATCATATATATATATATATATATATATATATATATATTGTCATCCACAGTCGGACTATTTCATTTTATCACAACTCATCAGTGTGGATTGGCATACGAGACACTTCAAGTTGGAGTTGAAACCCAACTGACTTCACGTCAGACTGATAGCATAACCTCATAGCTTGCAGCAAACGCAACATAAGCTAGGGAATGTAACGTACATATATTAACTTCAGTTTGTTTACATTTTACGCTATTGGAGACCGAAGTGCTCAATTCTTTTGCATATATATATATATATATATGATTTGTTTCTATTTTAGCTTAATCCCGAATGTTAGCAATGGCAGAGAGAAAAAAAAACCCAATGATCCAACTTGTGGATAACAAATACACAAATTGATAATTGGGAAAGAAATTAAGAACAATAATAAGGACGTACATATTGGATCTACTCAAGATATTTTTAAAAAATATTTTATAATCATAAACGTAGTTTTACTCATGAGACATATAAGAATAGTACCAATCTATTGAAATACATTCAGGTCATCAAGAAAAATTAGGTATAGACCCTATCCTGAAATGGAAAATTATAAAAAAAATTGTCGTAAATATAAGGTACTATTTACCAACCCCTCCGCTCGGGCAGGATATGACACAAAGTTAATTTTTAAGCGGAGTTTAACAGGTTTGAATTCAGAGTTTTCCTTCTCCTAGACTAGTTGCCTCACCAAGGCTGAAGAACTTAGTCCGTCCTACTATTTACCCATAGCCGGAAGGAGAATAAGGGGGTTCATACCTTTCCCAAGGGTATTTGCCCGAAAGTGAACGTAATAGCGCGACTGGAGTACGAACTCGCGTACTTCGATTCCGCAGTGCATCGCTTTAACCATTACACCACGAGGACACCCCCACGTAAATATAAGGTGGGTGATACATTTTGCCAATTGTGTATGAGAGAGAAATTAAGTATTATAATATAGTATAATAAGAATTATTTAATCATACGTCTTATGTTCTTAATATTTTTAATCATAGAAAGAATTGTTTGCTTGGTAGGTGAGCCACCTCCTCCGTTGGATTTTTTTATTTATCATTCATTCATTTATATTTTCCTTTGTGGTTTTAATCAATAAAATGTAGTATATTTATGCAAATCTTATTTGGTTGGCAGAATTTTTTCATCAGTAAAGTGTATTTTGCCATACCCTCTTCAGTCAGTTTTATCCTGATGATCCGAAAAGGCGAAACGTAAATAGATTTCTTCTGACCCATTAAGTAATGAATTGAGCACTCTGGTAATCCGGTAAGATATAAAGATGTAAACAAACGCTGCTGCTGTTACTACATAATACCTTATAAATCCTTAGCCAACGTGGTATGCTTGTTGGTCGAGCAGTCTGATACTAAGTCTAACGTAAAGTTGGGCGGGTTTCGATCCCGTCTTCAAGCGCTCTACGTGTCTAGCCACAGAGAAGACTTGTTATACAACGAAACAGTCTGTCTGTGGATGTCAATATATATATATATATACGCACCCCCATGGGGGTTAAGCACTCTGGTGAAGGAATATACGGCTGCCACACGAATGATACAAAGCTCTTCGAACGAATTGACCACTCTGGTATCCGGTAAGGTTTAAAATGTAAATAAACGAAAGCTGCTACTTAATGCCGTATATCTTCCGAGCAAACGGGATTCGCTTGTTGGCTAGCGGTATGATACTAAATCTAACCTATAGTTGGACGGGTTTTGATCCCAGCATCAAGCGTCCTACGTGTCTTGCCCCACTGAAGAGTTGTGATACAACGAAACATTCTGTCTGAAGATGACAATATATATATATATATATATATATATATCAACAGAATTTGACGTTAAATGACCAACCATTGTTTAAATGGCATAAAACACTAGCCAACTAAATCTAAAGCCGGGTAAAAGTTGAAACATTAGAAAATGTAATAATTCAGTCACGCTTTTCGTGGATTATTTTCTTGGAATGATTTTTTTAGCAAAGATCTAATTCGTCCAGATCAAAAAGATGTGAAGGAAAAATATCAAAAAGTTGTAAATGAGTCATCAACATTTCTCACAATGGCAATGTTTTTTTCTTTTATTAGTGAATATTTTTTATGACAGATATCTTGACGTCATCAAATTCAATATGAAACGCTTTACTGAAAACTGAAAAGAACAATAGTCTCTTCTATAACCCTTCTAGCTAGCCTGCCTAGCTTGACCTATAAATGTAAATGAGTCAAACTTTTTCTCAATATTTTGGTACGTGCTAATTATTGGTACGTATATCCTTTATGGTGATATACCCCATGACGTCACTGCATGTAACCTCCCCGACACTATAAAAAGTGACTAATAAACGAGTCAAGCAGTCTGTCACCAGTAACCGTTACCGTTTGTATTTCCGTGAATATATACAGCTGTAAACCATACATCTCTTTATGTTATTCATTTCTAGCCCTTCAAGACCACAACACTATCACATGACCGAAGATGATAAAGCCGTGTTAGTTTTCTGCTGTGGTTGCTAGTATTGGGGTAGCTAATGTGCTGTGCATTGCTTCAGTCGATGTTTAATTAGAAAGCCGTATAGAGAAATGTGAAACGTAGTCAAATTCGGGAACATATGTTTTATGAATTCGAACTGGGCCTTAACGTCATAGATTCCGACGTAAAATCAATGAATAACACTTAGAGCACCAGGCGAACTTGGCTGATAACTGTCCAGTGTGGTTGGTCATCTTCATGAATTCGACAAAAACAGCCGGACCTGCTGAATTGAACCGCACATTGCGAAAATACTGCAAAACTTTTGATTTACTCTAATATTACATCGCACACCCTGCTGACTTTATAATCTTTCTACAAATTTTCTTTACAAGAAATAAATGTAGAATTAAAAAAAGAATTACATGCAACATTTTTAAGCGCAAATATTGCTGTGTCGATGTACACTAGTCATTTTCAACAGGACAAAAAAAGTGTGCAAAAAAATAACAATTAAGAAACAATTACACATAAATATGAACGTACAATAAATGCGATTCCCTAACCTTTTGGCATTAAATAAACCTATTAAGTTCGACATGTTAAAATCGATCAGGCAGTCATCGAAATGATCGGAATATCCAAAATAGTGAAATTTGCTGATGTATGTATTGTTTTAAATCTTAATAAGGGGGTGTCCTTGTGGTGTAATGGTTAAAGCGATGGACTACGGAATCGTAGTACGCGAGCTCGTATTCCAGTCACGCTATTACGTTCAGTTTCGGGCAAATACCATTGGGAAAGGTATGAACCCCCTTATCCTCCCAGCTATGGGTTAAATAGTACGACAACTGTTCTTCTAGGAGAATGGCTTTGGCATTAAATAACCTACAAAGGTTGATATGCCATTAAACAAAAAAAAAACTAAACCAAACCTTAAATCTTAAAATGGACTTCAATGCACATTATTCCAACCTAAAGAGAAGGATAAACAAATAGTCATTGAATTTATTCATAATTCATTCAGCTAAGTAAAAAAGAAAAACAAAATATTTCGAATTCATTCATTCTTGGGCCAGGTTGTCAGCCGTTTTCAACAGTGCTTGCCATAATTCTTTTTAAATCCATTCTTGATCTTGCCCTTTATCTCCATGTTGGCCTAAATAGATTTAAAAAATCGTTTTCCTATCATTGTGGAGGTTACTTTCGATAAGTCACAAAAGAGTCTTTAACATGCCTTGAGGAGTATTCAGGGTGAAATAGCTAACGTGCTGGACAGTGAGTCACGCAATTACGTTCGGTTTTGGATTAAAAACGCTGAGGAAAGGCATTAACTTCTTTATCTCTCCAGCTATGGGTAAAATAATACCACTATATTATTCTTAAAGAATGGAGATTTAATCAAATAACCAATGGTGGCTATATGCCATTAAAACGAAGAAAACAAAAGCTTAATATGCAATTTTTTTTTTCGGATAACGAACTTGATCTAAGTGTTTCTGACAATATTGATACAAAGTTTGAACCCTTCCATTTCTCCGTATGACTTGTTCGGAGGAAAATAAAAGGTTTCTCTTTTAAGCAGACAGAAGTGAAATTGTAACAAATAGTCCCCTCATTTACCTCTTTGGAGATGTCTGATGATTTTCACATCACTTACCACAATGCGTCCCAATTTCGTTCTCAATCTCGCTCTTCTCCATACTGATACAAATCCCTTGACAATTTCATCTTCCTTTTGTCTCCTAAGTGGTCGTTTCTAGTCTCTGGGATACAAATCGACGATTGCACAGGTCAATGTGGTCCTGGATGTAATAGCAATGAAGGGGTTCAGTTTAGTATCATATCCAGAACAATTGTTTGTAAGGGTTTAAAATAGAACTGTTTTGACATTTAAACTGCGTACTTATGCTAAACTGAATCGGTTGAAACATAATTGTGTATATGTCTAAAAATGGATTTAGCATTAAATAACCTACAATGTTTGATATGCCATAAAACCAAACCAAGCCTAAAGAAGCCAATATTTCATACTATTCATTCTCAGTACGAAGAAGAACATATGTATTTAAGTTTTTTCCAAGGTCATCAGTGAGGAGTAAAACACGAAATTCTTTGTCCAGGATTTGAACTCGGATCACTAATTCCATTTCCAGCAATGATGACTTTTACTATTCTAATTGCACCTTCTACAGAGCAGTAGGTTTTTCAGTAGGGACATTGGAACTACAGCGACCAATCAGATTAGTAATCGATGAGTCTATAGTCCAGGTCTTAGTGACCCAGTGGATCAAGTGAAGGGCACGATTGTCCAATCTTCGTTTTATGGCCTCTGATCATATGTGATCAGTTAACTATCGACCGTCTGTGCTAATTAGCTCCCATTATTTCCAGATATCTCGACAGTTATACACGTATGTTGTCTCACTTTCGGGTATTTCCGTACACCAGGTAAAAGACAGTTCCAAGATTTTATCACTTAACAGTTCAATATTTTTAATGTAAATATAATGATTATCTTTGATTGGAGTCAGCAATGCATAAATATACTTATATTGGCTTTATTCCACTTTAGACTGAGAAGAAAATGACTGCAAATGGCAATGGCCCCAAAGTAATTTCCGTAAATGTTCGATCCAATCTTTACCATAAAAGGGTTATGAATATTTTATTGCATTGGTTCGATTAGATACATTGGCAAAAAAAGCTATTTTTAGTTTTACTGCAAAATGTTCTTTCGTGACTCACTGAAAAAAAAACGTTCAAGTTTCCTTTTTCCAAATGTTCAATGGGATTTAATCAACTGTTGAACGATGGATAAAAAACAATAATCAATCAATTGCATTGGGGAAAAGTACACTTCATGTTTTATACAAAATTAGCTCTTCAAAATTGCCTGCCCATTCCAATAGGGGTATAGAATACACCAAATTAACCTCTGCATAGAAGTAAGACTACTCTCCCAACGAGTGTCCTGTATATGACACTAAACGGTTTCTAATTGTGTTATTTTTGTCCAGAAAATATGTAGAGTACTCTTTCATTGCCCCGGCATTAAATGACCACTTGTGGTTGATATGCCGTAAAACAAAACAGAAACAAAATCTTTCATTGCCATTTTTCACAAGTTTAATCTGAATCGAAGCGGTAGCACCTGTTTGGGTCCCATCTATGGGGTCATACAGAATTGTTCAATCATTATAAAGGATTATTATTAGTTGATTGAAACGATACTGCAATGTGCTAATTATTTATGTTACCGTAGAATATTTGATAGACAGAATTACCAATGTTAAATAGCAATTCTTAAAACCATTTAACTGAACGCAAAAAATGATACCAACAACTTTTAAAAAAATAAAATTACAGGATAACGATTCGCAAACAAATTATATATATATAATGGTGTAATGGTTATCGTCGGCGACACGAGTTCAAATCCTGGACGAGACTGATTGAGTTTCACATAGCACTAATGCCCTTGGGAAAGATATGAATCCAATCATTCTCCCTCCAGATATGGGTAAAATAGTAGGGCAGACTAGGTTCTTCAGCCTTGGTTAGGCAACTAGTCTAGGAGAAGGAAAACTCTGAATTCAAACCTGTTAAACTCCGCTTTAAAAAGTTGACGTTGTGTCATATCCTGCTCGAGCGGAGGGGTTGGTAAATATGAGAAATCAGTTACTTTTATGGAACTGTCAAAATACATAAACCTACTCACCCTCTGCGCCCAATTATATCGCAAAAATAAAAATAAAACTTATTACACCATACTTACCTTGTAAACATGACATACAAATCAATGCAAATACAACATACACTTAAACCCAACGATGGTAGATTAGCTTCACTTGATGTAGAAAATCTATTCCCCAATGTACCAGTCAATGAAATCATTGATATTATTATAAATAATATCCATAACAACCTGTCACTCTTTCCTCTCAAAATCAACCATGATATACTTTTGAAAATACTCCTTACATGAACTACTGAAGTTCTATTTTACGACCACATGGGCAATATTCACACCCAGAAAGATGGTGTATCGATGGGGTCAGTCCTGGGCCCGATCTTCAGTAATTTCTACATATCCGACCTTGAAAATAAAGTATCTATTAAGATTTTAAAATCTTCAATATACCTATGATATGTCGACAATATACTTATTCTCGCTAATGATAATAATGAAATAAACATGCAACCAGACATCTTCCAAAAATATTCAGTTCTTAATTTTACTCATGAACTATAAAAAGATAATACAATTTCCTTTTTAGATGTTCTAATTGAAACTAATTATAATTATCATAGCTTCATTACCTCTACTTACAAAAACACTCACAAATAACAACTCTTGTAAGCTCAAGTTTAAAAGTGAATAGCCCTTCTGATATAAAAAAAATGCCATTATTAATAATCTAATATCCCGTGCAAAACTCCTCCTCTAAAATAATACTAATAATATAAAACAAACTCTCATCAATAATGGGTTCCCGAATTATATTCTTAATGAACAAATTAAGCGTAAAATTAGAAATGCCAGCCAACAAATTAAACACTGCAACACTCCAACTAATAAACAAAAATTTAATAATATTTAAAAAACGTTGATTAAAATAAACTTTCCACAGATCCAGAAAAAGTAAAACTTATCATATACTATAACAATTTTAAAACTGCTTAGGAATTAACAATAATTTCTCCCTCTTGATAAGGGTTTTGCAAAAAACTAGCTTTGTATATCAATTTAAATGCACTTTAGGAGATTTTATCTCTGAGAAAAACAGGATATACGTTGGCTTAACCTCAACTACCCGATCGAGATGATTCCCAATGCATCTTCCTGATACCAGTTCAATTGCACAATATCTCAAAAAAATTCCTGCCCAAAAACTGAGTTTCGGAAAATTCTTACCGAAAAAAAATTAGAACAAAAAATAACAATAAAAAATTACAAATTCTCGAGAAACTCCATATCAGAATGAAACAACCTAAACTCAATAGAATCAATTTCGAATCTAATATGGATGTACTTAAATGTCTTTAGCTACTGCTGCCACTTAAAGAAACGAATAAAACGCTACAACAACACACCAGTTTAAATACAAAGTAGTTATGTACATGCAAAGGTCACACCGCTTTTGCAATATTCACACCCTTGATGATAGCCTAAGATCGGACAGAAAGTATAAGGGTAACAATTAATCATGGGAGTTTGATCAACCATACATTTGAGAACCATAAACCTTATATATATATATATATATATATATATATATATATATATATATATATATATATATAAAAGAGGTTTATGGTTCTTACTAGCTCACTTTGTGAGTTAATGGAGAACCAAATGTAGTATTGTTAAATAGTGCTCAATATCAATGATAGAGCATCTACGTATAGAAATACACACACACACATACATATATATATATATATATATATATATATATATATATATATTACATGGTGGTGTCTGTGACCCTGGGTTTTAACGAATGCAAAATTAATGAAACCCGGGGTCACAAACACTATCATGTTGTATATATATTATATATATATATAATATATAAAATGAAAGATAGATAATTGTTGCATGGTTTGTTTATTTGTCAACGTGTTTCGACTTCAATCTTTTATTTGAATACAAAAATATTTTATCATAATTATTTTTGCATGAGAAATATTTATGATAGATAAACAATGAAAATCTATGAGAGGAGGCATGAATCCAATGTTCTCAATCTTTGAGTAAATAGTTATGCAAACAGGTGTCTTTATTTTGGTTGAACAACCGGGCTAGAAGGAAAACTGTGTTCAAACCAGTTTTACCACGCTTAGAGATTGTGCCTCATCCTGCTTGAGGCACAGGTGGGTAAATTAATGAATTTATCTGATTCTTAGCAGTTATTGATCTCATTAGTATCCCGAATACTTGAAACCGCAAAAGGCTATTTGCATTCTTTTACTTGGTACACATAACTCCGACAAAGGAATGAATCCATCTATTCTCTGTCAAGCTACTGATCAAATAGTAGAGGAAACTTGGCTCTTCCAGCTTGGAGGGATTTATCTGACACCCCTACCATGTCACAATATGGCGCCATGCCGTTTAATAGTTGGGCCTCGCTCAGTTCAAAACCCATGCAAGGCAGGGACAAAATTGTTTGGACTCGTCGGCATACCCCGAATGGGTTCTTTAACCTTGGTATCACAACTGCTCTGAGAAAAGAAACAATTCGAATTCAAACAAATAGAGAAAGAGTTTTCATGTGTCAATTCGAAACCTAATTTGAGTAGCACCTGCACAATAAACCAATTTATCTGGTACATACGAGGATCATTAAATAAGTTTCCAGACTTTTTTCGTATGGACACTTTTATTAAATAGTACACACATGAAACTCTTGTCCCCTTGGACGTAACCTCCTCCGGCGGCAATGCTCTTGTACTGTTCCAACAACTTCTGGAATACCCCATGGAAGTCCACTTGTGTGAGCGTATCATTGACCTTCGTCACAGCCTCTCTCATCTCCTCAATTTTCTCATAACGACAGCCTCTGAGCTTAGGGAATAAGCAAAAGTCACAGGAAGCAAGGTCTGGACAATTGGGAGGGTGAGGGACTGTCTTGATGCCCATCTTGCTCAAATAGTCTGTGACAAGGATGCAGTAGTGGACTGGAGCATCGTCTTGGTGGAAATGCTACTGACCCGATTTGAAGAGTGCTCTTCCTGAACTCCCTTAAAACCTCAATATAGTAACCCTAACCCTAAATCTTTAGCCAATCAACTCTGGTCTATTGACTTCCTGACTCCTCCCACACCTCTCATCATCCATCACAGACTCCCTGCCTTCCTTGAATCTTTTTTGCCACTCAAGAACTGTTGCTCGATTCATGTAAGATGCTTCAAATGTAGTCTGAAGCATTCCATACATTTCTGTCGCATTTTTCCAAGTTTAAAACAGACTTTTATTGCATATCGTTCTTCCTCACGTCCAGATTGCATTTTTGAAATTCCCAGCAGTGACAATCAGGCTTTAGTATGGTGTATTCCAATTCCTGTTGTAGCTGTTCGTTTGAATTTGAAATCATAAAAGTTGGTCAGTTATCTCATAAGATGTATAACAATATCATACTGAATTTTCAAGAGCCTACGACAATTTTTAATGCCTGTACAAAAAAAAGTCTTGAAACTTATTGTCTTCACCACGCATGATATCAAATATTTTCATCTAATACAAATAACTTGCAAACAAATCTATTTAATCGATAGATGGAACTCTGATTATTTACTACCACTCTTTTTCAGATTATTCCTGGGAGTAATGGCACCACTTCACAAAACTCCAGAACTGTAACGTTACCGTCAGCATATTCAAAGTCCAACTGACAGAACAATGTTTTTTTTCTTCTTTCTTTACTTAATAAACCGGACAGATATTTTACGTGACGCAATGCACCAATCTAATTTGCTACCAGATGAGCAACATCTATACCTTTTGCCTCGGTCAATAACACAAATAATCTCTCTTGACTTACGTGCAAATGTTACGAACACTGACATAATGACCTAGTAGCTAGTATGACTCGGCTCTTATCTGTGTTTGCTTTGCATGACTCACAGCACGTTTTTATCTCTTCACAGGTGAACAAAATGCAGGTAGATATTTCCAAGGTAAACAATTCGTGTAGTATAGAAGAAAAGACGAAGGAAAAGTTGTGGTCCAAATGCAACCCGGATAGTGGAGTGCATTGTGCTATAATACCTCGTTGATTTGTGTCTTTTAGTATTGACATGACATTAGCTAAGTACATTTTGATTGGGTTTCTTTGCTTAATAGCATATAAATTTCCGAGGTGTATTTAATGCCAAAAACAATCCATATAAAAGAACTTTGGTAGTGTTTTACGACATATCAACCCTTGTGAGATATTTAATGCCAAGTTCTGTTTATGCATACATTATATATATATATATATATATATATATATATATATATATATATATATATATATATACATATATAATCTGCTTTGTTTGGTTTGGTTTGGTTTTATGGCACATCAAACATTACAGGCTATTAATACCAAATCTATTTCTATATATATAAACATTTCTATTTCAAACAATTCAGTTTAGCATGAGTACAGAGTTTACTTGTCAAAAACATTTCAATTTCAAACAATTCAGTTTAGCATAAGCACGCAGTTTAAATGTAAGTACTGTTTAATGGTAAAAAAAAAACATTCCTGTTTCTAGATATTCAGTATAGTCAAGCAGTCCCAATTCAACTAATTCAGTTTAGTATAAGTACAGATTTTGTTTACACACTGTTAAATGTCAAAATAGTTCTATGTTAAACAATTCAGTTCAGTGTAAATACAGTTTCAATGTCAAAAAACAAATCTATTTCAAATAATTTTGTTTAGCATCAGTATGCCGTTAGTTCTATTTAACCCATAGATAGGCCCCTATCAGGTGCTACCCCGCCGGGCCAGTGTGGACCAGGGAGTAATTGCAATGAAGGTGTGCTCCGTATTCCCCAAAGCCCCAGCATTACTGGGACCTCACCATCCGAATGTTTAGTGTCATATTAAGGGCACTCATTGGGGGGTTCTACTCTATAGTCACACTATAATTATCAATGTTGATTATATAGTCTACGTCCTCCTCCTCTCATCATTATCTTTGATAAAATGTTATTCATATTTTCTAATCAACAAAATGTTTTTCCTTGATAATTATATATTCTATGTCTTACTCACCATATATTATCGATGAAAAATATTCTACAATTGGGTCTCGATACAATTATCGTAAGTAAATATTGCTTCTACGTCGTCCTCTCTATATGATCATGTAAATATCAGTATTATTCGGTCCACTTAAACCAGAGTTGGGAGTAATTCCTTCAGGACAAGAAAATCATTCAGGAGCTGA
Organism: Sepioteuthis lessoniana; assembly: GCA_963585895.1. Lineage (NCBI taxonomy): Eukaryota > Metazoa > Mollusca > Cephalopoda > Myopsida > Loliginidae > Sepioteuthis > Sepioteuthis lessoniana. The sequence goes on along the minus strand of OY757921.1, from coordinate 5,177,990 downwards.
ACATTTAAATTTTCCTGGTGGAGAGCTCAATGTAATTTTTTACAGAGCAATATTTCTTTAAAGAAAAATCCAAAGACCGGTTATTTTAGGATTATAAATTTATTTCCATCTTGTTTTTCAGTTTCTGGTGTGAACTAAAAACACGAAGAAAAATATAACAGGACTTCTTCAGATCCAATGGATAAATAATTTTTTTTAAAATTTTCCTGGTGGAGAGCTCAATGTAATTTTTTACAGAGCAATATTTCATTAAAGAAAAAACCAAAAAATCCATTGGATCTGAAGAAGTCCTGTTATATTTTTCTTCGTGTTTTTGGTTCACACCAGAAACTGAAAAACAGGATGGAAATAAATTTATAATCCTAAAATAACCGGTCTCTGGTTTTTTCTTTAAAGATCATCTAAATATCCATATTTTGGGTAACAGAGTTTCAATTTTGTAGAGTTAAGTAATACATAATACCTAAAAAAAATCCCTTTTGATTGCATAATCCTCAAGAAATTGGAAACCCTGATATTTTTGGCACAGAAGAAAATCAACTTTTCATAAAAATATATTGGTTGATGACGTATTTATTTTTTGTAAATTTTGCATATATGTATATATATATATATATGTGTGTGTGTGTGTGTGTGTGATTATACCATGTTAAAGAGCTTCCAATTAATGCTATCTGGCCTTATGAAATAGCTCTAGTTTTCTCTGTTTATTATTGTGGTATATTTTTGACGAGACATTTTGATAAACGCAATAGTATGAAATTACCTAACGTTTCCTGTAATGTCAGGATGCAATTTGGTCAATATTTAAAGTGGACCACTACAGGTTTGAATTCAGGGTTTTCCTTCTCTTAAGCTGATTTCCTAACTTGGGCAAAAAAACTAAGCCTACTCTACAATTTATCCATAGCAAAAAGGAGAAAAGATAGATTCATGCTTTTTTCCAAGATAATTAGCGCGAATTAAAACGCAGCCTCATTCAGGATTGGAACTCGAAACGTCTAGTCTTACGACAGTAACAGTCAACTACACCACCATGGGTTAATTTAATGCAGCCTATATGTAATATGGACATGAACTAATTTATTTCTAAAATTTAAAAATTTGAAAAGACAAATTTTATAGCGTTTGTGGCGCACATCAACTTGGAAAATTTCAATAAACTTCACTCTAATTATTGTAGATATTTCAGTAGCTTAAAAAATAACAAGTTTGACAGATAAATAAAATCTTTTGACCAATAAAACAAGTTTTCGCCAAGATTTTTTAATGAAACTGATATCAAAATGAAGTAAATTTATATATTTACAAAATTTCAAGTTTAGTTTTCAAAAGGATTTGGAGATTTTTCAAATGTTTAATTTATTTTCTAAATTCTGGCTATAAAGAAAGTTTCAGGCTTATTTTTGATTTAGCAACGCGAATCAATTTTAACTTCTGCAATTCTAATTGGATTCTGTTTGCGTATCACTGAAATCGAACCTCCAGGTCTTTGTTTACCTAAGACATCTATCTTGACTCTACGACGGTCGTTGACCCTTTCGACCGAGGCTCTTTCCAATAAATCTACCTGTTAGCCGTGGGTGGTAACCTGTAATGCTTGAATCGATGAGCTGGCAGCCAAAGTAGTCACGTGACCAGCAGCAATCCACTTCGAACCTTACTGGGCTTGACGGGTGATCGTAGACGCCAGATCCGATCCACCGGCTGATCTTATTAACACCTAGCACTTAATTTGATCGTCCCAACCGAATTCTTGAAAGTGCTTTAGGGGCAAATAAGTACACAACACCATTATATCCTAAAGGCGCTTGAAAGCAGTCACAGAGATTCAAATATGGTGAATGAGCAATAGCTGAAAGCATTTAAACAGTGCGGAAAATGATTAAACAGTGCGGAATACTAAATAGAATTATTAGTGTTAAGTTCCATACAAACTATTCCCTTTTAAATCACACACACACACACACACACACACACATATATATATATATATATATATATACCAATCCCTCTGCACGAGAGGGATTCAACGCAAAGTCAGTTTTAAAGCTGAGTTTAACAGAGTTTTTCTCCTAGAATGGTTGTCATTCCATGGTTAAAGAGCCCTTACCTTTAGTCTAACTTACCATTTACCTATCGCCGGAGGGTGAATAGTTGGAATCATGCCTATCCCTTAGTCAAATTTAAACAGTATCACCTGGGATTTGAGCTCTAGTCACTGTCCATTTCATCTGACGGTTACCATAACACCACGAACGCTTTATATATATATATATATATATATATAACAGGAATTAAATATCTAGCAAGTGTTGATACGCCGTTAAATCTAATAACTTAACCTATCATTCGAATTACAGAAAAAGATGCTTAGCTGTTATGAATATGAAAGTGGAAACTCGAATTGACAGAAGCGAGTTCGAGTTCTAACTAGAGTTGTTCACGATACAATAATTTACTCACTGGTCTTGGAAACTAGTTTCGTCGGAGGTGATGAGGACTCTACTCTTGTTTCCTTTCTTTTGAACGAAGAGCCTGATGAATTCATTCTTCTCAAGTTGTTTAACTGGTTTGAATTCAGAGTTTTCTTTCTCCAAGACATGTTGCCATAACAAGGTCAAAAAGTTCTGTGTGCACAACTATTTAGCCATAGCCGGCGGGAGAGTTGCTGGATGTATACTTTTGCTATAGGTATTTGCGCTAAATGAGCCACAAACAACTTTGTTCGGGTTTTGAACTCGGATTCTTGTATGCATAAGCCTTTCAGTCTTGAAATGTTAACAGTTGTGATAAAAATATATTCTGATGATGTTCTGATGGGTTCATGCCTTTCTCAAGAGCATTAGCTTGAAATGAAAAGCAAACAGCATCATTGAGAATTTTAATTCGAGTAAACTTTTCCATTTGTTATAACGGTAACCGCTATGCTTCGAGCAACACGATACCATGAAATAAGTACTGAAATTTGAAAACGTGTTTTGGATATTTTTTCCTGATGCAGTGGCTAACTGGTTGCAAATTAACTCAACGACAAAAATATTTTCTCAAATTAGGACTCAACTGCTATTTATTACAAGTATATACTCACATTATCAAAAATAGAGAAATTGAAATTTTATTCCAAAATTTTTTAAAACACCAAAATAAAAAGGTAATCTCAATCAAACTTAATTCCCGACATCTGCTTAAAGCTGAAGTCATTAGAATCAAATACAATAAAATCAACACATATTCGTGACTCAACAACGAAAAGATGCCGCAAAAGAATTACGGAGTTACCCTAACATAACCATAAAAAGCTGAAAAAATAAATACTTTTTATCGTATCATTTTTTTCATATATATATATATATATATATATATATATATTGTTTCTTCCACTCTTTCTCCGCACAGTCGTCTAGGGCTGCAGAATACACCGACTGCATATCTACGGAAAGTGTAAGAGTCCTCCAACGAATGTCTTGGATATTGTTGTGACCCTGGAAAGGGTCACTAATGAAAACGCAAACACGGATATTAGATAACAGATTATATTACACAAGAAAGATAGAGTTACGCAGAAAAGGTAAGAAGTCTCGTACAGTTCGGATAATACCGATATTGATCTGCCTCGGCAGCGAGATCTCTCAGTTCTAATAACAGTGAGAAGAATCCATTATGGTGAGATGGGTAAGGCTCCCACGACAGATATGTCCCTAAAGAACCCAATGGTGAGGTTCAGGTAATACTGGAGATTTGGGTAATGCGGGGTACCTCTTTATTATCATCGCTCCCTGTTCCTCTCTGGCCAAGAGTGGAAGAACCTGATAGCGTATATCTATGGGTCAAATAGAAGTAAACAGTCGGTTTGGGCTGTAGAATGGTAAGACTCCCAACAACGAGTGTCCTGGATATGATACTAAACTGTATCTGATGAGGAGGCTTTGGGGAATGTGGAGGAGAACCTAATCATTGTCAATGATTCCAGGTCCATTCTAACCAAGAGTGGTATCACATGATAGGGTTCTATCTCTGAGTCAAATAGAACTGTTTCGTTTTTTCAAACGTGTGGAAACAAATGACTGATGTTTAACCGAAATGTCAGTTTTACATAGCAATACTGGAAACATTTACCTGTGTGCTAACAAAGAAGTAATATTGAATAGAATTATCGTTGATTAGCAATGCTTGAAACTCTTTAACTGTGCGCCTAAATTCAGTTGTTATTGCTACATATTGATGTGTGAAATTATTTAACTGTGTGCAAAAACTATTTGTGTTGGATAGCAGTATTTTGAACCATTTCAGTAAGAGCAAACAAATGATTGATAATAAATAGAACAATTCCTGTTAGTATATTTAAAACAATTTAACTGTGTGCAAACAAATAAACTCTGGCTCGTTTTAAAATGTTATCTACAAATTATGCGTTTACAAATAAATTATATCTATAAATCAGATTTGGCAGTAAATAAAATCCATTGATTAATAAGCTAAAAAACGAAATCAAACCAAATTCTGTATATTCAAAATATATGTATAAATCAGACTTAGCATTAAATAACCTTTAATGATTAATATGCTGTAAAACCTAATAAAACCATTTAAATCCTCTTTTGTTCAAGCAATCATTAACATTTCTAATCACGATATATTTACTAACTTTTTCGCCTATCACCAAGAAACTGTTCTTTTTTACTAAATTGAGTACTTTCGCGTACTTGAAAAACCCAATTAACGTAGAATATGTATATTATATTCTATTTACCAACCCCTCCGCTCGGGCAGGATATGACACAACGTCAATTTTTAAGCGGAGTTTAACAGGTTTGAATTCAGAGTTTTCCTTCTCCTAGACTAGTTGTGTCCCCAAGGCTGAAGAACCTACTCCGCTCTACTATTTACCCATAGCTGGAGGTAGAATAACTGGATTCATACCTTTCTCAAGGGTATTAATGCTATGTGAAATGCAATCAGTCTCGTCTAGGATTTGAACTCGTGTCGCCGTGTCCACCTCCTACGACGATAACCATTACACGAGGGGCATGGGCAGAATATGTATATTATCTACTTCGTTTGGGATTTGAACTTGGGTGGTCGAGTCCATTTTTCGTATTTAAAGGATATTTTTATTTACTTTTATCTTCTATTCCCTTTATGTCACTGCCTTGTTTTATTCACGATTTATAACTGCTTTCTTTATTCCTACATGGCTTTCTTTATTCCTACATGGAGAACAGATATCTTCAGGTTTGTTCAAAGACTTCGGATATTTTCGAATACACCTAAAAGAAAAATATCAAATTGGGAATATAATTGACTAAATTTTCTTGGTAATTGGCTTTCTAGAGACATTTTCTAGGCTGTACGACTGTTGAGATGAAATTAATTCTTTTTTTAAATGGCTAAAAATTTGGCAGCAGCAGCAGATAAAGCCTAAGTGTATATTTTGAGAAAGAAACAGAGATCTGTGTCTCCTAATGATTACCAAGAAAGCGGTTAGCAGCTGTAAAAAAAAAACACCATTTTACAGTGAAACTGCAGCCAAGTAAAAAGCAGTCGAATCTCCTAGTAAATATTGTATCCAGATTTATACCGTAACATAAATATTTTATAGTTGAAAATCTTCCGCTTGAAGTCAATGAAAATTTTAAAGTAAAAAATTTCTCGGTAGACCAGTATTAGAATAGATATCACGATGGCCATAACTGCGTTAATATTCCGTTGGCTTTGAACCTAGCGGGCACTGTCTAACAAAAGCAGACTTCGGCTGGACCACCTTCGGGTAGGAGAACTGCATCATTGACACCTTTGTCACCCTTGTATAGCACTGAACCTTGCTTTCCAGTTTAATCTCTAATCAGGCATTCGTGCCTGAACCCAGATTTGGGTCCGTGTCCAGCTAGCAAATTTTCTAACTGATACATTTAGGAAAAGTATAAATCCCCTTATCCCAACAGCTGCGGGTTAAATATTACTCCTCTTAAATAGGGATTCTTTTGACCAACTGGCCCAGTCGGCTAGGGTTTCAGAATATACCGACTGCATATCAACAAAAAGATTAAGAATCCTCCAACGAATGCCTTGGATATGTCCCTAAAGAATCCGATGGTGAGGTTCAAGTAATATTGGAGATTTGGGAAATGCAGAGTACCTCTTCATTATCATCGCTCTCAGTTCCTCTCTGGCCAAGAGTGGAAGCACCTGATAGCTTATATCTATGGGTTAAATAGAAGTAAACAGTGCCTTTATGATAAACTGGCTTGCTTGAAATAGAACTGTTTTATGTTTAACTGTCTAAACAAAACACTGAATTGTATTTATTTGAGTGATTCTAATAGTATGGCAATGAAAGAAAGGTTCCACGCTCCACAGTGTGCTGAGCTGGATCAGATGGCACTTCCAATCTGAGTGATCCTGGTATTAATGGCAATGAAGGAGGATTCCACACTCTTCACAGTACTGAGCTAGTAGACTTCTGAATTAGCAATCGGGACGTCGATTCGTCTGTTTCTGCCATCCAACACATTCATCTTTCCGACAGTCAGCAGACTACCTGACCACATAACTGCACTAATATCCTGTCCAAGATTCTCTAACTTTGCTCTCGCCCAAAAAGTATTTGGCAGTCGAGTCGACACTTTCGGTGCAACAGAAAATTAATTGAAATTCACTGGCGGCAACACTCCACAAGGCACCAACTATACGGCCACTTGCCTCCCATCATGAAAACTATAGTTAGACGAACCAGACATGCAGGACACTGCTGGAGAAGCAGAGACGAGCTCATAAGTGATGTACTCCTATGGACCCCCACAAATGGCCGAGCAAGAGCAGGACGACCAGCTAGAACATGCATACAGCAGCTATGTGAGGATACGGGATGTAGCCCTGAAGACCAATCAGAGGCGATGAACAATAGGGAGAAGTGGCGAGAGAGGGTCAGGGATATCCGCGCTGGCGGCACGTCATGATGATGATGATGTATTTATAAGCAAATTAAATTTAGCGTTTAGATTTACACCTTTGACTTTGCCATCCTTGCATTTTCTGTGACACCTCCCTCATTTCCTAATATTCACTGGATCGAAATATTTATCGTTCTCCTAACACTTTCTTCGGCTGTCCACATCTATTCATCTATCTCAGTCTGTTAACATATTTCTGTCTTACGAATAGCTGGAAACTTAATAAAATGTTCGTGCACATTGCTACTGTGAGTAACTGAATGACGAAATTGAATAGAATATAATTTTTTTCGTGATAACAAGTGATGTCTTGGTATTTTGAGACAGGACAATGCCAATACTTAAATGGAAAATGCGTGACAGCAACGAATAATAGAATATATATAAGAAGTTTCCCATAGAGTATACTCAACAGATTCTAGCTTTCAGGTTGGTACCCGTTTCGTTTCTAGGAACTCCATTTCACCATAAAAAAAGTTTATGGAATTATTTAGAGAATCGAAATTTAATTATCTTACGAGGATCATCAAATAAGTTTCCAGACTTTTTTCCGATGGGCACATAGTACACACATGAATCTCTAGTCCCCTTCCAAGTAATTTCCTCCGGCTGCAATGCACTTCTTGTACCGTTCCAACAACTTCTGCAAGGCCTCATGGAAGTCCTCTTGTGTGAGCGTGTCAATGACCTTCGTCACAGCCTCTTTCATCTCTTCAATTATCTCATAACGACAGCCTCTGAGCTTAGGGAATAAGCAAAAGTCACAGGGAGCAAGGGGTGGACTATAGGGAGGCTGAGGAACTGTCTTGATGCCCATCTTAGTAAAATAGTCTGTGACAAGGATGCATTTGTGGACTGGTGCATTGTCCTGGTGGAAATACCACTGACCCGATTTGAAGAGTGCTGGCCTCTTCCGACGGAATTTCTTCCTGAACTCCCTTAAAACCTCAACATAGTAACCCTAACCCTAACCCTTTGGCCAATCAACTCTGGTCTATTGTCTTCCTTATTCATCCCACACCTCCCATCATCCTTCACAGACTCCCTACCTTCCTTGAATCTCTGATACTACTAAGAAACTGATGATCGATTCATGTAAGATGTTCCAAAAGCAGTTTAAAGCATTCCATACGTTTCTCTGCCAACTTTCCAAGATTAAAACAGAATTTTATTGCATATCGTTCTTCTGAAGTGTCCTCACGTCCAGATTGCATTTTTGAAATTCCCCAGCAGTGACAATCAGGCTTTAGTAGGGTGTATTCCAATTGCTGCTGTAGGTGTTGATTTAAAGCTGAAATCATAAAAATTGGTCAGTCGTCTCATAAGATGTATAGTAATAACATAGTGAATTTCCAAGAGTCTACGACAATTTTAAATATACGAAAAAAGTCTGGAAATTTATTGAATATACCACGTATGATGAAAAACAAATTTCAATTGAATGTTATTATAGTCCTTTTGTCAAGTTTGAAGCCAGTAACGGTTATGGCGCACCCATTGAGAAAAACGAAATCTTAAGCAATAGTTAGATAGCTTTGTAGGCGAGTTTTTAAACCACGCAAGCTGCCTTTGAAAAATAAAGCGTTTATTTATTTATTTAATTATCGGCGATAATGAATATCGTTCTCGGTATTTTTTCAAGCAATGGAACACAGTAAATCCTGTAGATAATGTGCATAGGCTAATAATATAGATATATAATATACTTATTATTTCTTTTAGAAAGATAACAAACAAGAGATAGAGCTTTATTGAAATATCTTAGAATTTACAAGTGTGCAAAAGTACCCACCTGAGCAGAGAAAGTACGATCTCTTTGTGATCGGTCGATCCAGGGTAAAAAATATATATAAATAAGCAATTTTAATTATTGTGAGATAAAAAAGGAAATATATATATTATCTTCTGAATACGAACTGTAACTCCACATTCGCTACTCTACGACAGGAGGGAGCATGTAAAGAGTCATCTGACGAGACGGAGAATATAGCAATAATATTCTCCGCCGAAATAAATTTTAACCGAGGTTGAGTCTCCATTAAATTGTACTATATATATATATATATATATATATATATATATATATATATATATATATATATATATATATTGTATGTACGAGTACAAGGATACGTAAACGCAGGTAAATACATGATAAAAATTATATAAACCATTCAGCCATTATCAACTTAGGCTATCATCAAAAGTTATTTATTTTGAGACTGTATACATCTCAAGACTGGAAGACTTATATATACCAATTTCTTGTCATTCACATATCCATAAAATCACAATTCGAATAACAAATGTTTAAAAATAGTTTTAAATGCTTAAGAAATATTTTTTCGATGACGTTTTGTATGAAAATCAAACTATAATCGGCAATGAATCTTCAAATTTTTAATAATCTAATATTCTTAATACTCAAGTTAATGAACAGGAGAATATATATATATATATATATATATATATATATATATATATTCACCTGGAAATGATACCTTTTAAAGCTGAAACATAAAAAATTAAATTTCGAATATATATATATATATATATATATATATATATATATATAACATTTAATATGAGTAGATGTATACTGCAAGCATCATTCAGAAATGATGTCTGTAGAGGAATAGCCATTATGGTGGTTAGTAACCAGCCCGCAATCCGAGACTTAAGTGCTCTAATATAATATACAAGATGCTTTTCTATGCTTTCTAATCTAAGCCACATAAAGACAAAATCAGTAACCTTTTAGACTTTTGGTGACACATTTTGCTACAATGGGGTTAGAAAATCTATCTTCATATAATGGAGCAAGTGCATACATTAAACTCGAAATCATGTAATTCATTACACTGGCTGTACAGGATGCAAGTAATTGAATTTTAGAAAAAATGCATTATGCTAATTTATATAGTTCGACCTATCTTGAAAATGCGAAAAGAAAATAAGATATATATATATATATATATATATATATATATATATAGAGAGAGAGAGAGAGAGATTTTATGTTTAAGTAAGATTTCAGTAAAACCATGAACTAGAAATATTTCCGTATAGACAATCTTACTTTATTAAAAAGCTGAAACTAATAAATAGTCAGAACTGTTTCGTTCTATCAGAACTCATTAGTGTGGCTAAACAGGCTAGATTCTCGAATCTGGGATCGAAACCCGGTTGACTCAAACGCCTATCCAAGATTCTACCACTCAGCTCCGAAGAAACCAGCGCAAGCGAAGGAAATTTAAACGGTTATGAATCAACAATTGTTATTGTTTACATATATCGGCTTAACGGCTACCGAGAGCTCGATTCATATGAAGAGCTTTATATATATTTATATATATATATATATATATATATATATATAGGTTTTATATATATATATATATATATATATAGGTATTATTTGGTCCAGTTAAACATCATTATGGTTAGCCTTTTTTTTTTACTAAATTAGTATTAAAACTGGAGTTTTAAGTCGAAAATTTATTAGAATTTTAAAAAATAAAAAAATGAATTTACTATAATTCCAGGCGGAAATAAAATAAATAAACCCGAAGTGGACTAAATGAGGAAAAAACTCTTAACCCCTCATCTATCCCCTACAACCCTTCTTTCCTGTGTCTATTCTAAATTATTTCATCCATGAGATCTGAAGAAGCCCTGTTAATTTTTTTTTTCGTGTTTTTGATTTATATCAAAAACATATAACAGGATGGAAATAAATTTATGATCCTAATTCGACCGGTTTTGTTTTTTTCTTACAGATATATATATATTAATCAGACGAAAAAGAATTCAATTTCGGAATTCCGTTATAAACTTGTTTCGGTAACAATATTATTGTGACCTCCTCAGATGGAAACCAGCTATGTTTTGATAAAATCCTGAAACGTCTACATTACTTTCGGCAAAAGGAGAACTTATAAATTATATTGTATTTTTAATATATACATACATATATGTTTTAATGTTTTACGGAGAAAATTTATCTGTAAATAAATTCCTAAATTATTTTCCTTGAATCTATATATAGATATAGGTGTGTGTGTGTGTGTGTGTGTGTGTGTGTGTGTGTGTGTGTGTGTGTGTGTGTGTGTGTGTGTGTGTGTAAATAGACAAAGGAGCTTGTTCAGTTTCTCGCCTATGCAATTGTCAAACCGAATAGATCCAACATGGTGAATATCACTTTATATGCTGTTGTGTGTGGCATGATGTAAAATTGATCTAGTTTGAGGGGCATTCTGGGAATTGTAATTGTATTTATAATACGTGAATGTTTTATATCAATTTTGTAAATGGTTTATTTACTTTTTATTGGAAAATTTATTTAATCCAACTTAAAATATTTACGTTCATTATTTACCAACGTAATACTTACCTTTTTTGTGTGAAGTTTTATAAGAAAAGTGAACATATAGCTAAGTCAAATTCATATTGCACATATTCAAGCACTTATATACATAATACATATATAGACCCAAATAAAAGCACAACCAATTTAATACTTAGCTTAGGTTCTTTGTTTTCTTTTCTTTCAAAGAATAGTTGTCTTCGAAGTTTCATTACTTTTCAGGTGTGTAACGTTGGTTATTTGAAGTGACTTCATTCCGTATCGAAAAGTTTTTGTTGACTGTGATGTTATTTGTCATACGTGTCTTTTTAAACAACGTCTGCTTATTTATAGTTATAAAATTAATATTTACACAAAAACAGCTTTTTATTCTCGTCCAATAAAAACGCCCTTTTAATCATTCTTAAAAATTAATACTTGTGAGAAGTTATATTTATTTTATTTATTTATTTAAATTTTGTAATTTTGTTTTATAATGCAAAGTTATATTGACGGAATATTTATTTCTAAGATCTTAAAAGTATTATCTAGTATTTTGTAGTGCTTTATTCTCGTTTTCCTCATCATCGTTACGTGAGTTTTTCACATTAGCGTTAGCTGATGGCTTTCTATTGCTGAGTCAGGAAGTCTCCTCAAGTTTTCAGGACTCTTCTCAGTATTCTGGTTGATTCTAACAATGCTGTAGTTTGGATGCTCTCCACTCTTCCTCTTATCTCCAAGTCCTCCAGTCTCCCTACAAATTCGTTTTGACTGTACCGTGTGCACCAGTTACACTTGGAACCACCGTCAATTTCAGTTTCCCTAGTTTTTTTTTTTCAGTTCTATAGCAAGATCTAGGTACTTATCTCTCTTTACACTTTCTTTCAGTTATATTCTGTAGTCAGCCGGATCGCCAAAGTCCACTATTTGGCAGGTTTCCTTTTTATTCATTTATTCATTTGGGAGTTCTTCTCATCAGCTAACGTCGATGATTTTCCACTGGATTCCGAGTGACAAAAATTCTCCTCAAGTTTCAAGGACTCTTCTCAGTATGCTACCCTATTTCGACAATGCTGTTGTTTAGATGTTCCCCACTCGCCCTATTATTATTATTATTATTATTATTATTATGTACTCTTTGCGTTTTTTACTTAAGCGAGAGCTGATGGTCTTTCACTGGAGTTTGCGTGACACATATATATCACAATAATTCACCAAAAGATTTTACAAGTAACCGAAAATCAATGTGCATTTTTTTTTGTTTTTAAATAAAGGCATTTGTTAACCTTGACCTCACCGGGTTCTTCTGAAGACTTTTTTCGCTAGCTCCGAAGTTGGGGGTTGCTTTTTATATCTTTTCCTAACAATTGTATGACACCTGATTCCATAATATTCCATCCTAGAATTTGGTGTGTTTTTTCCCTGGGGTTTGAGTGACAGCAAGTCTCCTCAGGTCTCCAGGAATCGTCTCAGGATTCTGGCCTTTCTCAGCAATGCTGTCATTTGGATAGTCTCTACCCGTCCACCAACTTCCAAGTCCTCCATTATCATTATTATTATTTACTCCTTTAGGGTTTTTCACATCAGTGTTAGCAGATGGTTTTTCCTGGAGTTTGAGTGACAGCAAGTCTCCACAAGTCTCCAGGACTCGTCTCAGGATTCTGGCCTTTCTCAGCATTGCTGCCGTTTGGATAGTCTCTACCCGTCCACCAACTTCCAAGTCCTCCAGGCCTTTTAATAATCCTTTAGTTATAGTGCCAAAAACACCAATCACAATTGGCACAATTTACTTTCATATTCCATCGTTTTTTCAATTCTCTAGCAAGGTCGAGGTACTTATCCTTCTTTTCACTTTCCTTCAGATTTATTCCGTGGTCCGCCGGGACAGCAAAGTCGACAATTTTGCAGATTCTCTTTTTTTTTTTTTTTTTTGTTGTTGATTATTATGAGGTCTGGTCTTCTGGCCAGGATTAGGTGATCCGTTTGTATGTTAAAGTACCATAGGCTTTTATCTGTGTCATTTTCTAGGACAGGAGCTGGGTTGTGCGTGGTATGGATGTTCCTGATTCTTCTAATAATTTCTAATTCCTCTAGTCATTTTTCAAAACCTGGAGACAGTTCCAAGTGCCCCAACTAGAATTGGTATTACCGTCAACCTTCTGTTCCTCATTTCATTTTTCATTGATCTATTGTTTAGTCATTTTTTTTAAATCTTTGCTTAATGAATAAATTTTTGAATAAATAAGCAAATAAAAATAATCATCCTGACAACCAGAATGGCATTCATTTTGCGATTTCTCACGGCTTCCCAAAAGTACTTGGTGGCACAAAAACTTGATCTCCATAATTCCGTATCAACTTCTTAAATCTTTCTGTAGCATTATCATAAAGTTGAACTCATGATTAATTATTGTGCTCAGTTTTTTTTAGACAAACCTTACTAAACACAATAGCAAATACCCAACATTACTAGTCGCAGTATTACGTTTACTTTCGGGCAAATACCCTTGGGAAAGGTATGAACCCCCTTATCCTCCCAGCTATGGGTTAAATAGTACAACTACTGTTCTTCTAGGAGAGTGGCTTTGGCATTAAATAACCTACAATGGTTGATATGCCATTAAACAAAGAAACCAAACCAATACAACATTACTCAACGGAATATCATTTGGAGTTAATCAAACATGAACTTAACATCATCATTGAGTTAAACTTTAAACAGTCAACACTAATCAGATAATCTTCAATCAGAGTTGCCAACATAAAAAATCATCATCATCATATCGTACTGCCTGTACGGATTTCCCTAACTCTCTCTCTCTCTTTCACGCCATTTGTCTCTATCATTAATCACTTCTGGCTTGTCTTCAAGACTACATCCTGTGTCTTCACCGTGCTGTGTTCGAGTTGGTCGTTCAACACCTGCACATCCGTGTGAAGGAGTCCATAAAAGAACGTCGCTTATGCGTTCGTTCTTACTTCTCCACCAGTGTCCCTCATGTCTTGTCCGTTTTATTTTTATGGTTTTCGAGATGGTTGGAAACTGTTTATCTCTGTCAGAAAAACCAACCAACAACACACGAACTCAAGGAAATTCGCTTCTTGTCGACGGGGTTTAGAATATGCACATTGTACGCAGTCAAAACCAAGTTCATGTGTTTAAATCAAAAAGCGACATCTCCATACTTAATGGTGGCTCTCTGAAATTAGAGGACAAATTCATCTACCTCGAAAGCAGTGTCTCGTCTACTGAAAATTATATCAATATGTGACTAGCGAAGCCTGGACTGCTATCGATCGGTTGTCGATTATACGGAAATCAAACCTATCCGATAAAATTCTACTATGTAGATACTACTCTATAGATACACCCCCGGGACGCTAAGTAAGCGTATAGAGAAAAAGCTAGACGAAATTTCTCAAGAATTTGTTCCTATTGAAAGAATCCTGGAAGCAACATGCCACAAAGCAGCATCACGAAAACCATCCAAAGAAGACGTACAAGGCATGAGGCACACTGCTGGAAAAGTAATAACGAACTCATAACCGACGTTTATGGACTCCTTCACATGGATGTGCAAGTGCTGAACAACCAACTCGAAAACAGCTCAGTGAAAATCATTTATACTCCATGCGAATTCTTTATACATAACTGTAAATTGTATTAAGAATATTTCCTTGAAGCAATTATAGTTTACTAAAGATTATTATCAGTTACTTGGAACTAAATAACTGTGTTAAAAAATGAAATAATTGAAACCATATAATTATTAGTATCAAAGAGGAATAGTTGAAACCATGCAACTGCATTCGAATTATTTTCATAATTTAAGGATATTGGATATCATATAACTGTCCAAAAAAGTCTTAAAAGAACTAAATAGAAATGTAAATATAAAGTACAATGAACGTGATTCCCTAACCTCAAAGCATAAAATAACCCTAGATGGATCGACATGCCCTTAAAACATAGGATAAATCAATACTCAACGACTTTTATTAGGACTCTATCGCATAATTCTTGCGAACTAATTATTAAAAAGAAATCAAATAAGATTTTTCTTCAATTTACAATTTACGTATAATGTTAAACTGAACCCTTACTTTGTGTCCATCAGTTAAGCTCAACCGAATCTTTATATATTCTTTAACCGTACAACGTAGGCATTGAATGATTTTACAGCCAATAAACTAATGTTTTATTAATAAAATGATTTTCTCTGTCCTATTTTCCACCATCTGAAAATAAACGCTTTCAAAAATCAGTCCGTTTATTTACTTTTTAGTATAAACATTAGCCACGTCAATGACGTTTATAAACTTGTAAGTCCACCAGAAAAAAAAAAACATTAGTTCAGTGTTATGCCTATACTTGATGCCGCAATTAAAACTAATCAACCAATTTATCAACAAGATTCATCTGAAAGAAATCAAGTTATAAACGTCAAAACAAAAAATGAAGAAATAAAAAAATAAAAAATAAAAATTTCCCTAAAGAAAGTGAACGAAACACTGGGGATAAAAGAAGGATTTAAGAAGGTACTATTAGGTCCTTGTAAAGTTATTTAATATAAGTCATTACGTAAACTACAAACTCATCTTTTTGTCACCTCTTTCAGCGTTCTTGTTTTCGTTTCCCCGTCATGCTTTGCAAGGCTATAAACTTTATTCGTAACGAACGACCGTTTCAACTCACCAACGCAACATTAACGGGTGTTTTATGCTTCATGTCAGAGCGCAGAGTCAACAAAACATGACGTCGCTAGAGACAATAGTTTTAATGGCAGCCTCTATCGCATTTCTGTCATATGTTTACTGTCTTGTTTTTCACTTGTCTGCATTCGTGTTTTTGCGTTTGTGTAACTTTCTTGAGATTTTGTCTTTTAATAATGCCATTCGGTCGCGGTTTTCTGATATCGTACAAGACAACCCGTGAATCTGTGGGTTTCTATTGTTAGAGTGATCCTTGATTATATTGAAACTTCTATTTACGAAGAAATGATCGTGAACGTGGAGCCTTCAATAAGTTTCCAGACTTTTTTGTACAGGCATTTAAAATTGTCGTAGACTCTTGAAAATGCACTATGTTATTGCTATACATCTTATGAGATGACTGACCAATTTTAAAGATTTCAGCTTTAAATGAACAGTTACAGCAGCAATTGGAATACACCCGACTAAAGCCTGATTGTCACAACTGGTAAATTTCAAAAATGCTATCTGGACTTGATGATACTTTAGAAAAACGATATGCTATAAAATTGTGTTTTAAACATGGAAAAAATGTCACAGAAACGTATGGAATGCTTCAGACTGCTTTTCGATCATCTTGCATGAATCGAGCATCAGTTTTTAAGTGGCATAAGAGATTCAAGGAAGGTAGGGAGTCTGTGAGGGATGATGAGAGGTGGAAGGAGTAACGAAGTCAATAGACCAGAGTTGATTGGCTAAAGGGTTAGGGTTAGGGTTACTATGTTGAGGTTTTAAGGGAGTTCAGGAAGTGATTCCTAGGGAAGAGGCCAGCACTCTTCAAATCGGGTCAGAAGCATTTCCAGCTGGACAATGCACCAGTCCACAACTTTGTCACCGACTATTTGAGCAAGATGGGCATGAAGACAGTTCCTCAAAGTCCCTATAGTCCATACCTTGCTCCCTGTGACTTTTGGTTATTCCCTAAGCTCAAGGAAAAACCTAGAGGCTGTCGTTATGAAACAATTGAGGGGTTTGAAGAGGTTGTGAGGAAGGTCATTGACACGCTCACACAAGAGGACTTCCATGGGGTCTTCCAGAAGTTGTTGGAACGGTGCAACAAGTGCTTTGCGGCCGGAGGAGATTACTTCGAAGGGGCTAGAGATTCATGTGTGTACTATCAATAAAAGTGCCCATACAAAAAAGTCTGGAATCTTATTGAATGATCTTCGTATATTACGGTACTTAACATCTTTTTCAATTAGATGCATTCATTTAATGCATATTGTCAAAGACATAGATAGATAGATAGATAGATAGATGAGAGTACAGAGAAAGAAAACGAACACAGCAAAAGAATGAGATAGATAGATAGATAGATAGATAGATAGATAGATAGATAGATGAGAGTACAGAGAAAGAAAACGAACACAGCAAAAGAATGAGATAGATAGATAGATAGATAGATAGATAGATGAGAGTACAGAGAAAGAAAACGAACACAGCAAAAGAATGAGATAGATAGATAGATAGATAGATAGATAGATAGATAGATAGATAGATAGATTGACTGAAGCAGGATATACGCACTCAATAACCATGAATAAGTACACCACTAACAAGGTTTTTAGGAAATTAATTTTCTTCAAACGGTGACTCAAATCGAATTAAAGAACAAAGATTGAAACTTTTAAGGGTCTTTCATACTCGTTCATTGGCTAGTACATACCACGTGATTCACGTATGCATAATGTTGAACTTACATGAGTTTACATTTTAATAGCGACACGGTGTATTTGTCTCTGTAAAGATAGTTGATATTTTATGCATTCATCAATTCTGTTTAAATTAATATTCATTTTTTTCTTGTAGCTAAAGCGTATAAATTATACGCTTGACATGTGAATATATTTTGTCGATTATGTTCAATCAGCTTCAATGTGTACATGTTAAAATTTACTGAAAATGTATTCCATAATTTACAAGGTTTGAACGGAAATGATCCAGACATTTGAAATGAACCCAAAAAGTGTCTATCTAGGTCAATGGCACCTTAGTCACTTTCAAAGTACTCCGCTGAAGACCTCCACACACTTCTTCCAGCCTCTCTTCCAGCTTTCAAAACATTTTAAAACCTTCTCTCCTGGGATTGTCCTCAGCTACCTCTTCTCGTTCTCCTTAATCTCGTCCCTAGCTTTTCAATTTTGTAAGAAGCCAAGTAATCGTCTAACTTAATCTCTTCCACTTTCTTTCGACAGTGATTTTGTTTTTCTCAGAGAAAATCTAAATATTAGAGGAAGCTATATTATCACTCTCCTTAATCTCGTCCACATTTTTTTGTGATTTTTTTTTCTCTTGACAAACACAAATATCACGGTAACTTAAACTTTGTATTGCTTAATCTTGTTCACAGCGTTTCAGCGGAGGTTTTTCTTTCAAATAGGAAAGGCAAATCTCGCAGGAAGGAAGATCTGGGCAGTAAAGAGTGAAGAGTAAGGGATGACAAAATGGTGACGAAATATATTGCAGATTGCTCAGTCGACTGGGGCTGTAGAATATACCGACTGCTTCTCTGCAGAAGAGTAAACACCCCCTCCAACGTATGTCCTGAATTTGACACTAAACAATTTGATGGCGAGGTTCCAGTGATGCTAAGGCTTTGGGTAACTCTGACCCGGAATGATAGCATCTGATAGGGCCCTATCTATGGGTTAAATAGAACTAAACTGCATACTTATGCTAAACGGAATTGTATGACTAAACTGAATAACTTGAAATAGAAATGTTTTTGACTATTAAACCGTATTTATATTTTGACTGCATGCTTATGCTAAACTGAATTATTTCAAATGTAACTATTTTTTTACATTGAAACTCTACTTACACTAAACTGGATTATTTAATATAGAACTGTTTTCTCGTTTAACTGTGTGTAAACAACATCTGTACTTATACTAAACAGAATTAGTTGAATTAGAACTGCTGGACTAAACTGAATAGCTTGAAATAGAAATGCTTTTCACAATTAAACTGTACTCACATTTAAACTACGTACTTATGATTAACTGAATTGTTTGAAATAGAACTATTTTCATAAATATGGATTTGGCATTATATAACCTACAAAGGTTTATATGCCATGAAAACCAACCAACCAACCTATATTGCAGATATCCAGCAAAATAAGTATTCCAAATCTATCCATACATAATACAAATAGCAATAACGCTGGAACAATAACGTACATAATTAATTGTTCCTTATAGAATCAATGGTAGTAGAATGGGAATGCAAAAGTTTGTAAGGGAACAAATCATTTTATTCGGATTCTGCATTGATCAAACAAGACATGGGTACACCTTTTTATCCAAACAAGAGGAACAACAACCGTGTATAGAATATAAAACACATCACGCGGTTAAACATTCAGAGCTCCATAGAAGAAAAGATATGCTGTGTGTATGGTTGGATCAGCACGGTATTATTTATTGTGAGTTTTTTTTTTAACCGCACTCAGACTCGAAACGCAGACTTATGCTCTTAACAACTGCAACGTGTAATCGAAAATCTTCTGGAAAAAAAAGTGTCTCGCACTCGTCAATAGAAGAAGCATTGTGCTTCTCCCAGATAATCCAAGAACGCACTCAGCCCGAATCAAGCAGGAAAAAAATATTAGATTTCATCCGCTACATTCACCAGATATGGCAACAAGTGATTTCCATTTTTTTCATTCTCTATAAAATGCTCAGAATGACAAAATTTTCCAAGAAGATCAAGTGAAAACGTTTGTGAAAAAATAATTAAACGATAGATCAGATGTGTGGAATCAATAAATTACCTGATAAATGGCAATGAATAATTCAAAATAATGGCAAATATAGTTTGGTTTGCTTTGGTTTGGTTTTATGGTATATAAACCATTGTGGGTTATTTAATGCCAAATCCAATTTTATGCATATGAACAGTTCTATTTAAAACAAAACTCAGATTACTTTTCATTGTGTTAAAGTGTCAACCGTGGCAGCAATAACGATTCTCTATAGAAACACCAAAGTGAAAGTACGTTCACAGGATGGAAACACAGAATATTTCGACATTGTAGCAGGAGTACTACAAGGGAACACACTATCCCCATACCTCTTTATCATCTGTCTAGACTACGTGCTAAGAACATCGATTGATAAAATCAGAGAAAACGGCTTCGAGCAGACAAAGAAAAGAGCAGAAGGTACCCCGCAAAAACAATTACCGACGCCGACTACGCCGATGAGATAGCGATTCTGGCAAATACACCCAACCAAGCCGAAACACTACTGCATAGTTTGGAACGAGCCGCCGCAGGCATTAGCCTCCATGTCAAAGCACACAAAACGGAATATATGTTCTATAATCAAACAGGTGACATTTCTACACTAGACGGAACCTTTCTAAAACTGGTAGACAAATTCACATACCTAGGAAGCAGTGTCTCATCAGCCGAAAAAGACATCGACACACGGCTAACGATGGCATGGACAGCTATCGATAAGCTACCGATCATATGGAAATCAGACCTGACCGATTAAATGAAACGCAGTTTCTTCCAGGCAGCGGTCGTATCGATACAGCTGTATGGATGCACTACTTGGACGGTAACAAAACGGCTGGAGAAGAAGCTAGACGGCAATTACACAAGAACGTCGCGAGCAATATTGAACAAGTCCTGGCGGCAACACCCCACAAGGCACCAACTATACGGCCACCTGTCCCCCATCACGAAAACTATCCAAGTTAGACGAACCAGACATGCAGGACACTGCTTTGACGAGCTCATAAATGATGTACTCCTATGGACCCCCACATATGTCCGAGCAAAAGCAGAAGGACCAGCTAGAACATACATACAGCAGCTATGTGAGGATACGGGATGTAGCCCTGAAGACCTGCCAGAGGCAATGAACGATAGGGAGAAGTGGTGAGAGTGGGTCCGGGATATCCGTGCTGGCGGCACGACATGATGATGATGATCACACAGTTTAAATGTCAAAACAGATTTATTTCAGACAATTCAGTTTAGCATAAGTACACAATTTAGTTCTATTTGACCTCTAAATAGGATACTACCAGGTGCTACCACTTCGAGGCACAGTGAACCTGGGAGTGGTGGCAATGAAGGGTTACTCCGCATTCCCCAAAGCTCCTGCATTACAGAAGCCTTACAATGAAATTGTTTAATGTCATATCTAGGACACTCGTTGGATGAGTCTTACCTCCAGCAGAAATGCAGTCAGTGTATTCTACAGCCCCAACCGCCTGGGCCAAGCGAATATATTGTTAAATTTTTCATGAATTATATTTTACTTACCAGAAATTATTTATGAATCAACCCACTACGAACCTATGGCAAAAAGTCAGTTCATGGAGGTGCCACACAGGCTCTCTTTTAAAAAATATTTCGTGCGCAACTGTTATGGACGATTATGTTGACAATCATCTGAAAGGAGCCATCACAATTTGTTTCCTTGAAAAAAGTTGCTGCTGTAATTGGTGCTTCATACTGCCAACACCTAAGGCAAATTTTTGCCTAATTATTTAATAACATTCATATTTATCAAGCTTTACATAATCTTGTACTCTAGCCTTACATTACCTTAAAATATCTTCTGTTATTTATTAGTAACCCGTTTAACAACTGAAGCATCTGTATTTAACTACGGTAATTTACCTGCCATCGGTGCTTTTACTGTGACTTGATTGTAAGTCAAGTGATAGCCACCATTTATTACTCTTACAAAAGCAGTTATTTTCCGTTTGTATGACAGGGCTATCCTCGTGGTGTAATGATTAAAGCCATGGATTGCGGAATCGTAGTAAGCGAGTTCGTACTCCTGTCGCTCTATTACGTTCACTTTCGGGAAAGGTATAGTACCACAACTGTTCTTCAAGGAGAATAGCTTTAGCATTAAATAACCTACAACGGTTGATATTCTATTAAACAAAGAAACCAAACGAAACCGTTCGTATGATAAGAAAAACAAGTAATATATTGAATTGTTGTAAAAAAAATGTGTCTAGTTAGTATATCTACCGGTTTGATGTAGGAAATGGGGAAAAAAAAACTAAAGTTTTTTGAGCCCGAAGTTTCAGACAAAAGAAAGTAAAAAGCAATATATATATATATATATATATATAAGTGCGTGGGCAGGAAATTATATGACTACCTCGATGTGCTAATCAAAGAAACATTTTTCTCGATGTCTTGACCAAAGCGGCTTTTTTTTTTTTCGTTTTGATACAAATTGAATTCTATTCTGTAAGCAAGATAGACTAGACATTTTTTAATCAGCAAAGACTGAAGAAAAAAAAAAGATGTCTATCTTGCTTGCACGTCTGCAGGGGTGACGGACTTTAAATGAAAGCTGCCCAATAAGCACGCATAAGATGTACAATATATCCTAACAAATAAAAACACAAATATAAAATATCAAAGTTAATTCATGACAGAACTGGAACCTCGATAAATAACCTTAAGATGATTAAAGAAACTGGATAGAAAGTAATTGTGGAGCTCGGACAATTAAGGGCTGGAAAATTTCGGCCCAACCAAAGTAAATTTAGAAGTATAAGACAGTGCTGAAAATTTCTGGGTTCAACAAAGGAGGAAATTACATTTATCTATTCGTTTATCTAATTTTTCTTTTGGATGGTGGGGTTAGAGAAACCTGATGAATGAGGACTTGAGTTAAATTGAGGAAAAATATGCGAAATATAGGGTGCGGAAACAAAATATAGAATGATTTTTAAAACATTATTTTTAGTCTAATTTGTCCAATTTTTTTTAAATATATGCGATAAATCTAAATTTTAAGGTTTAGCTCTATTATTCAAGCAGTTTTTTTCATTAAAATTCAGTCTTATATTATGTGAGCAAGAAAAAAAATGACAATAAAATCTAATATTGCTCAACGCAGAAACAAAACTAAAAAAATTGGGCTTTTTTATGGTCTCCATCATATCCAGACGTTAACCCCCTTGATTACGTTATATAGGTCGTCTTAGAAAACAAAACAAACGCAATTTCCCATCTAAATATTGCTTCGCTGAAGACTTCTGAGAGGGAATGGAATAAAATGTCTAAAGAATCTATTTTCAAGGCAAACAAATCGTTTCGAATGCGTGTTGATACAATAATTTTTTTTTTTTTTTAATGGCGGTCGTATTGAGTAAATTTACTGTTTTGTGTTTATCTTCTTCTTTTATTTTTTTTTTTTAAGATTAAAATTAATCTTCTTTTATAATTGAGTCATTTACGATTATACTTGAATATTTCTAATTTTGTTTCTGCACCCTGAACGCTGTTTGTTTTATGGTTCAAAGTTCTTTCTTTCTTGAACGTGACGAGAACTTTACATCACCCTCTCACATTTACTCTCCTCGTGTAAATATGGGGAAATGCAGTAAAGTTCTCTTCGAAATTATTTTGAAAATTTTATTTAAAAATGAATAGAGGCTCTTCGGAGAACAATATCGAAAATAAAAAAATGCCTGGCAAGAGACTGTTTGTTGTTATTTTTTATCATTAAGGATTTTCGGAGTATTGTCTTCATCTTTATTAGTATTTCCACAACGTTTCGGCCGATATGTCCTCCGGCTTTCTTCGGGTGTTTGTCGAACTCATAAACCCTCACGGAACTTCGAACTACGTCCTTTTTTGAATCCACGGGGGCCGCCTGTTCTGATTCCGTTAGCCATAACCGGGTACAAGTATTAAGGACCCATAGCGTAACGGTTATAGGCGTTAGTTCCCTAAGCCTCTAAGGAGACAATCATTCTGAGGTTGCAGGTTTGTTTGCGTTCGTCTCCACTTCTTTTTCATTTTTTGCAAAGACCTTGATGTTATCCATGACCAAAAGAGGATTAATCTTTTCTTGTAATTTTTTAGTTTTTTATTGCCTCTGTAAAGATTTTTATGACTTTGAAATTTTGAGCAATTATTATATTTATTATTATTATCTCCTTTAGAGTTTTTCACATCACCGTTAGCTGACGGTCTTTCTCTGGAGTTTGAGTGACAGCAAGTTACCTCAAGTCTCCAGGAATCTTCTCAGTATTCTGGCCGTCCTAAATAATTCAGTAGTTTGGATAGTTTTCACTCAGCCGCCAAATTCTAAGTCCTCCAGTCCCTTTAATAATCCTTTAGTTACTGCACCAAAAGCACCAATCACAATTGGTATAATTGTCACCTTCATATTCCAAAGTTTTTTCAGTTCCCTAGCAAGGTCGAGCTACTTATCCTTCTTTTCACATTTTTTCAGTTTTATTCTGTAATCAGCCGGAACAGCAAAGTCGACAATTTTGCAAATTCACTTTTTTCTTTTGTTGATTATCATTAGGTCTGGTCTTCTTGCCGAGATTAGGAGATATTATTATTATCATTATTTACTCCTTTAGAGTTTTTCACATCAGTGTAAGCTGATGGTCTTTCACTGGAGTTTGAGTGACAGCAAGTCTCATCAAGTCTCCAGGACTCGTTTCAGGATTCTGGCCGTTCTCAGCAATGCTGTCATTTAAATAGTCTCTACCCGTCCGCCAACTTCTAAGTCCTCCAGGCCTTTTAATAATCCTTTTGTTATTGTGCCTAAAGCACCAATCACAATTGGCACAATCGTTACTTTCATGTTCCACAGCTTTTTCAATTCTCTTGCAAGGTCGATGTACTTATCCTTCTTTTTACATTCCTTCATTCCATGATCTTTTTTTTTTGTTGATTATTATAAGGTATGGCCTTCTGGCCAGGATTAAATGATCCGTTTGTATGTTAAAGTCCCATAGGAGTT
Source organism: Sepioteuthis lessoniana (assembly GCA_963585895.1). NCBI lineage: Eukaryota > Metazoa > Mollusca > Cephalopoda > Myopsida > Loliginidae > Sepioteuthis > Sepioteuthis lessoniana. The sequence goes on along the minus strand of OY757921.1, from coordinate 5,153,187 downwards.
TATGCGTGTCATTTTCTTGGACAGGTGCTGGGTTGTGCGTATACCATTTGTTAGTATGGTCAAATTTAAATTTCTTGCACATTTCCCAGTGGATCAACTTGCCGACCAAGTCGTGTCTCGCCTTATACTCCTTGGCTAATTTTCTGCATTCGCTTATTATGTGATTGATCGTTTCGTCTCAGTCACCACATAACCAACATTTACTGTTTTGTTGCGTCTTATCTATTCTCGTTTTGATATTATTGGTCCTTATGGTGTTGTCCTGTGCTGCCACCAGAAGAGATTCGGTTTCTCTCTTAAGGTTTCCTTTCCTTAGCCAGGTCCAGGTTTTCTGGTGTGAGATGTTGTTTATTAGTCGTTTAAAGCGGCCATAGAATTGTTTTTTTCTCCCATTTTTGTTTCCTAGCTGTTATCATTCTACCGTCTATCGTGTTGTCCGTATCGTTTCTGGTGGCTGTAAGTAGTCTTCGTTTGTGTTTTTCTATGTAGTCTTTGAGCCGTTGTATCGATGCTGGCAAGTCCTCTTCCTCCCTCTTTTTTTGATATATATAGTCTTTCAACGTCGTCTCTGGGATGTAATGCCTTATGCATGGTCATTATTTTTCTTGTTCTTTGATCTATTTGTTTAAGTTAATCTCCGGCCTACTTGAGGAAGGGTCCCGAATATCTAAATAGAGGCACAGCCCAAGTATTTATTCCTTTGATGAAGTTTCTGCTGGAGAGTTTGGTCTCGAGTGGTTTTCTAGTTCTCTTGAGATATTCTTTCCGGATCTTGTCTTTCATTTCCACACGATTTGTTGAATATATACAGTTACATGAAACCATATAATTACAAAAAGAAAGAATGACAACAAGAACAAAATCGATTAATCGTGGCATAAAATGAGTTCTGCGTAAGACACTAAACTACATCCGGCGGTGAGGCTACAATTTTTGATAACTCAGGATTATGGAATCTCAGCTTCATTACAATTACTCCCAGCTCTACAATGACCCGAACTAGTGATATCTCCAAACGTTTAATCCACGACTCAAATAGATCTGTTTTAAAATAGGTAGTATTAGATAGTAATACTTCCTATCATATTACTATGTTGATATTTTTTGTCTTGAAAATTATCACTTGAAGCTATCTTAATTACATTTGCAAGTCGTTGGTCTTAGAAATAATTGGAAACATAAAATTATAACTGAAAAAATTAGTTACTTTGAACCATGTAATTGTGCTTAAATTATTAGTATTGAGTAAGAATACTTGAAACCGTACAACTCAGTGCATTTAAAAAGATGCAATGAAACATTTGAAATATAATTCTGATTACATTTAAATATTTACGAATAAATTTGATTTTGGCATTAAAAAGTTGAGACTAATCTAAGGCACACCAAACCCTGGAGCAAGATGTATAACTAACCAGTTAACGAATTATATAATTGTACGCAAATTATTGGTATTAGAAAAGAATACTTGAAACCAGACAGTAGCAATTTATTTTTATCTCGAAAAACTATTTGAAACTACAATTGATTTCTTATCAATAGTATTTAAAAAAGGTTCATTAATCTTTTTTTTTTCTCAGCAGACAGTGTTACATCCAAATAACTTTTGCCAAAAAGAAATGACAAAGATCTATTTTGCTTTTCACACTTTACTTTTGTGACCGGGATAATTATATTCCCAAATTTAAACATTTGATAAAAGGTCAAAGTTTTGTGATATCATTGGACCTCAAATAAACAAGATCCTGGTGTACACAGAATTCCCCAAGAGAAATTAAGGTTGGCACTGCTATATTGCAGTGGTTGCTGGGAAATCACAAGGTCAAAAATGATGAAGAATTGGTTAAGGACCTGGTGAAGAACGACGGAAAATGTGCAGCAGAATTCTACTGAAAATTCATATCTTTGACGCTGATCTTGATAAAAAAAAATTGATAATACTATATATTTTTCCATCAACAAAAAGACAAAGGAAACTAAAATATACGATTAGAATTTTCTGCCAAGACCCTAGAAAGGAATTTGGTTGCGAAAAATGTGCAATGATTATAATGATTAAAGAAAAAATGGAAATAAGAAAATCAATTGAACTACATAATCAGAAAATACATCAGAACTCTCAGAGTAAAAGAAAGCAAGAGAATCTGGAAAACAACATAAGGAAGTCATCAGACAAACATGGTTGAAATAAAATGTAAGCGAAAAAAAAAACATCATAATAATCTAGAAATTACTGGAAATGAAACTTTGCAGAAGAAAATTAATTAAAAGAATAGTTACATTGACTAAATCTCTCGTGAAATACTCCAAGCTCTTCCTAAACGGAATAAGAGTGAATGGCTGGGAGTTTGACCACACCGCAAGAAAACTAATGACCATAGACAAGGCCTTGCACTCCGGAGATGATATCGATGGATTATAAAAGTGATATGTGTACCTTGAAATCCAGTGTAATTTCCTTGCTGCATCGATAGAAAATTGGTTTGTTTCTAATGAAGTCATATTTTAGGAAGATAGTCTTGTCATAGAGCTCAGAGGATTAAAGCTTTTCTTCTAGAAAGGCATATAAAAAAATGACATGGCCAGCGAACAAACCTGATCTAAATCCAGTTGAAAATTTATTGACGAACTTTTGTTTAGGTTCCACCAGAAGGCACTATTCCTAAAACAAGGAGCTATTAACTGTCAAGACAACATCAATGAAAGAATTGAAAGAAATATACTAACCTCCTAGCGTGTAGTGCACTACACAACCATAGTCTTTCAGAGTGTTAGAATTTTTCCAGAAGTGTATTGCCAACTGCATCTCTGCAGAGGGGTATGACCCTTCCAGTAACGAGTGGCCTGGATATGACATTAAAGAATATGTTGGTGAGGCTTCACTAATGTTAGAGTTCTGAGGAATACAGATTATCCTATCATTGCGATCGTTTCCAGGTCCACTCTTGCCCGGAGTGGTAGCATCTGATAGGGTCAAAACTATGGGTTGAATAGAACTGTTTGACATTTAAACGGAGTTAAAACAAATGATTTCTATTAAATCGAATTGTTAAAAATAGAACTGTTTGATCATTTAACTGTGTATGAACAAATACATGATTTTTAATTGAATTTTGAGAAATATATAGCATTACTTAGAACCACTTAATTTTTAGGACGTATGCTAAATTGGATTGTTAGAAATAAAACTGCTTGGTCATTTAACTGTGTGAATCTACAAAATCTGTTTAGAAATTACAAATATATATATATATATATATATATATATATATATATAAACAGGATTTGGCATTAAATAACTAACAATGGTTGATATACCATATAACCAAACCGTCAGTGTATATCGGTGAACTTTTAATTGTTCTGTGATTCTTGCGTTGTTTTCATTTTGGTCAATTGAGTAGAGTATTCAATCTCCTGGTCGAGTCATACCAAAGACCCAAAAATGGTGTTTGATGCGGCCTTGCTTAGCACTCATCATTAAAAGGTACAGATCAAGAGTAAAGTGGACCAATCCAGGGAATGGAGTAGCGCCCTCCCCTACACCTAGCTAGTCACCTGCGACTAAGGTCCCCAACTTTACTTACTTTTAGTAAAAGCTTAGAAGTAGTAGTAAGAATCAAACTTAGTCACAGTGGTGTACTAGTTGAGCACGCTAAAATTATACCAAGTGAGGGTCACCGACTGTTGATGTTATTGCTGACCTACCTGCTTCTTAAGTGGCCGATATTTGGACAACTAAAATGATAGTAGACCTAAAAAAACAGTTTGAAGTAATCAGACTCAATCTAGATAAACAACAGTGCTTATAAAAGACTTCATGGATGTTTTTTGGTAAACAAATGTAAACGCAGGGTTATTTAAACAACAAAAAAAGAAAGAGCTGGAAATGAGAAGAAAAACAAAGAAAGATAAACTAGAAAGAAGAACAAATAATCGAAGATATACACATGAAAAAAAGAAAGAAACGAAACGAACATACGACAGCTACGAAAGAAAGAAAGAAATTAAGAAAAAAAGAAAGAACGAAACAAACAAGCAAACAAACAGACAATAGCAAAGAAAGAAAGAAAGAAAGAAACAAACAAACAAACAAGCAAACAAACAGACAATAGCAAAGAAAGAAAGAAAGAAAGAAAGAAAGAAAAAAAGAGAACAAACAAGCAAACAAACAGACAATAGCAAAGAAAGAAAGAAAGAAAGAAAGAAAGAAAGAAACGAATAAACAAACAAACAAACAGACAATAGCAAAGAAAGAAAGAAAGAAAGAAAGAAAGAAAGAAAGAACGAAACAAACAAGCAAACAAACAGACAATAGCAAAGAAAGAAACAAACAAACAAAGAAACAAACAAACAAGCAAACAAACAGACAATAGCAAAGAAAGAAAGAAACAAACAAACAAACAAACAAACAAGCAAACAAACAAATAGCAAAGAAAGAAAGAAAGAAACAAACAAACAAACAAGCAAACTAACAGACAATAGCAAAGAAAGAAAGAAAGAAAGAAAGAAAGAAAGAAAATGTTAAACGACCTTATGGTGTGAGGGCGAAGAAATTATATTTTAAAAATGAAAATTAAATGAATACGAACAGGAAATATGATTTTTTAAAGAAAGAAATGAATGAAATAAAGACAGGAATTATATAAACGAACGAACGGGGTTAAGAATGAAAGAAAAAAAACGAAAGGAACGATCGAACGAAATAATAACAAGAAGAAGGAAAATCCCTACAAGGACAAGATAGACAAACGAAAGAAAGAAAGAAAGAAAGAAAGGCATGATAAAACCGAAAAACATACGATACGAAATGGAAGAAAAATAGGAAGAAAAAATTCGAAAAAAACAGAAAGAAACAAAAAAACGAAAGCAGAAACTAACAAAATTTAAGAATAAAGAAACACCAAACGAAAATAAAAGCAAGCAAAAAATTATATGAATGAAACAATAAAGAAAACGAGAAAATGAATAAATAAATAAATAAATAGAATGAAAGAAAGAAAATGAGAAAGAAAGAAAGAAAGAAAGAAACGAATGAATGAGAGAAAGAAGTAACGTTTGTTTGCTTTTTGTTCGATTTTATGTCATATGAACTTTTTTTAGGCTATTTAATGCCGAAACCATTTTTATACAAATAAACAGTTCTATTTCAGAGAATTCAGTTTAGCATAAGTACACAATTTAAATGTCAAAACAGTTCTATTTCAAACTAATCACTTTACCAAAAATACGCAGTTTAAATAAGAAAACAAACAACTCGGAAATGTGGGTTAGTTCTATTTGACGTATAGATAGAACCCTATCAGGTGCTGCCACTCCGGGCTAGAGTGGACCCGGTAATGATGGCAATAAAAGGGGTGCTCCGCATTCCAGAAAGCTCCAGCATTACTGGAACCTCACCATCAGATTATTTACTTTTATATCCAGGACACTCGTTCGGAGATCTGACCCCTCGTCAGAGGTGCAGTGTATTCTCCAGCTCCAACCGACTGTGCAAAAAGAAATTAGATAAAGACAGAAACGAAATAATTGGTAAAAAGAAGAAACAAAAATTAGCAATGAACGAGCTAAAGAAATGAAAAACAAAAAAAGTGAATAAATTTGAAAAATTAAATGAAAAAAATTTTAAGTAAATAAAAAAAAAAGAAACAATGAATACGAAAGTCCAAGAAGTAAGATCATATTTTTGAACGCCCAAAGACGACTACATCCTCTGCTGGTATGAGTAAACAAACAATATAACATGAATTAAATCAGATCAGACAGTGTATATCTCTATGACTCCATTTAAATTTGGTTTGATAATGTTCTTTTGAAATCAAATAACTCAGACACTGTCCATATCAAATTGAATCCATGAAAACTGGATACGATTTGAGATTAAATTAATATTCACTTTTTTATTCTGATCTCTGTTTCATATTTAAAAGAGAGTGATGGAGTGACAAAGTAGCTGCAATAAGAAATAAGTTAAATGGCAATTTACAAAAACCCTATAACTCAGAACCCTATAACTCAGAATTGAAACGGTTGATATATACGTCTCAGCCTAGAATCGCATATACGAGAGCGGCTTGAATTTCGATTAGAGAATTATATATATATATATATATATATATATATATATATATATATATATATATATATATATACAAAAAGAAAAAAAATCACTTTCCTGGTGTCATTATAAATTCATTTCAGGTTGCTAAAACCTTCCTCAGATGAACAATTCAAAAATTTTATTTGACTATTTTCTTATTGCTTGTGACGAGAATGGGGTATGAAAGATTTTTTTTTTCTTTTTTAATTAAATTGATTTTTTTTTTTCATGAAAATGATTTCTAATATATTTTATCATATTTTTTAATCAAGAATCTTTTTTTTTTTTAGTTTAAGATAACATATCTATTATTTTTATTCATTAATATTGGGTTTATATAATCTTATGAAAAACAAATTTAAAAACGTTACCCATAATTTACGTACTATTGAAAAATAGAAAAACCTAATCCCAGAAAAAGTAAATTTTGGTTCGTGGCTTATCTAAATCTATAGATAAAACGTGTACTCTTCTATTATGTTTTATTGATATTTAATAATATAATTTGTGTTATCATAAAATAATAATTAAATTCTAATCTCAATTTACAAAAAATAATATTATTATTCAAATTATCGTAAAAATCCATGTAATCTGTATTAAGAAGAAATTAATATGTCGAATGTCAAATCAATCGTAATAAACAAATAATTAATATGAAATTCATATATCGTGCGTTAAGTAATAGTAATTAGTAAAGAATTAATATGTAATAGATATTTCATTAATTTAAGTATTAATTTATAATATAAGAAAATTAATATTTGATTATTAACCTTGAATCGAATAATAATTTTCAATATAATAAACAATTAACATAATAATTAACAACCTGAAAAAATTTATGACACCAGGAAAGTGTATTTTTACTTTTTGTCTTTATATGAAAGTATTGTTTAGCTTTGAACGTTGAGTGTTGTTTTATTTATCCCAAATTAATTATACATCAATAGCTGCTGGCATTGAGAAATCAAATTGGATACTCCTACCCATTGGATATCCTCCTTGGATTATATATATATATTGTTATCCACAGACAGACTGTTTCGTTCTATCAGAACTCTTCAGTATGGCTAGACACGCAGAACGCTCGAAGCCGGGATCGAAACCCGTCTAACTTTACGTTAGACTAAGTTTCAGACCTGTCGGCCACCAAGCGGACCACGTTGGCTAAGGAAATTTTTAAGGTGTTTATTTAGCAACAGCAGCAGCAGCTTTTGTTTACATTTTTTTATATACCCTATCGGCTACCAGAGTGCTCAATTCTTTCGAAGAGCTTTGCATTACACTAGCGGCGGCCGACAATACCTTCGCCAGAGTGCTCAAACGCCATGGGGGAGCGTATATATATATATATATAGGATTTGATATTATATTAATTAAATTACCATGACCAGAAAATCGAGCAATCACCCACAGGTGACATATGGAACACTGAAGAGCTGTTTCGATCTTATTGGGTCTCATCAGCAGTACATACCATAATCTCCACCACTAGAGATCGAACCAACAACTCCAGAATGAAGAAACTGAACTTCTAACAATGGGCCACAAATTCATGCCACACATAAGCCATGCCAAATCAACTACGTAAAAACGTACTTTCAAGATACATATGATCATGCGGTTGCGCATTCTTACCATGACTAATTGATTTGGCATCGCTTATGTGTAGCATGCATTAGTGGCCCATTGGTAGAAGTTCGGTTTCTTCATTCTGGGGTTGCTGGTTCGATCTCTAGTGGTGGAGATCATGGTATGCACTGCTGATGAGACCCAATAAGGTCGAAACAGCTCTTCAGTGTTCCGTATGTCGCTAGTGGGTGTTTGCTGGATTTTCTAGTCATGGTAATTTATATATATATGTATATATATATATATATATATATATATATATAATGTACGTAAAGTTGGCGACCTTAGTCGAGGGTGACCCGAAGGTTCCCTTTTCGATAGCTACTATAGCAAGATGTTGGGGAAGGCGCTATTCCTTTCCTTGGATTGCTCCACTTTACCTTGATCTTTACCTTATAATGCTGAGTGTTAAGCAACGAAGTACCAAGTACCATTTTTGAAGTCTTTGGTATGACCATACCTGGGAGTGAACACTGGTCTCTCAAGCCATTGGCGAACACTCTACCCACTAGTCCAATGAACCGGACTATATATATATTAAAATGTTGTAATTATTAAACAGCTATAAAGGCTGCTAAATAAATGGGAAGAACATTTCATATTTTTAATAATTCCTCAGTAATGAGCTATGAATGAAGAGCTAGCATAACCAACGTTTTTAGGGATAAAAATGGATAATACTTTATATTAGAATTTCCGGAATAGATTGAGTGAACATCTGTTTTTCACTGAACAATGAGTTCTGGCAGTTTTGCACGGATTTCATTATTTCCTTTTTTTTTCCTTTCAAACGTTTCGTGACGAAATATTTTTAAAATATCTCTCTATTATTTCAATTAACTCGTATTCTTGAATGTTATTCATGGTTATTTATTGAGGGCTATCTTTCTCATTAATACATGCCACACTTATCGTTGAGAATCAGGAATTCAATGACTGAATTTTTAAATCCTTGCCGTTTATTTATGTGGCTTCTCTGTCCAAGCATCAGGTGAAGCCTGCCGTTGACAAACTTTTAGATTCATCCATATTGCTTCACATTCAGCATGCTGCATCCCATGGTTCACAATTCTAATCGATAGTAAGACTCGTATAAATACCTCTTCTCTAATGTAATCTGATATATAAGCAAGACGATTGAATGATAATAGAGGATGCCTGTTTGATTGTCACGGAGTTTGCCCTCTCCGGTAGGACTTTTCAAACGCGATGGATGAAGAGATTGGGAGAAAGGAGTGAAAATCTGTCCTGTCGGCACGCCTTGATGATAATGATGATGGTGAGTATTTAAGTTAATGATATTTTATTAATCTGGGTGACCAAAACTCTATTTTTACACACTGCTGTTTACTGTAACCGAGAATGTCTTGCTATACTAGTACGTACGAATTTGTAGTGTGTAGCAGATTGCTTAGAATTGATATTACACAGACGGTTCGCATAAAGTCTCCGTACGTCTTCATCGACGCTACCCTGAATAGAAGAAAGCAAATAATCGTCATCCGTTCCACTATTCCTATTAGAGGTACAAGAGACTAATCCGCAACAGTACATCTACCAAAAAAGGAAATAAATAAAGAAAACCTATTTAACATGCATAATCACTTAATCTTATAAATTGATTTATTACGATTAACGGGATCATGATAATCGTTATAGCAGATGTAGATTCTTTGGACAAAAACGATATAGTTCTAAATGAATATGCTTATGAAAATCAAACTGTTATCAGATACAACTGCTGGCAAAAATTATGGAATTAGCTCACTTAATTCATTTATTTTTATATATATATATATATATATATATATATATATATATATATATATATATATATTTAATTCCATGGAATTAAATATATATACAAATATATTTATTAATTATTATTATATAATAGCTCTATCCTAGATATTAAGCACTCTCCATATTATTTGGTTCGACACAAACCCACAAAGTCATTTAGTGACAATAAGCTCTGTTATGATATATATATATATATAGAGAGAGAGAGAGATAGAGAGAGGAAGGGAGAGAGAGAGAGAGAGAGAGCACAAGCGAATTAATGATTGTATATCAACGGATGTCGAAAGTATATTAATTTTTCTCTTCCTAAAAAACATTACTCCAAACAATATAAATCATTTTTTATATTCATATGTCAGAAGAGAATTAAGCGTTTAATGAAATCTTTTAACTTGTTGATTTCAATCATCTCTAGCAAATATTTGACTATATCATGTTCAGCTTTATGTAATCAAGTTTTAAAACGATGATCTTGACGACTATCCTTGGCAAAAATTATAGATTAACTCATTTCATAAAATATACCTAACTCAAACTAGATTAAATTATTTAAATTAATGGCATTTTTTTTTCTAAAACATGCAGAGGAATTATCATGAAATAAATCCAATACTGAGGAAAAAATTATGAAATTCTTCCTTAAACAAATCCCAACAGAAGTCTCGTTATGCAAGTATGTCTTTAAATAAAAGACAGTTTTTGTATACCTCAGCAAGCAGTTTAACATATCGAATTAAATGAAAACGTGTCTTAAAACTTTTTCAAGAAGGCAATCCATGGTGGATTGTGGTGAAAGAAGTTGTTTGTTATCAGTCAGCTTTGTGTAAAATTGGATGCAATTATAAAATAAATGAGGTGATTAAAAGAGAAGACCTACTGTTTGACGATGAAAACATGAAAATGTTGGGATAGAAAATGCAAAGCAATATACCTTAAAAATAGAAAATGTACACGACAGTAAATGAAAAAACAGAAACAGAAGTCAATATTTTACACAAATCAACAAAATCACTTAAATAAAATTAGATTTCCATTAAGAAAAAAAACGAAAACCAATACTACAACAAGAAATAGAAGAACAAGGGTTTAAAGTAAATAAAAGAAAAACAATCACAGTCTTGACAATTGGATGAAAAACATATTCAGCTATGAATTAACTGCAGTGGGGTAAGACACCATCAACGAGTGTCCTGATTATGTCACTAAACAATCTGATACTAAGGTTCGAGTAGTGCTGGAGCTTTGGGGAATGCAAAATGCCTCTTCATTGCAATCAATCCTTGGTCCACTCTGTCCTGGAGTAGTAGCACCTGATTGGATCCTATCTATGGGTCAAATAAAACTAAACTCTGAATTTATACTAAACTAAATTACTGGAAATAGGACTGTTTTGACATTTAACTTGAGTACTCAATGTAACTGAATTGTTTGAAATAGAACTGTTTTGACATTTAACGGAGTATAAACAAAAAGCTATACTTATACTATAATGGACTCTTTGAAACTTTTATCAAAATGACTTAATTCTGTTGAATATTGATACTTGACTGAGCCGTCAATCAGAGAATTTCCCTGAACAGGACACACCATGTAAATAAGCGAAAGCAGTCACGTGGTTGATCGGAATTCATAGGCGTTATGAAATGGTATATGCAGATGCCGCATGTGGGTCCGAATCAGGTGGGTCAGTGTGAGTTAGACCCAGCTTGCAGTCACTGTGAAAGTCCTCCGGTTGAATTGCCCGTGGCCAATAAGCAGAAATTCTAAAAGGGGCCTTGAAGATAACACAGCGTTGTATCGTCAAGGGAAGAAGAAGTTATGAGTCATTATAGCAGTCTATCTTTGTCTCCCTCCGTCCGTCTCTCTCATACGCCACTCAAGCTTTGACTCTCGGAAGAATAAAGAAAGTAACATCTTATAATCAAGTGTTGTGGTTTTGTCTCCATGTATATTCCTTCTTTATAAGTATATAACAATTCGGCATTAAATGACCCGGAAAGGGTTGATATGCCGTAAAACAAAACAACCAACCAACCAATCATAGGAATAAACCAGAGATGTTTGACTTGATATGAAAGGAAGTTTCATTTATTTAGTGATGTTATTCGTATATTAAATCGGGATTATTTCAAAATTCCATTGTTTTCCAAACCTAGTTATTTTACATAACTCGGTGTGTACGCGTACCCTGGTTTGAATATAAATAATCTTGCCAATATTTTTCTTGTTTATTCTTGTTTATTCAGTATTTCTGGATTTAATTTCTTTTCTAATTTTTTACCTTTTCCCAAACTATTTTTACTCTTTACTGATGTTTATTGACAGTTCCTTTTGAAAATCAAATAATGACGACCATTTCTGGGTTTCTTGCAAGCGTTTGAATATTGTTGTTTTATGTTGAAATTTGGTTTTAGAAATTCTATTTCATTTTGGATTTACTGTCCTCTAAATTCAATATTTATAAACAATGTCAATTTTTCTATATTATAGTTTTTGATTATAGTACCTGGAATTCTGCAGCCATACAATATTTCCTTTGTTATTTGTTATTTGTTATTTCTTTTTTTTATTTGTTATTTGTTATTTCTTTTTTTTTTCTCTCTCTTCATTTGTTTGTCTACTGGCAACATCACATCTAATATTCAATATACTTTGTTTTCTTTCAATTATAGATGATCCTAATACCGGAATGGTAAAATCACTCGTCAAATTGAAATATGCTCATTACTAGATTTGTTGTATCTCGCATATATATATATATATATATATATATATATATTTCTGAATCATCTATTTCATACCGAAAGTAACAAGAATAAATGATTATATATATATATACATATATATATATTTGTAGAGAAGAGAGGGGGAAAGATGTAGCTTCTTGAGGGAAAGAGAAAAGTTTTCCAACAATATCTCAGATATATGGAGGAGCAATGAAAGCAATCTTATTCCTGTGGGTATATATGTTGATACATTTAAAAGAATTTGCTTCGATTTTCCAGGTTTTGAAGGGAAATGCGTAAAATCTATCTAGAATTTTGACAAAAATCATGTCCAATATCTCAGAATCTTGAGGAAGACAGTTTAAGCTTCATCAGTCATATCTGCTTTTTAAATCTGGTAAGTCTTTTGCAAGCTCATTCAGTGGACTTGCATGGATATTTGTGACTGTTTTATATATATATCAAATGTGAAAATCATGAAACCAACAGTTACAGACACAAAAGATACCACAAAGATTCAACGAAGAATGGTTTCGGAAGAGATTCATCATTTTGAGGAAAGCAAGCGTCTCGCCACAGCTGACGTGCAACCCAAACAAGAACAGGACGCTCACATGGAGCAACATAAAGCAAATATCACCTAAACAATTAGGTTTCCTCATTTAGGCAGTTTATGACGTATTACCTACACCCAACCAAGCCGAAACACTACTGCATAAGTTGGAACGAGCAGCCGCAGGCATAGGCCTCTATGTCAATGCACACAAAACGGAATATATGTGCTATGATCAAACGGGCGACATCTCCACTCAAGACGGAACCGCTCTTAAACTAGTAGACAAATTCACTAAGGAAGCAGCGTCGCCTCAACCGAAAAGCACATCGACACGAGGTTAACGAAAGTATGGACAGCTATCAATAGGCTATCAATATGGAAATCAGATATATCCGATAAAATGAAACGCAGTTCTTCCAGGCAGCGGTCGCATCGACACTGCTATATGGATGCACTAGATGGACTCTAACAAAACGGCTGGAGAAGAAGCTAGACGGCAATTACAAAAGAATGCTGCGAGCAATCTTGAACAAGTCCGGGCGGCAACACCCCACAAGACACCAACTGTACGGCCACCTGCCTCCTATCACGAAAACTATTCAAGTTAGACGAACCAGACATGCAGTACACTGCTGGAGAAGCAGGGACGAACACATAAGTGATGTACTCTTGTGGACCCCCACACATGGCCGTGCAAAAGCAGGACGACCAGCACGAACATACATTCAGCAATTATGTGAGGATACGGGATGTTGTCCAGAAGACCTGCCTGAGACGATGAACGATAGGGAAAAGTGGCGAGGAAGGGTCTGGGATATCCGTGCTACCAGCCCGACATGGTGATGATGATGATGATGATTACCTACACCAGTAAATTTAAAACTCTGAGGGTAAAGTTCATTCAAACTCTGCAAAGCAGGTGAGAAAATTGCAAATCTTAAACACGTTCTAACTGGGTGTAAGTATTCCCTAAGAAGTTACACGTGGAGATATAATGAAATCTTATATATATATATACACATCCCAGAGAAATCTCAGCTTCCTATTAACGAACTACTGTTTAACGAGGGTCACTTGTATCTTGTTTCTTGTTTTCTTGAATGTATATGTTTTTCTATCAACCCTTTTTGTGTTCCCCGTGTCTTTCTTTTGTCAGCATCACAACAGTTATGAAACACAAAATCTACAATGAAGCCGATGCAACATAAGTGACTACCTCATTGATGGCATTTCAGTAATGTTTACTAAGATTATATATATATATATATATATATATATATAGTAGGTTGTGTACATATTTAGTGTCTTTGGGCAGATATCTGAGTCTAAGCTTTAAGAGCTGTATAACAGAAATCATTAACGTAGATAGCATCTAATAGTTTCAAGATTTCACAATCATGAGGCAATACTACATTCTGAAGAAGTTCATCTGAAGGAAAATACAGAATATATAACTGTAATAGATTGGTGGCCTAATGAGTTGAATGTTTGCCAAGGGCACGGGAGATCAGCGTTCAATCCCTGGACGAATTATACCAAAGATTCAAAAAACGGTACTTAATACAGCCTTGATTAACACTCAGCTTTATAAGATAGGGATCAAAAGTGAAGCTATCAAGGCAATTGAGTAGTACGCTCCCCTACACATCGGTTTTGTAAACTATTGAAAAGGGAGCCTTCGGTTCACCCTCGACTAAGTTCGCCAATTTTACTTTATTATTGAGTAACAGAAATAACGACGGTATCTTTAAAAACGAACATGATAAAAAATCATTTTCATGCGAACATAGATGAACTCTTGATATACTTGTTAGGGATTTCTCTTAATTTGTTCTAAATTACCGTTAAATGACGATAATATATTCCATTTTCTTTACTTCAATCACACAAAATGTCTTCTGAACAACGAAAGGTTTTCGTAACAAACATTCAATGTAAAATCTGTTGTTTCTGAAAGACATAACAGTAAAATTGAAGTGTTTATCTACAGACTGGACATCTTGAATTTAAGATTTTTTAAAAGAATTTTTGAACATTTCATATATACGAGGATCATTGAATAAGTTTCCAGACTTTTTTCGTATGGGTACTTTTATGAAACTCTAGTCCCTTCGAGGTAATCTCCTCCGGCTGCAATGTCCTTGTTGTACCGTTCCAACAACTTCTGGAAGGCCCCATAGAAGTCCTCTTGTGTAAGCGTGTCAATGACCTTCGTCACGGCCTCTTTTATCTCCTCAATTGTCTCATAACGACAGCCTATGAGCTTAGGGAATAACCAAAAGTCACAGGGAGCAAGGTCTGGACTATAGGGAGGCTGAGGAACTGTATTGGTTTGGTTTCTTTCCTTAATGGTATATCAACCTTTGTAGGTTATTTAATGCCAAAGCCATTCTCCTAGAAGAACAGTAGTGGTACTATTTAACCCATAGCTGGGAGGATTAGAGGGTTCATACGTTTCCCAAGGGTATTTGCGCGAAAGTGAACGTAATAGCGCGACTGGAGTACGAACTCGCGTACTACGATTTCGCAGTCCATCGCTTTAACCATTACACCACGAGGACACCCCCCTGAAGAACTGTATTGATAACCATCATGGTCAAATAGTCTGTGACGAGGATGGAGTTGTTGACTGGTGCATTGTCCTGGTGGAAATGCCACTGACCCGATTTAAAGAGTGCTGACCTCTTCCGACGGAATCTCTTCCTTAACTCCCTCATATGTATATATTGAAGAATCACCCCTAACTAAGTACACCACTGACAATATTTTTGATAAAATGTTTTTATCCTTCTAAATCAAACATTAGAGAATTTTATCATTTCTCCTTGACAATTATCCAGTCAAAACGGATATTATTATATCTCATTACGGCTAAATCTTCCACTGAAACTCGGCCACCAAAAATAATGTCACAACCGCTTTGTAAATTAAACAAAATTGTACACGCATGCATACACACACATGTATATATTTACACTCACACAAACGCGCACACACAAACACACACATACACACACACACACATATATATATATATATAGAGAGAGAGAGAGAGAGAGAGAGAAATAGAGAGAGAAAGCGAAAGAGAGAGAGGGATAGGTTGTTTACCTAATTGCGATTGCTATATACTCATAGTATTCATATGACTGTTTCTATCCAATAGATTTTGGTTGGTTGGTTGAATTTTATGGCATATCAAACTTTGAAGGTTATTTAAGCAGAATCTATTTTTACGCAAATAATGAGTTCTATTTCAAACAATTCAGTTTTGCATGAATACACTGTTTAATTATCAAAAACATGTCTACTTCAAGCTATTCCGTTAATGCAAACAGTTCAACTAATTCAGTTTAGTATAAGAATAGACTTTCTTTACGCAGAGTTAAATGTCAAAACAGTTCTATTGTAAACAATTCAGTTTAGTGTATGTAGAGTTCCAATGTCAAAAACAGTTCCATTTCAAACAAGTCAGTTTAGCATAAGCATCAAGTTTAAATGTAAATACACAGTTTAATTGTGAAAAACATTTCTTTTTCAAGCTATTCGGTTTAGTCAAAAAGTTCTAATTCAGTTTAGCTTAAGTATGCCGTTAGTTCATTTTAACCCATAGATAGGGCCCTATCAGGTGCTACCATTTCGGGCTAGAGTGGACCTGGGAGCAATGGCAGCGAAGGGGTACTCCGCATTCCTTAAAGTTCCAGCATTACTGGGACTTCACCATCAGATTGTTTCGTGTCATATCCAGGACACTCGTTAGGGGGGGGGTCTTACCCCTCTGCAGAGAAGCAGTCGGTGTATTTTACAGCCCCAGTCGACTGGACAAACATATTTTGGTTATAAATAATGCATTAGAATATCTATTTTGATTGTATACAATTCTACTAAAAAACAATAAAGTCCAGATATGTTTTTAAACGAATTAAAATATCCATTAGTCGTTATGTGTGTTCTGATTTATAGTATATCCTGTATATATGAAATCACATTGTCTTTTATATATAATTTCATTTCTATCGTACTTGCAACTGACTTACTTTATATTGTCTTTTTTTTATCCTGATCACTTCAGGAGTTTATTTCTTGGACTACTCCTCTTCTTAACAAAATCTGAGACCAATTTTCGCTTCTCGTTTTCAAGAATTAAGTTTAAATCATTTTTTTTTCGCCGTTCAGAGAACTGATATCCTAATTACTCATCGATTCACCTGCAAATTGCTGCCAATATCCAGCCAATTCGACGCTTATATTCTCTTTGTCATGACATACAGCGTCATGAGATAATGAAATATTGACTCACTCACTTCACACCCCTTTTTACCTTGTCACAACCTTTCTACTTCTCTTTCTGTCATTTTCCTTATCTTTATATGCTGAATTATCCCGAATCTTTGAATGATTTTTTTTAACTGAAGACGAAGCAAGAGAACTTATGTTCTCTAATGAACTACTCTCCACAACGACAGAGTTTTTTTTCTTAAAAGTTTCGACTGCACCAAAGGGAAAGGTTGCTTTAAATCAATAATCATTTTTAAATACAGGAAGTTGGCACAAGGTCATCGTCGATAGAGTCATTATTCAAGCTGCCGACGCCAGGTTAATCAGTCGCTTTAAAAGATTTAAGGAGTCCCCAAACTATTCAGACCAGGGACCACAAAGCTTAACATAGGAAGGAGTAGGGCTGCAATTTTAAAAAGAGAGATAAAAACAAAACCGTTGCTTTCTTTCTTCAAACGCCTAAATATATTTGGCCCAGTCCACTAGGACTGCTGAATACACCGACTGCATCTCTAAAGAGGGGTAAAATTACCTTCATGAGAGTCTTGGTTATGTCACTGAACAATTTGACGGTGAGGTTTCAGAAATGCTGGAGCATTGTGGAATGCGGGGAACCCCTTCGGTGCCATCTTTCCCAGGTCCAGCTTGACCCGAAGTTGTAGCACCTGAGAGAGTCCTATCTATGGGTCAAATAGAACTGTTTAACATTCAAACTGTGCACGTATGAAAAACTGAAATGTTAGAAATAGAGCTGTTTTTATATTTAACTGTGTATAAATAAAAACCGTATACATACGCAAAAATTGATTTGTTTGAAATAGAACTGTTTGATCATTTAACTGTGTGTAAACAAATGACTGAATTGTTAGAGATAAATATCAATACTCGAAAACATTTATCTGTGAATCAAAAAGGATTAATTCTAAACATGATTATTTTTATTACATCGAAATAAGTAAAACCATTTAAGTGAGTGCAAAAATAAGGTCAGGTTCTTTTGAAAATGTCATCAACGAAATGTGTTTAGAAACCATATATTTGATATATATGTATTAAAAGATTAATAATATTAATATAATATTGATATTAATAATATCAATCATGCCATCAACGAAATATGTTTAGAAATCATATATTTGATAGATATGTATTAAAAGATTTTGGCACTAAATAACTTATAATAGTTGATATACAATAAAACTAAACCAAACCTAAATTTAAAGTAAGTAAATTTGGCGACCGTAGTCGAGGGTGACCCGAAGGCTCCCTTTTCAAGAGCTACTACACCGAGGTGTAGGGGAGGGCACTACTCTTTTCCCTGGATTGCTCCACTCTACTCTTGATACGCACCTTAAAATGCTGAGTGTTAAGCAAGGAGGAATCAAGTACTATTTTTAAGTCATTGGAATGACTCGACCTGGGATTGAACCCCGGTCTCCCGGACCATTAGGCGAACACTCTACCCACTAGGCCAACGTAAATCGTCAACTGAGAATTCTCATGTATAATTGCGCAAATCATCAATCAAATTCTGAGATAAATTTCTATTTTTACATTAAATTTAGAGAATGAATTACAAGTTTCTATGGAAATTTTATTCTACTTTTCTTTCCCTACTTCCGTTATGTTCTTGGGATTCCTTTTCCTGTCATTCGTTTTTAATTTACATAAGAAATTTTTAGTATGATTTAGATAAGGTGATTGTGTAGGCCATGACAAAACATCGATTTTTTTTTCCCTTTTCCTATTCATTCAATTCCACCTTTGAGTCACATTTGGGATCATTGACTTATTAGGCAATACAATTTTTACTCATAGAGAGAACCAAGCGTCTCTTTTAAAATCTAATTTAATTTTCCCTGTATATCATCTAAACATTGTCCATACTTATTTTCTTTTAATTTACAACTCATTATTTTTAACCCATTACAACTGATCTTTAAATACTCCTTCTCTTTTACTTCAAATATTAAAATATACTAAACTAGGTGTATCCATAAAACTGCTATAGAATGCATATATAATAATTACAGAACATATCAAGAAATATCATAGATGAATTCTGGTCGAATTTTAATTCTTCAGAAAATTATAAATATATATATATATATATATATATATATATATATATATATATATGAGGATCATTAAATGAGTTTCCAGACTTTTTTCGTATGGGCACTTTTATTGATAGTACACACATGAAACTCTACTCCCCTTCCAAGTAATCTCTTCCGGCTGCAATGCACTTGTTCTACCGTTCCAACAACTTCTGGACGGCCCCATGGATGTCCTCTTGTGTGAGCGTGGCAGTGACCATCGTCACAGCCTCTTTCATCTCCTCAATTGTCTCATAACGATAACCTCTGAGCTTAGGGAATAAGCAAAAGTCACAGGGAGCAAGATCCGGACCAAAAGGAGTGTGAGCAACTGTCTTGATGTTCATCTTGGTCAAATAGTCTGTGACAAGGATGGAGTTGTGGACTGGTGCATTGTCCTGTGGGAAATGCCACCCACCTGATTTGAAGAGTGCTGGCCTCTACCGACGGAATCTCTTCCTGAACTACTTAAAAACCTCAACATAGTAACCCTAACCCTAACCCTTTAACCAATTAACTCTGGTCTATTGACTTCCTTACTCCTCCCATACCTCTCATCATCCCTCACAGATCCCCTGCTTTCCTTGAATCTCTTATGCCACTTAAAAACTGATGCTCGATTCATGCAAGAATGGTCGAAAATCAGTCTGAAGCATTCCATACGTTTCTGTGGCATTTTCCAAGTTTACAACAGAATTTTATTACTTATCGTTCTTTTACAGTGTTCTCGCGTCCAGATTGCATTTTTGAAATTCACCAGCTGTGACAGTCAGGCTTTAGTAGGGTGTATTCCAATTGCTGGTGTAGCTGTTCATTTGAATCTGAAATCATAAAAATTGGTCAGTCATCTCATATGCCTACGATAATTTTAAATGCCTTTACAAAAAAGTCCGGAAACGTATTGTAGGCTCCATAAATATATATATATATATATATATATATATATATATATATATTGTCATCCAAAGACAGATCTATTTCGTTCTATCAGAACTCATCAGTGTGGCTAGACATACTAGATTCCCGTAGCTGGGATAGAATACTGGCCCAATTGTCAAGTGGGTTGACCAAGGGTGCAGGAGACCGGGGTTCAATTCTAGTCGAGTCATACCAAAAACTTAAAAAATGTACTTGATGCCTTCTTGCTTAACACAGCATTATAAGGTATGGATCATGGATAAAGTGCTGCAATCCAGGAAAAGAAGTATCGCTCTCCCCTACACCTCGGTGCAGTAGCTATTTAAAAGGGAGAATTCTAGTGTCCCTAGACAATAGTCAATAACCTTCTCAGTCTTTTCACCTAGAAAACCACAGAGAGACTTAATTTGAAGGGCCCGAATCCATGATTTTAAAAGGATAGAAAAAGCTTGCTAACTTCACTATGTAACAGTCATAATTTATTCATGAGTGATCTGATGTTTTACGTTGTCGCCAGAAAATGTAAAACCAAATTGGTTGGTTGGTTGTTGGTTAGTTGGGTTTGGTTTTATGGCATATCAACCATCGTACATTAATTAATGGCAAATCAATTTTTTATTCACAAACAGTTGTATTTCAAACAGTTCAGTTTAGTATGAGTGCAATTTTTTTGTTTAAACAGTTAAATATAAAAATTATTTTATTTCAAACAATTCATTTTAGTGTATGTAAAGTTTAAATGTCAAACTTCTATTTGACCGATAGATAGAACTCTATCAGGTGCTACCACTTCCGGCCCGAGTGGATCCTGGAGCCATAGCAATAAAGGGATACTCCACATTCCCCAGAGCTCCATTTCTGGAGCCTGAACATTAGATTGTTTAACGTCATATTTAGGACACTCGTTGGGAGAGTCTTACACCTCTTACTGAGTCGACTGGACCACGTAAAATGAGAGTTGAGTGAGGGGTTTGATAGATGAAGCTCATCAGACAAGTAATGATTTCTCTGATGCGAACACAGGGTGCGCTTGGCATGCTGCATTTTGAAGAATAACAATTCACAATAGTATTCTGTGGCAAACATTTTCAATACTTGCTGTGTAATAAGGTTGGGGAACCCTTCAGATAGAATAACTTGGATTTTCTAGAAAAAAGGCTATGTCCAGCAGAAAACTTGGATTTCAAAAACACAGCAAGATTCATGAGTTTAGTCTACAATTATAAATGTATATTTTTATAGTCAACAAGAAAACGCAAGAAAAAAATTTGAAGGTTGGGTAAACGGCCATCGAGGCATCGAGGGCTACGCGTGGCCACTGAGCCACGAGTTGGAGACCTGTTTTAGATTCCTGGCTCTTTTTTAAAATGTTAACTACAAACTATTCATTTACAAATCAGGTATATAACAGGATTTGACATTGAAAAACCTACTTGAGTTTATGCGACGTGAAAACAACCAACCAACCAACCAAAATCCTGCCCCAGTTCTTAATGGCCCCTTCAATATAACTAGAATACGCTGTGTAAATCCCTTGCAGAGGTTTAAGTCTCCTAAAAATGTGGCATTCCACGTACGATACTAAACTGCATCTGATGGTGAGGCTCCAGTTCAAGAGATGTGGTGAGTGTGGCATATCAACCTTCGTGGATTATTTTATGCCAGAGATGAACTGTAGTAAGTTGGCGAATTAGTCGAGGGTGACCCGAAAGCTCAAATTCCCTGGATAGCTCCATTTCACTCTTGATCCTTACCTTATCATATTTACCAACTACTCCGCTCGGGCAGGATATGACACAAGGTCAATTTTTTTAAGTGGAGTCTAACAGGTTTTGAATTCAGAGTTTTCCTTCTCCTAGACTAGTTGCCTCACCAAGGCTGAAGAACCCTGTCTGTCCTACTATTTACCCATAGCTGGAGGGAGAATAATTGGATTCATACCTTTCCCAGGGGTATTAGTGCTAAGTGAAATGCAATCAGTCTCGTCCAGGATTTGAACTTGTGTCGCCGTGTCCATTTCCTACGACGATAACCATTACACCACGGGCACCTTGATCCCTACCTTATAATGCCGAGTGTTAATCAAGGCGGCATCAAGTACCATTTTTTGAGTCTAGACCGTTAGCAAACACTCTACTTATTAGGCCAATGGCCCGGTACATTAGTAGAACTATTTAATCTAGAGGGATAACAGAGTTCATAATTTTTCTAAGTGTATTACGCTAAAAGTGAATGTTGTAGCGTTACTGGAGTTCGAACTCACTTACTATGATGTAGCAGTTCACCACATTAACCACAACGCCGAAGGGACTCGCTAAGTCAATAGATACTATTAACTCTTTTGCTGTTTTGATAGTCACACATGTCGCTCAAACCACATTTGAATCAAAGATAAAATCTTTTAAAAATGTTTAAGTAGATCCCACTAATTAGTCTTGCATAGTGAAAGGGTTAATAATTTTTTCGCAGGAAACAGACATATGGCCTTCTTTTTACTAACTTTTTATACAAGATCCCGACGCCTTCATCAGCTGAATTGTTTTTTAGTGCAAAACCTATGTACCCCAGAGCCACAATTTTGTAAATAGAATATGTTCGAGTACGCTAATGTAAGTTACTTTACTGAGAAAAATTATCAATAAAAATTAAAAGAAACTCTGTCTTCAAAAGGTGCAATTAGCATTATCCAGCTTATGGAGATTTTCCTAGCTATGATATTAAGTGGTATTGTATTTACCAACAGGTAAGCAAAACCTTTAAATGAACTAATGTTTTTCAGTACATTCAATTACTGGTTGTTTCCAATTGCAAGGATCTCTTAATAGCCATCTTTTGATTTCCACTTTCATCTGATCGGGTTAATTCTATGGCCTTCGCGGAGTTGCAGATACTTTAAAGGCTAAGATACTTAGCAAAGATGCCAGCTTTAATTAACGTCTAATGTTACATTGCCAGGCTACCATAGTTGAAAATAAGCGTTCACTGCCCCAGCAAAATTTCAAGTGGACAGTCAATAAACATTTTTACTGTGTTCGAACGATCAACATTACGTTGGGGACAAGAGATTTAATCCTCCCAGACATAAAAATTCGCTTAGCTTCCATTTTAATTATATTACTATCATAATTCTTATAATTTACGACAGAATTATTTACCTATCGAATGGCACTTCTACATTATATATATATATATATATATATATATGAATTAATTATATAGTTATATGGTTTGCAACATTTATAAAATTAATAAATATATCTATATATAATGAAAATAATTCCTACATGGCCGAGAGCAAATCTAACTACGTTTCACCTAAACGGCTCATCAGGATCGTATTGGTGAAGTGGGTTAAGATAAAATACATTTTATTGATTAAAAAGACACCTCACCTATACAGAAATTAGCATATAGATTTTTTTCCCACGTTGAACAATTTTATCAATCCCTCTATCCACTAATTAAAAAATTAGATTACTCACACACACAAACACACACACACACACACACACATATATATATATATATATATATATGTGTGTGTGTGTGTGTGTGTGTGTGTGTGTGTGTGTGTGTTTGTGGGTGGGTGTTTTGTGTTTATGTATCTCTGAGTGTGATTCTAGACAAAATCCATTTTTAAATTACGCCAAGTCTGGTGGTAAAGTTTGAGTTCTCCCTTGTGTTGTCATTAGTACCAGTTTCACACTGGCTTGGAGTGGTGGTGGCACCAGTCAGCGTCTCATCAATTGGCCCAGGAGATATACTTGAAAATTATTTGTATTAGATCGGAATAATTGATATCATATAACTAAGTGGAAATAATTTGTATTAAGAATAATTACTTGATACTATTATTGTTTATTAAGGATTATTATTAAATACTTGAAATCATATGACTGTATGCAAACAAGGGATTATTATTGAATAGAAACATTTGCTTTCAACCAGAAAATTGTGCATAAATTATTCACATTAGGGAGTAATACTTGAAACCGCACAAATTATTTGTGTTAGATTGAAAAACTTGATATACGTGGAGCCTTCAATAAGTTTCCAGACTTTTTTGTACAGGCATCTAAAATTGACGTAGACTCTTGAAAATTCAGTATCTTATTGCTATACATCTTATGTAATGACGGACCAATTCTTATAATTTCAGGTTCTAATAAACAGCTACAGCAGCAATTTGAATACACCCTACTAAAGCCTGATTGTCAAAACTGGTGAATTTCAAAAATGCAATCTGGACGGGAAGACACTTTAGAAGAACGATATGCAAAAAAAAAAAATCTGTTTTAAACTTGGACAAAAGACACGAATAGAATCCTTCAGGCTGCTTTTCGACCAACTTGCATGAATTGAGCATCAGTTTTTGAGTGGCATAAGAAGTTCAAGGAAGGCAGGGAGTCTATGAGGGAGAATGAAAGGTGTGGGAGGAGTAAGGAAGTCAATACACCAGAGTTGATTGGCCAAAGGGTTAGGGTTAGGGTTACTATGTTGAGGTTTTAAAGGAGTTCAGGAGGAGATTCCGTCGGAAGAGGCCAGCACTCTTCAAATCGGGTCACTGGCATTTCCACAAGGACAATACACCAGTCCACAAGTCCAACTTTGTCACAGACTATTTGACCAAGATGAACATCAAGACAGTTACTCGCCCTCCCTGTAGTCCAGATCTTGCTTCCTGTGACTTTTGGTTATTCCCAAAGCCCACAGGCTGTCGTTATGAGACAATTGAGGAGATAAAAGAGGCTGTGACGAAGGTCATTGACACGCTCAAACAAGAGGACTTCCATGGAGCTTTCCAGAAGTTGTTGGAACGGTACAACAAGTGCATTGCAGCCGGAAGAGATTACTTGGAAGGGGACTAGAGTTTCATGTGTGTACTATCAATAAAAATGCCCATACGAAAAAAAAGTCTGGAAACTTATTTAATGATCCTCGTATTATAACTGTGTGCTAAAGATTCATTAAAAGAGATGCAAGGATAAACGTACCATGTACGTGACTACCTAATATGAAAGACTAAAATAACCACAGACAGGTTGATATACAGTTAAAATGTATGAATAAATGCATGAATCAATCACACAATAATTTTTTATTACAAAAACTATGAGATTTGGTTTAATTTGGTTTCGTTTTGTTTTATGGCACATCAACTATTGTAGGTTATTAAAACCAAATCCATTTTATAAACTTCTATTTCGAACAATTTTGTTGAGCATATGTACACAGTTTAAATGTCAAAACAATTCTATTTCAAGCAATTTAGTTGAGCATAAGTACACAGCTTTGTTTTATTTGACCCATAGATAGGACCCTATCATGTGCAACCACTCCCGGCCAGAGTGGACCTGGGAGCGATGGCATTGAAGGGATAAACCACATTCCCCAGAGTTCCAGCATTATTGGAACCTCACCATCAGATTGTTTAGTGTCATATCCAGGAAACAGTTGAGGAGGGGAGCTTACTCCTCTGCAGAGAAGCAGTTGGTTTATTCTACAGCTCCAGCCGACTGAGTAAGAAAACTTTTAGAGTAATATATATATATATATATATATATATATATATATATGGTTGGTTCGTTGGTTCGTTGGGTTTTATGACATATCAACCCTTGTAGGTTATTTAACGCCAAATCCATTTTTATGCAAATAGTTCTATTTCAAACAATTCATTACAGCATAAGTACACAATTCAATCGTCAAAAACATTTCTCTTTCAAGCTATTCAGTTTATTCAAACAGTTCTAATTCAGCTATTTCATTTTAATATAAGTACAGATTTTGTTTACACACAGTTAAATGTTAAAACATTTCTATGTTAAACGAATCAGTTTAGTGTAAATACAGTTTCAATGTCAAAAACCAGTTCTATTTCAAGTAATTGTTTACCGTAAGAAGGAGTTTAAATGTAAGTATGGATTAATTGTCAAAAACATTTCTATCTTAAGCTATATAGTTTACTCAAACAATTCAGTTTAGCATAAATATGCCGTTCTATTTAACCCAGAGATAGCGCCCTATCAGGTGCTACCACGCCAGGCCAGATTGGACCTGGAGTGATGGCAATAAAGGGGCACTCCACATTCCCCAAAGCTGTAGCATTACTGGAACCTCACCATCAGATTGCTTAGTGTCATATGCAGGACACTCGTTGGGGGAGGTCTCACCCCTCTGCAGAGTTGCAGTCAGTGTATTCTACAGCCCCAGCCGACTGGGCAATATATATATATTTGTGTGAGTGTGTGTGTGTACGTGTGTGCGTGTGTGTGTGTATGTGTGTGCGTGCTTGTGTGTGCGTGTGAACAATGTAATTATGAAATCCTCGTTCAATTTTAAACTTGCATAAATTTTCATATATATAGAAGGATTAATCTGGAAGAAGTTTTAAAATCCTTGGCCATCCATTTAATTTCAGTCATTTAAAATACTGATCATAGTTATTTAGCATTTTTTTTAAATTTCAAAATAATATATATTTTTTTCTTCGTAATGTTTATTCACCTATTTCTTCAACTGAAAATAAAGTAACCTTATTATTTGGTCGACTGAATTAAAATCTGTCACTGCAGTCCAAGGTTGGTTGGTTGGTTGGTTGGTTGATCGTTTTGGTGTATCAACCATTTTCGGATTATTAAACGCCAAATTAAGTCATTTTCATACGTGTTTGTATGTTTCATTTGGTTTGGTTTGGTTTGGTTTTATAGTACATCAACAATTTTAGATTATTTTAACCAAATCCATATATATATATATATATATATATATATATATATATATATATATATATATATATATATATATATATATATAACAGTTCTATTTCAAACAATTCAGTTTAGTATAAATATAGTTTCGTTTAAACACTGTTAAATGCCAAAACAGTTTTATTTAAAAAAATCTACTTTCATATAAGTACACAGTTTAATTATCAAAAACAG
Organism: Sepioteuthis lessoniana; assembly: GCA_963585895.1. Classification (NCBI taxonomy): domain Eukaryota; kingdom Metazoa; phylum Mollusca; class Cephalopoda; order Myopsida; family Loliginidae; genus Sepioteuthis; species Sepioteuthis lessoniana. Next base: position 5,126,131 of record OY757921.1, on the reverse strand, counting down.
TTCTATTTCAAACAATACACTTTAGAAAAATATAATTTTTTGTTTACTTACATTTTAATGTAAAAATAGTTCTATTTGTAATCATTCAGTTCAGTAGAAATACTCACTTTAGTTCTATTTGGCCGGTAGATAGGACCGTATCAGATGCTACCATTCCGGGCCAGGGTGGACCTGGGAACGATAGCAATAAAGGGGTACTCCGCATACCCCAAAGCTCCAGAGTTTCAAGAGCCTCACCATCGGATTGTTTAGTGTCGTATCCAGGACATTTGTAGGAAGAGTTATCCTTTTTCTAGAGAGATGCAGTCGGTGTTTTCTACAGCCCCTGCTAACTGGGCCAACTGATGTCTAAGAAAATCTCTTCTCTTGTTCCTTTACCAGTGTATATATTTATATATATATATATATATATATATATATATATATATATAGAGAGAGAGAGAGAGAGAGAGAAAGAGCGAGAGAGAATTTATCTTACATTACAGAGTTGTTTTTTGTTCTAAAACTAGTCGAATTTTTTTTTTTTAGAAACACTATTGTATCGAACCTATTCATTACTAGTTATAGTCAAGTGTAAAGTTCAGATACTATTACTTCTCAATTAAGAGAATCTTTAATGCTTTTGATATATTTTTACAGAGCTAATTGCCCTGTGTTTATTATATTTCAAGACCGGTAGGCATCACCGTCGTTGAAACTTACCTTGGTCATGGGAGTGCCATCCATATGGCGTTTCTTGGGTGGACCCCATCCCTATCCAGGTCTACATCTGGTTTCCATTCAGTGTTTTTATTTTTCACGACCGAATACCACACAAAAGTCTGCCTTACTATTTACCCATAGCCAGTAGGAGAATAGTTAGATTCATGCCTTTGTCAAGGGTATTAGCGCAATACAAAATGCATTACGTCTTGTTCAGGATTTGAACAGGATTAGCCATTCCGAAACAAAGTATTTTTGTGATAATACGTAACTTGAATTTGCATATTCATTATTTTTTATATACATATTTAACATTCTTCAGCCTTGGTGAGGCAACTAGTCTAGGAGAAGGAAAACTCTAAATTCAAACCAATTAAACTCCGCTTAAAAATTGACCTTGTGTCATATCCTGCCCGAGCAGAGGGGTTGGTAAATATGTATACATATTTAACATACTGGTTCCTATGTTGACCGCTTTTTATTTATTTATTGCAGGTTATATTGGAAACCGTAAAGTCGTGATGATCGAAAGTTTATGTTGGATTATTTCTCTTCTTACCGGACATTGGCATAATGGTTTGAGTGTTCGCCAATGGCCCGGGTGATCGGGTTCAATCCCAGGTCAAATCATACCAAAGACTCAAAAAATGGTATTTGATGCTACCTTGCTTAACTCTTATCATTATGAGGTAAGGACCAAGGATAAATTGGATCAATCCAGGGACATGAGGAAAGCCCTCCCCCACACCTTGGTGTAGTAGCTATCAAAAAGGGAGCCTTCGGGTCAGCCTCGACTACGGTCACCAACTTTACTTATTTCTTTTCTTATAAGCAGGAGACAACTTCTTGTTTGAAATATATAGCTATTTGATGCTGAATTCTGGGGGAAAAATTCTGATTTCTATAAAATGCCTAACTTATGTCAACCAACAAATATGAAGTTTGCCTAAAGGAAAGATTCATCTTATTGTGACTGAATTACTGAAAACTGCACTTGACTAAACTTTATTGATAAAACATAATATACCAGCCATTTGTGAATTTAATGGCTGTATTACCTATATCACCGTTTAATATATCAAAACTAACAGTCTCATCTGGTTTGGTCCTGAAATCAACGGACTGAAAATCACAAGTTCAATGCCAGTTATTTTTCTTTGGAGCTTTTAGAACAGTATAAGGAAACTCTTGAATGAATCGAGCATCAGTTTTTGAGTGACATAAGAGATTCAAGGAAGGCAGGGAGTCTGTGAGGGATGATGAGAGGTGTGGGCAGAGTAAGGAAGTCAATACACCAGAGTTGATTGGCCAAACGGTTTGGGTTTGAGAATCTATGTTGATTCCATAACCTGGAAGTATTCACCGTCACAGACACCGAAAAATTCATAGTTTAACAATCAGATGAAATCCCTGGATAAATGTATTCTCTAATTAAGACGGAATACCACAGAAATTGAACAGGAAGGTCAATCTTGAAAAGTCAATTAAGGGAAGCTGAAATCAAAAGAGACCTGGGTATTTACTTAAAGTATCATTCAGCTGTAAAGAGTTGTCACCCCACAAAAAAAAGAGAATATCCTGTGATATTGATGGAATATTTTTGCCTTAATCCATACCGTAATTCTGACGTTAGATTATAATTTGTTTGGACTCCTTAATCTAATTCCATATACGTGGTGCATTCAATAAGTTTCCTGACATTTCTTGTACAGGCATTTGAAATTGTTGTAGACTCTTGAAAATTCAGTATCTTATTGCTAAACATCTTATGAGACGACCGACCAATCTTTATGATTTCAGGTTGAAATGAACTGCTACAGCAGGAATATGAATACACTCTACTAAAGCCTGATTGTCACAGCTGGTGAATTTCAAAAAATGCAATCTAGACATGAGGACACTTTAAAAGAATGATATGCAATAAAATTCTGTTTTAAACTTGAAAAAAATGCCACAGAAACGTATGGAATGCTTCAGTCTGCTTTTGGAGCATCTTGCATGAATCGAGCATCAGTTTTTGAGTGGCATAAGAGATTCAAAGACGGCAGGGAGTCTGTGAGGGATGATGAGAGGTGTGAGAGGAGTAAGGCAGTCAGAACACCACAGTTGATTTGCTAAAGGGTTAGGTTAGGGTTACTATGTTGAGGTTTTAAGGGAGTTTAAGAAGAGATTCCGTCGTAAGAGGCCAGCACTCTTCAAATCAGGTAGGTGGCATTTCCAGCATGACAATGTACCAGTCCACAACTCCATCCTTGCTACAGACTATTTGACCAAGATAGGCATCAAGACAGTTCCTCGCCCTCCCTATAGTCCAGACCTTGCTCCCTGTGACTTTTGCTTATTCCCTAAGCTCAGAGTCTGTCGTTATGAGACAACTGAGGAGATGAAAGAAGCTGTGACGAAGGTGATTTACACGCTCACACAAGAGGACTTGCATGGGGCCTTCCACAAGTTGTTGGAACGGTAGAACAAGTGCATTGCTGCTGGCGGAGATTACTTTGAAGGGGACTAGTGTTTCATGTGTGTACTATCAATAAAAGTGCCCATACGAAAAAAAGTCTACTATTTCAGTCATACAAGCTTTCAGCGACTTTTATCCGACTTCTTTGGACATTGTATTTATGCCTTTTATTTACCCACAGGCCAAGTGTATTTATTTATTTGGTGACTTTAAGAAAAATCAGAAGAGTAGCGCTGATAACGTATGCAAGATACATTCTTTGAGTAGTATTATTATATTGGAGGAGTAAATGTTTGTGCTTTACTTTTGTACATAACCCGTACACATTCACATTGTATTTCATACATAAGTCGATATTATCTCGTATGATTAAGAGAGATAACAAAAAAAAGCAAGTAGTTGGAAAGACGAATTCCGAAAAGTGTATTTCTGACGATATTTCCTTTTTATCTGCAGACCCATTATTTTTAGTGATCCCCTTTTGAGAGGTTCCGGGAGTTTTTCCATCTTCTTGGAATGGAATATGCTAATGCGAAAAAGATCAGGGTCTTTGGAAGGATTATTATGCTCTTTTTTATCCCCTACTGGGAATAATGTAAAATGTCAGTTTTTAGTATATAGCGTTTTTACTTTTATCATTATTTAGTCGTTGTTAATGTCTTCTTTTTTTTTTTTTGCTTTTTTTTTTGCTTTTGTTTTTGCTATATTTTAACCAAAATCTACTTCTATTGGATATTCTCCATCTGCTTGCAAACGTTCATTTCATTCTGGATTTAGCCGATTAAGAAAATCCCTTCAGACGACACGAAATCTTTATGGCCACGCTTAAACGAGATGTCTAACAGCTAACTTTTTCGAAACTCGAGGGAAATTTTTGTCTAGACCTTCCTCAAGAAACCGTAGAGAATCAAAAGTGTCTGCAATGTTTGATGACGCATTGACGTTTTATAAGCTTAGTTTATTGATGTATTTCTCTCTGATTTGAAAGTTGTTCTGACCTCATAAAACGTATCTTCCTACTTTCGTTGAAGATTATATCTGCTTTATTACTTTGATCACTATGAGCTTCTTCATTGGTTGAAGCCATACAATGGAAGAATTTTCTTTCCGAAAAGTACATGACCCTCCCGACGTGTGTCTAAAAAGAAAGCGAACTTTACCAAAAAAATGATTCATTTATTAATTATTATGCTTTTTGTTCTTTGGTAACCGGATCATTAGTCTAGTGGGTTGAGTGTTCACCAATGATCCGGGAGACCTGGGCTCAATCCCAGGTCAAGTCATACCAAAGACTTTTAAAATGGTACTTGATACCTCCTTACTTAACACTCAGCAATATAAGGTACGTGTCAAGGGTAAAGTGAAGCAATCTAGGGAAAGGAGTAGCGCCCCCCCCCCACAGCTCAGTGTAGTAGCTATTGAAAAGGGAGACTTCTGGCCGCCCTCGACTACGCTTCTTTGAAATAGTCAATAGGGCTTAAGAAACACTGACTGTAAGATTTCACTAAAAAGAGGTATCCTAGTAAGACATTAAACTAGGCTTGAAGATGAGGCTCTAGTTCTGAAGACCCGAGGGGGATGGATTTACTGCTTTAATTGCCATTACTCCCAGGTTCACTCTCACCTAATCCCATCCAAAACCAGAGTCTCACAATCAAATGAATTTTTGTCATACCCAATTGACGACTTTTGAAGGATGGAGAAGTCTTATCCCTCGGCGGAGGATACAATGAACGTATTCTAATGTTACATAGGTAGATACATGAATATGGCCATGTGCGAAATGGGTGAAAGGGACATCGAATGTTGGTAACATATATACATAATGTTCATATAGAAAACTCAGAACATAGGAATCTCGAAATTCGAAAACACGGAACGACTTGTTTGTTCAGGTACGAAACCTTTTTATTACTTTTGAGTTAAAGGTTTCGACATAAGGAGAGAGACAATCTTTTTATGCTGGCTTCATCATCTGCCCCCAATTCATGCCACACCCATGGCCCACAAATTCGTCTCGCCTCAGCGAGCCCCAAAAGTCGAACCTCCTCGTTCGGCGTCTAGTTCAACTCTCTCAACTTTTTCAAATTCCCAAAAACCTCCCCGCGCTTCCGGTGCGTGACGTCATTCACACCCTGTCACCTCGTTTCGTCTTGGGCTATTGTGACATCCCTGAGAGACATGTCCGCCGCCCGCGCGCATTACCACCTGCATCCAGTTTGGACCTAACTAACCCATGTGCTGATCCGAAAGGTTCTCAGCCTAACTAAATCCAAAGGCATGAACCGAAATCCCTCGGCTATTATATTACACTAAGCCCCACCAACAGGGTAAATTATATTCTTGAAATTATCGCATTATAAGTTCTGAAACAATAAATAACGTATTAAGAATGTTTATTTGGTAGTTTAAGAATCGATTGGGGCATTTTCTGATATGTCTTTTTTTCGTAATGGAAATTTTTCTTTCAATTTCTTTTCTACTTGAATTAGAATATTTTGGGGGTGTCCTAGGTCGACCAAAAGAAACTAAAGCATTTCTCTTTTATTAATGTTTCTTAATAGCAACTGGTTCCCAGTTGAAAGTATAATTACTAATTTAAATGATTCCTGACAAATGTCTCATTCCATTTTCAGTTCGACGACACTTAAGTGCCTATATAAAGTCTTACGATATATGTATGTCGTGTGTGAGGGGTAATGTAAATTGGCCAGATAGTTTTTTGATTTCCGATTGTTCTGAATAAATTACGTAAATGTCAATTTCAATGCCCATGACAAATGTCAAATTTGAATAAAATAATGCTATTTATTCACCTACACCGTGAATATTAAAGTAAATAATTGGATGTAATATAGTAATATACAAACCTATATAGCAATCGATACTGGCTTTACAAATCTTTCTCAAAGGGCTACCGTCTCATCTAAACGAAATCTAGACGTGTAGACGTCATAAATGTATTATATGAGTTGCTTGGCTATGCACACATCTTCAATGATATTTTCATCGAGTTGCAAGGCAGAAAATACTGAACAATGATTCTACAAATTTTTTCGCCGACATCTGGTTCTGAAATCTTTGGAAACTTATAGATACGAATCCCAGACTGAAATTGCCGCTTCAAGAAAAGAAGATATTCAGTTAAAGATGGTGTAAGGATGGAAAATTCTCAAATGAATAATAATAATAATAATAATGATAATAATTGTTGCTGCTGCTGCTGTTCGAGTTTCACTGTCATTATCCTCATTCTGAATATTTTTTTTTTACTCTTCTCAGAGTTTTTAACACAGGTGTTAGCTTACGGTTTTTCACTTGAGTTGGAGTGATAACAAGTGTCTTCAAGTCTCCAGGACTCTTCTCAAATTTCTGGCCGATATTATGCTGTAGTTAGGATGGTCTCAGCTCTTCCTTTTATTTCCGATCCCACCAGTCCCTGTACCAATCCTTTAGTAACTGTACCGAAAACACCAATTACAATTTATATCACCGTCAATTTCATGCTCCATAGTTTTTCAGTTCTCGTGCTAGGTCTTGGTACTTACCTTTCTTTTCGCTTTCTTTCAATTTTACTCGGTGGTCAGCCGGGGCGGCAAAGTCCACTATTCAGCAGTTCCTCTTTTTTTTGTGATTATCACTGGTCTGGTCGTCGGGCCGAAATTTGATGATCTGTTTGTATTTCAAAATCCCAGAGAATTTTGTGCGTCTGATTTTCTGGAACTGATTCTGGTTGTACATATAGCATTTGTCTGTGTAGTGAAATTCGAATCTCTTGCACAGTTCCCAGTGATAATTTCACTCATGCAGTCGTATCTAGTCATATCATCTTTTTGCGCAAATTTACAGTATTCGCTGTGATTGATCGTTTTGTCTCTATCACCTCTTAATCTACATTTTCTACGTCTTGTCTATTCTTCCTTTGACATAGTTTGTCCTTATGGCGTTGTTCTGTGCTACTATCAGAAGAGATTCAGTTTCTCTCTTTTGGCTTTCCTTTTCTCAATATAATTATTACTGCTGCTTTTGTTATTGTTGTTGTTGTTGTTGTTGGTGGTGGTGGTGGTGTGGTATCTGCTGCTGCTGCTGCTGCTGCTGCATTTTTGCTTTTCTCTGCATTCTACTTTCAGTGGGTAGTGATTACGAGATTTTAATTTCATCGCCCTTTCTTTCCTGCGGTGTTATTTCATTATATTTTTCATATCGTCTTTGTATTTTCCCCAGCCGCCCACTGGATGACATTTTCATCTCGTGCAGAAGAAGATTTTGCCGTCAGTGTCTTCACCACAATTGCCAATATTAATGTCGCCAAAGAAAGGCCTTTTTTTTTTTTACATTATTCCGGCAAAGTGTCTTGTGTTGCGTTGCAGCGTGGGTGTCTTCTGGAAACTACAGTTTTCCAGAGTTCGTCACGAAGAATTTGCTTCTCTCTCTCTCTCTCTCTCTCTCTCTGTTTTTCCTTTTTTTTGTTTCGTCTGATTACTTCTTCGTTTTTGTTTTTATTATTTTTTTTTTTGTTTTGTTTTCTTTAAAAGTCATTTTTTCTTAATTCTAGTGTGTTATATATTTTAGAATTTCTGAAAAAAATCATTATTATTGTTATATTCTGATTTGTTTGAACCTGTTTGTTCTTTTAGGAAAATTTAGACAAAAATTCTATTGATATATTACTATGATCAAATTTATTATAAACTAATTATAGCAGCAGCAACAACTGTCATTTAATTATCCGATTGGTTGATTTGCCAACCCACCCATTTCATATGTAGTAGTTAGGGAATCGTGATCGTTGAAAGTTAATATTTACATTTTTTGTGTCTTTTCTATATATTCAATTATTTATTTATTTTGCTCACAGTCAAATCGAATATGAATAATTTTTGGTTTGACTTCCTTTTTTTTGTTTTGGTGAATAGTATATAAACCTTCATGAGTTATTTAATGCCAAAGCCATCCTTGTAGAACAGCAGTAATAGTATTTAATCCATAGCTCGGGGATAAGGGGGTTCATGCCTTTCCTAAGGTTTTAGTCCAAAAGTGAACGTTATATTGTGACTAGAGGGTTGAGAAATCATGCCGAGTAATGGGTAGCCATAAGGAATGAAGCAACGACACTTTCTTTTTACAAAAATATACGTGTCTTTATTTCTATCGAAAGGGGTCAATTCTGTGGTGTCTGAGAGATAAACTAACAGAAACGGACGGAGACAAATGGAAACACACATACTGACTCATAACTTCTCCTTCTCTACACCATTCTACGCTGTGTTATGTTCAAGGAACCCCTTAGAACTTCTGTTTCTCGGCCCGGGGAGGGTACACAACTAGAGGTCCACTGTGAGCCGTTGTTGCTCTCCGTGACTGGGCGAATCTTTTCTGGTCACAAGCTGACACTGACAGATTGAGACTGACTCAAGATTGACTGTATCTCACGTGGGTATCTGAATATATAATTTCACTACGCCCACCATTTCTGTTCAATCACGTGACTGGTTCTGCCTATTTACACAGGTGCGTCCTGTGCAGATATACCTCTGACTAACGGCTCGGTCGACAGAGCGTTAAATGATTCAAAAGTTCTCCGCCCAACCAAGAGAAGAAAGAACTTTTCCAAATTTGACATGATTATTTATTTATTTTATTTTGGTGAAGGGAAGAGTTGAAGGAACTTCAGAATGTATGCACAAAATCTGTTTAACTGCGAGATGAGTGACGGCGTGCTTAGCGAAGTGTTTATCTTCGTAGGAAATGGAGTCGGGGTCCAGAATTCAAATCCTGCTCGAAGCTATCAACATTTCACTTCACACTTAAGGCGTTGGGTTAAATCCATCTCTTTTTCTCCAAGATATGGGTTAATAGTAGGGCAGAGAGGATTTTCAGGCCTTGTTAGGGCAACAAGTCTTGGAGAAAGAAAACTCTGAATGCAAAATAGCATTAGTTCGCTTTAAACCTTAATCTTGTATCACATCTTGGTTATGGCAAAAAGTTCGGGTTAATACAGTGTGGGTAATACATAATAGCCTGTTATCTTCATGGCCCTATTTCAGTATGTCTTTGGTCATAAAATGAATACACAAATTTTGGACAACAGATGGACATGTCACAAACGCGTCAAATAAAATCACTTTAAAATGAATACGCGAAATCGAAGCAAACAATTTTTTCGTTCTTTTGTTTAACCGAAACTTTTTTAATGAGCAGGATGTGACAAAAAGTCTATTTTAAGATGAGTTTAACAAATTTGAAAGCATAGATTTCCTTCTACTACACTTGTTATCATACCAAGATTAAAGAGCCCACTCTGTCCTTCTAGTCACCAATAATTAAAGAGAGAATATATTTCCCAGGGTACTAACGTGATAGAAATTTTCAACTGCCTCGATTTAAACTTGCTTCAATGTGTCCATTTCTGACGATGATCACGACTGCACCACGAGCGCTTCTTCTTTTTTTGCATATTTTATCGTAGCAAGTTAAAAATAGCACATCTCAGCAAGATTTTCTTAACGCAACATCGTTAAAAATCATTCATCTTGAAGAATACAAAGTGCGGAAACAAAATATGGAATAATATTTAAAACGTCTGATTAGTCCAATTTTTGAAAAAAGAATACTCGATAGATCTAAATTTATATGATTAGTTTGATTATTCATTCACTTTTTCATTAAAATTCAGCCCAATATGGGTGAACAAGAAAAGAAATGACAAAGAGTCTATGATTTGCATAACGCCAAGCAAAACCAAATTATTTTTTAAATAATTTTAGTTTCTTTATGGCCTCCATCATACTTAAACCACAACCCTCTTGATTACGCTATATGGGGCGTTTTAGAAAATAAAACAAATGCCACATTCCATCAAAATATTGGTTCGCTCGAGACTGAGGAGGAATGGAAAAAATGCCTAAAGAATTTATTTTAAAGGCATTCAAATTGTTTTGAAGGTGTGTTGATATAATAATTTAAAAAATGGTGGCTATATTGAGTAAATTTACAGTTTAGTATCCATCTTATTTTGTTGTTTATTTTTAAAATCAAGATTTATCTTATTTTATGATAGGCTCGATTTTTATTAGACCAGAATATTCGAAATTTTGCTTCCCCAACCTGTAAAGTGCCTTCCAGTTAAGGTGGCAGGTGAGGATATAATAAAAAATTCTCGGCCTAAACAAGAAAATAATTACCTTTTTATTACAGAATTTTGTTTAAAGGTGATTAAAAACTCGTAGAACATATATGCCAAGTGTGTTAAATTGCGTGGTTAATATGACTAATATGATTTAATTTTCATGGCTCTTGTTCACTTCTTTTTTTATTAGACCGTAAATTTTATTCGTACGTTTGAATAACTGAACTATAAGATCAATAAATCCATGTGAATTTTTCTTTTTCAATTTGAAATTTCTATTTCAGCGGACACATATACTTAATGTGAAAAACGATAACAAATTCTTGTAAAAGTTTTTTTTTTTTTAATTTAAGACCTAAGATTTAAAATTTCTATCATTTATATTCAATGCTTAAAAATCTTATTCATATTGTAACAGAAATTTATATATATATATATATATATATATATATATATATATATATATATATATATTATTTTTAGTTTTAGACCTATTCTATAATCTTGATGGTATGAAAAAAAACTAGATAATACAATTTGTAAATAAAAGATATTACATATATATCTGAAAAAATACATAAAAAGAGAAAAGACTAAGAACATTCATTCTCCTTGAAAATAATCAACCATTATCACAATGCCAAGTCCGAAAAAATAACTTAAGCTAAAACGTGTTAAATATACCAAGTAGACCGAAAAAAAATCTACTGAACCAGAAGTAATCTACCTAGGTTTCACCTGACCTATAATTGTTGTATATTGACCTCCGACCCGGCCAGGCTGTCAAAATAGGAAACGCACCTGTGTAAATAACTGGTGCATCCGGTCGAGGAATATCAGGATATTATAACCTTGACCGTGGACAGGTTGAATGAATGCGAAATTGTGACGCCCACAAGAAGAAGGTGGACGTTGAACTATTATATAACTCAGTGCACAGGAAATTCAATCAGTTGGTGATCAGACCAGTTGGAGAGAAGATGCTGGATTGAGGAACATGACCCAGAGAGGCCGGGCCCTCAGACCCCCGGTTGAGCAGCCCAGGAGAACGGAAAGAAACGCTGTTGTAGCCATAGGAGTGGGGGTCAATATGTTGCAGTTCTGTTCGGTCTCCAACTCCCTCTCACACACAACCCTTTCAATAAAGTTAGAGGTATATTTTTCTAAAGAATTATGTCGCTCGTCTTTATTGTGTCGTCGTTATGATTCTGTTATATTTTGACCTTCGACCCGGCCCAAAATGCCATTCAAGGTGATGCACCGGAAGGAAGTGACACATTCCAGTAGCAGTTAGGAGAGGAAATCGCGTGGGCGGTAGTTGGTTAACAAAATGGGACAAGCTAAAAAATCCCATGATACTCTCATAGACTGACGCACCGGAAGAGAGTGACCTCTGAACTGCATGACAGTTATTTCCGCTTGATGACGATTAAACATGCGATTTCAAAGATCAAGTGGGCGATCGAGTGGACGTTGAACTATTATATAACTCAGTCAAGACAGAAGTCAAGACAGTTGAGTTCGAATGGCAGTGGCAGTAGAGTTGGAGACGGAGTTATAGACGAGTGTGGTAGGAAAAGCAACATCCGGCCGAAGGGGCTCTCGGGAACCCTGATTGAATTGGGGTCCAGAGAAGATGCTGATAAGATGCAGTAAAGAAAGCCAGCACCCAGCAGAGTGGGTCCCTGGGCCCCCAGTTGAGCATCAGGAGAACGAGAAAGACACACCGTTGCCGGCCATAAGAGTGGAGGTCAAAATATTGCAGTTATGTTCAATCTCCAGCTCCCTCTCACACGCAAACCTTGAGTAACCTTTTCGAACCCTTGCAATAAAGTGAGAGGTACATATATTTATAAAGAAGTCTTCCTGCGTCAGTCATTATTATTGTGTCGTTATGATACGGCACATGAGAATTTAACAATTCTGCATGCAGATGCATATGTATTATGTGGCTATACAACATAATCATATATATATATATATATATATATATATATATATATATCATTTGTAAGTGAATTGATAATTTCATTTTAAAAAGAGTTCGAGCTCATTTGTTAAATGCTTTCAAGTATTGGAATTTAACACTAATAGTTCTATTTGCTTTTGACATTGAAAATGTACTTACGCTAAAATGAATTGTTCAAAATAGAACTGTTCTGGAATTCAACTATGTGGAAACAAAATATATCCTAATACTAAACTGAATTTGTTGAATTAGAACTGTTTGACTAAACTGAATAGCTTGAAATAGAAATGTTTTCTACAATTAAACTATTTACTCATGCTAAACTGAGTTGTTCGAAATGGAACTGATTATTTGTATAAAAATGGATTTGGTATTAAATAACCTACAAAGGTTGATATGCCTAAAATCAACCAACCAACTGATTCCAGTGGTAAGGACTCAGTTCTGGAACTTTGGAGTAAGTTAGTCAATATTTCATTGTCATTACTCATTTGTTCATTCTGTCCCGGACTGGCAGAACCTATTACCTCTCATCTAGGGTCAAGTTGATCAAAGATAATAGTTTTTCAAGCTACACCGGTGGAAATGTTATGTAATAAACTGATATTGAGGAAAGCATTATGTAATTCATTGATAAAAAAATAATATTTGAGAATTATGAAAGATTAAATTCTTTCAAGCATATATTTATGGGGTATAATGAAGTTATTATTATTTGTGGAGCAGGTAATCATTGTCAGTGAATTGTAGTTCTTTTGGGATGATTCTTAGTTTCGTATATGACACCGGTTTTTTTTCTTACTCCATTCACTTATTCTTTTCTTTTCTTTGTGAGAAGCTATAAAAGAATTAAGGAGGGAAAGAACGAAACAAGAATATTTTTATACTAAAACTTTATTTTGGGGTTCACGGCGATCCAATGGCGTGGAATTTTTTCCTGAACTAGACAAGGTGATAAAATATCTTAGAATGAATTTCGGTGTGGTATGGATAGCGGAAGCGGCTACAAGTAGGAGAAACGGCTGGCACCAAGCCAGTGACTTGATGAGTACGTGTGCTAACTTAGTGACACCCGAAGAAAAAAGATCTTTTCAATGGCAGTGGTAATAACTAAATGAGAGAATTTTTCTTTGGCGCCAGAAAGTTCCTCTTTTTGGGCATTTCGCTTCCTGTCTAACGCCTGAAACATTTTTAATTTTGAATATTAATATTTATTCTATTTATTTATTTCTAACCCACTCGGGTTTCACTAATTTAAATCAATATATTGTTTTAAAGAGGTTACAACATTCCTGAATGGAAGTTTATAGATCTTCCTAAAGTTTTTTATGGGACTTTTTAAAATTTCTTATGTTTTTTTTTTTAAATATCCACCAAAAATTATACGGCTAATTTAAATAATTTAATCTACTTCGTTTTAGGAATATTTCATTAAGCCAGAATGTTCATCTATTTAAGAAAAAATGTTTTGTGTATAATCTCTTATAAGCTTATTTACTGCTATCGATCATATGGAAATCCGACCTGACTGATAAAATGAAACGCAGTTTCTTCCAGGCAACGGTCGTATCGATACAGTTGTATGGATTCTTAACTTGGACGCTAACTAAACGGCTGGAAAAGAAGCTAGACGGCAATTACACAAGAATGCTGCGAGCAATATTGAACAAGTCCTGGCGGCAACACCCCACAAGGCACCAACTATACGGCCACCTGCCTCCCATCACGAAAACTATCCAAGCTAGACGAACCAGACATGCAGGACACTGCTGGAGAAGCAGGGACGAGCTAATAAGTGATGTTCTCCTATAGACCCCCACATAAGGCCAGGCAAAAGCAGGATGACCAGCTCGAACATACATTCAGCAGCTATGTGAGGATACGGGATGTCACCCTGAAGACATGTCAGAGGCGATGAACGATGGGGAGAAGTGGCGAGAGAGGGTCAGGGATATCCGTGCTAGCGGCACGACATGATGATGATGACTGCTAAAGAGAAAACCAAGCTGAACATAATCTAACTTTGCTAGTTCCAAAATTTTGCCAAGGGAAGTAATATTCGGATGATTGCAAAAAAGAAAGTAGTCCGGTAACAACATCGAAGCTTCGCTAATGGTCCGGGAGACCTGGGTTCTATCCCAGATCATGTCATACCAAAGACTTTTAAAATGGTTCTTGAATCCTCCTTGCTTAACACTCAGCAATAAAAGGTACTGATCAAAGGTAAAGTAGAGCATTCCAGGGAAAGGAGTAGCGCCCTCCCCTACACCTCAGTGTAGTAGCTATTGAAAAGGGAGCCTTCGGGTCACCTTCGACTCCGATCGCTAACTTTACTTACTTTTTACTTACTTTTAGCAAAGGTTTTGCCTGGTTGCCCAAATACTTTTAACAATTTTCAATAGAAATTTTATTCCATTCTTATTTTTCTACTTCCATTATGTTCTTGGGATTTCTTTTCCTGTCGTTCGTTTTTAATTTACATAAGAAATTTTCAGAATGATTTTGATAAGGTGATTGTGTAGGCCATGACAAAACATCGATTTTTTTTCCTTTTCCTATTCATTCAATTCCACCTTTGAGTTACATTTGGGATCATTGACTTATTAGGCAATACAATTTTTACTCATGGAGAGAACCAAGCGTCTCTTTTAAAATCTCATTCTATTTTCCCAGTATATTATCTAAACATTGTCCCGACTTTTTTTTCTTTACACCTCATTATTTTTAACAAATTCCAACTGATCTTTCACTTCGACTCTTTTTCTTCAAATATTCAAATATACTAAACTGGCTATATCCGTAAAAATTCCACAGAATACTTACACAATAACTGCAGATGTTATCAAGAAATGTCTTAAATAAATTGTTGCCGAATTCTATTTTTACAGAAAATTTGGTAAATTATATATACATATATATATATATATATGTGTGTGTGTGTGTGTGTGTGTGTGTGTTTGTGAGTTTGCCTAACAAAAATAAATCAGATATAACAATAAGTAAGTAAAGTTGGCGACCGTAGACGAGAGCGACCAGAAGGTTCTCTTTTCAATAGTTACTACACTGAAGTGTAGGGGAGGGCACTCTTCCTTTTCCTGCAATCCTCCACTTAACCCACGATACGTACCTTATATTGCAGAGTGTTAAGCAAGAAGGTATCAAGTACCATTTTTAAAGTCTTTGGCATGGGATTGAACCCAGGTACCCCGGATCATTGATGAGCACTCTACCCTCTAGACCAATGAACAATACACTTCTAAAATAAGCCTAAAATTTGATGATACACTTTTTTGTTTATTTTTGCTTCTTTTGTTGTTTTGTTTTCCTTTTTTCGTTTTGGACGAAAAGTGGCATTCCATTAAAATATTTTCTATGCCCTTTATTGGAGGGTTCCCTAAACATTTCATTCCGAGGGTCGCAAATGATAACTCATGAAAGTCCGACCTGTGATCATAACTCAATTTAAAAGAATATATAAATTCACAAAGTAACAATCATAATTGACTAATAAGATATCTGATGTTCATTACAATCACAAAAGAAAAAAGAATTAATGAAGAGGTTCACAGAAGGAGCATATTGTTATATAATAGCCGAGGGATTTCGGTTCATGCCTTTGAGTTTAGTTAGGCTGAGAGCCTTTCGGCTCAGCACATGGGTTAGTTAGGTGCAACCTTGATGCAGGTGGTAACGCGTGAGCGCGCACAGAGCGGACATGTCACTCAGATGTCACAAAAGTCAAAGACGAAACAGGGTGTCAGGGTACGGGTGACGTCACGCACTGGAAGCGCGCGGAGGTTTGTGTGAGAATCTGAAGAAAGTCAGAGTTGAGATTAGACACGGGACGAAGACGGTCGACTTTTAGAGCTCGCAGACGCGAGGCGAACTTGTGCCCTATGGGGCCCGCTCGAGATAGGGGCCAAATGAATAAGACAGCATAGAAGATTGTGCCTCTCCTCCTTACGTCGAAACCTTTAACTCAAAGTTAATAAAAAGGTTTCGTACCTGAACAAGACGTCGTTACGTGTTTTCGAATTCCGGGATTCCTATGTTCTTTATATGTTCTATCGTTATGAACATTCGATGTCCATTTCGCCCATTTCGCACATAGCGTTAACTGCGAACATGGTACAATATTAGAAAAGTGATTATTTGTTAGGGTCTAACTCAGTCAACGCTTTGATAATTTATTTTGTTTGGTTTAGTTTGGTGGCCTATCAACCATTGTAGGGCATTAATACTGTTATGACCGGTTATTAATGGTCAATAAATAAATAACTCAACACGGAGATATGAGGAGCCAATACAAATGTATCCAAAGTCTCTGAGAAGGGTACTCCTTGGTTCAACGTACACGAAGACAGGCAAGGTGTTTACTACGGCTGCTCCTGCTCCTGCTGCTCCCTCCTCTACCAGCTTAGCTCTTGGTTAATATTCTCTTTCGGTAAGTCCATTATTCTGGCCATAGGTGAGTCACCTACAACAAATACCAAACCCGTTTTTATACATATAAACGGTTCTTATTTCAAACAACCCAGTTTAGCATAAGTACACATTTTTTTTGTTTGCACATACTCAAATGTCAAAACATTTCTATTTCAAGCAATTCTTTTTAGCATAAGTACACAGTCAAGTTCTTTTCGTTCCATAGATTGGACCCTATCAGGTACTACCACACTGGTCTAGAGTAGACCTGGAAGCGATAGCAATGAAGGGATACTCCGCATTATCCAAAGCTCCAGCATAACTGGATGACCATCATCAGACTGTTTGATATCATATCCAGGACATAATGGGGAAGTCTTACCCCTATACAGAGATGCAGTCAGTGGATTCGATTGCCACTGCAGAATGGGCAAGCTTTATTTTCGAGAAAAATTTTTTATTGAGGTATATAGTGCCAAACATGCTCACTGCTTGCCGGTCGTTATTGATAAGGTTGGCCAATCGTCGAAATGGAAGCACAAGGTTTTCATTGAAATTGAGGGTATGAGAAGCAAGAAACTTGGACTTTAAATCTTTTGAACAGCGAAGATGGATGAGTTTTATTTGCAGTTTTCATTGTATTTTTTACAGTCAACATCACAAGGTAAAGAGAAAACTTCGAAGGTTACATGAAGGGCCGTAAGGATAGGCTTCAAGTACTGCATCTGACCCCCGCAGTTAAGGGGCGTCTGTTTTACGGCAAGATTATGCTCCATTTAAAGTGTTGAAATTTTAAGATTAAATTCAAAGATATTTCAAATATAGTAAAGAAGATCTTCTTCTTCTTCTTCTTCTTCTTCTTCTTCTTCTTCTTCTTCTTCTTCTTCTTCTTCTTCTATAACTATCAAATTACAATCACTTTTCAAATAAATATATGGAATGAGATTGTAATTACGAATATAATCATCGATAAAACTTTCCAAAGCAATATCCTCTTTCAAGCTTTTATCTGTGCATGTTTTCTATCTGTCGTTTTTCTTTTAGTTACTTGTAAATGACTCTGTACTGCTTCTTGGGGTGGTGAGGCTTTAATTCTGGGGGTCTTTGTTAGTTTGATTACCCGACTATCGCTATTATTCCCAGTTTCACTCAGTCTGGGAGTGTTAGTACCTGTTGGGGTCCAATCTATGAGTAAAAAGATCAGCTTAAAAATTATCCGTATTCGATAAAACCAAATAAAAACAATCATTTATGAAACAACTTTAAAAATATAAATATGAATGCACAATAAACGGTATTTCCTTTAGGCTTGAAATAACCCTACGCGAGTTGAAATGTCATCAAAATCTTTTAAATCTTTTTCTATTTTCTATTTTTCTTCGCTTTCAGTTTTCTTTTTCTTATTAAACATTCACAGATTTAATAAAATTCACTTTTGTCTCTTCGTTTTGTTCTTTTTCTTTCTTCCTCTTTCTCGTTTCCTTCTCAATTTTGTCATTTTCTACTCTTTCTTTTAATTCACGTTTTATAATCTTTTTTAAGATTCGTATTTTTATTATATCTATCTTTTCTCTCTTTTTCCATGTCAGCTAATATGGTTACCAGCCTCCCATCTCAAAAGCCGTTCACGTTACTAGAGAAGCAAGGACAGACTCATAAGCGGCATTATCTTATGAACTCCTGCACAGGAACGTGCCAGTGTGAACCGACAAGGAAAGACTTACATCAGTTCTGGGACTACAAAGGATGCAGCCGAGAAGACCAAATAGGGGCGATGGCTGATAAGGATGGATGGCGTGAGAGTCAGGGAACTCCGTACTGTCAGCGCAATTTGATGATGATGATGATGACTTTGAATTATTTAACATTTCTTCTTCTTCTTCTTCTTCTTCTTCTTCTTCTTCTTCTTCTTCTTCTTCTTCTTCTTCTTCTTTAAGAATAACGTTCCTATATGCCTTGTCTTCATCTTTTTTTTTCGTTGAATTCTTTTTTTTTCTCGAGTTTTTTTTTATCTTTCAACTCTTTCTCTTTTTCTTTTTTTTTTGTTTTATTTCATTATTCTTCGTCTCATTGTTTTTTATTAACATATACTTTCGCTGCTTTTCTTCATCCCCCTCTCCTCTCTTCAACTTTTTTTTTTGTCTTCTAAATTTTTTTTTTCTTCATCAACTTTCTTTTTCTCCTCATTCTTTTTTCCCTTCTTTGTTTAAAGACCCCTTTTCTACTAACTACTTCTATTTCCTGTTAATTCTAAATCTTTATCCGTTTCATCAACATGTCTTTCTTTTTTCATTTTTTTCTCCTCTTTATTGTTTTTCATATCTTCTCCCTCACGATCTTTTGAGGCTCTTTATACAGACTTGCTTTGAGGATGTGTTCACCTTTCAAGCTGCCCTCGCTTCCAGCTAAGAAATGTTATTTCCTTAGAAATGAAGTGAAAATTGAACTCCACGGAGATAGAGACTGATTTTCTTCAAATTTTGCCGGCGGATCATGAATATATACACAGTATCATCTGAAATCAGCGAGGCTGGCAACACTAATAAAAATCAAGTCTATATATACAAATATTTACCTATACGTAAAAAATGCGCAAATAAATGCAAATTTAGCCGAAATACGTGCTGCGTTCAATAAATATCCAGACCTTTTTTATACAGACATTTAAAATTGACATAGACTCTTGAATATTCAGTACATGATTGCTATACATCTTATGAGATGACTTATCAATTTTTTATGATTTCAGGTTCAAATGAACTGCTACAGCAGGAATTTGAATACACCCTACTAAAGCCTGACTGTCATAGCTGGTGAATTTCAAAAATGCAATCTGGACGTGAAGAGTTTAGAAGAACGAAATGCAAGAAAATTCTGTTTTAAACTTAGAAAAAATGCCAGAGATACGTATGGGATGCTTCAGACTGCTTTGGGGGCATCTTGCATGAATCGAGCATCAGTTTTTGAGTGGCATAAGAGATTCAAGGAAGCCAGGGAGTCTGTGAGGGATGATGAGAGGTGTGGGAGGAGTAAGGAAGTCAATACACCAGAGTTGGCTTCCCACTGGACTGACAGTCTACAAGAAATACTATGTTGAGGTTTTAAGGGAGTTCAGGTAGAGCTTCCGTCAGAAGACGCCAGCACCCTTTAAATCAGGTCCGTGGCATTTCCACCAGGACAAAACACCAGTCCACAACTCCATCCTTGTCACAGACTATTTGACCAAGATGGGCATCAAGACAGTTCCTCAGCCACCCTATAGTCCAGACCTTGCTCTCTGTGACTTTTGGTTATTCCCTAAGCTCACAGGCTGTCGTTATGAGATAAATGAGGAGATGAAAGAGGCTGTGACGAAGGTCATTGACACGCTCACACAAGAGGACTTCCATTGGGTCTTCTAGAAGATGTTGGAACTGTACAAGAAGTGCATTGCAGTCGGAGGAAATTATTTCGAAGGGGACTAGAGTTTCATGTGTGTACTATCAAAAGCGCCCATTCGAAAAAAAGTCTTGAAACTTATTTAATGATCCTCGCATTATACACTCTCATCTTTACATATACACATGTACAAATATAGCTACTTATATAAAGGCATATCCACTCTGATTGTGGGACATAGAATACGTCGACTGTATATCCCGTAGAGGAGTAAGACCCCCATACAAACCGCTGTCAGATATTACACAACACTATATTCGTAAAATTGGATGCTTTATGATAACATACATGCGGTAGTGAACATCTACCTGACTAAGTATTGTAGAAACAGTATTAATCAGAAATCAATATAACGATAACAATTTCTTTTCAATTAAAGATCCTTATTATCGAGCCCTGCTGAGAGCACGTTTTCACAGATGCCATGAAATCAATATAACCTTGTATTCTTCTGTCATAGGATCAATATAACAAATAGTTTGTTTTTTGTTGTTGTTGTTACAAGTATCACTATGAAAGGTGAATTTCAGTTACAGTTGTTAAGACTTCGTGTTTTAATCAGAATTAAATAATTCTTCTGATAGCCGTGGCAACTTTCTTTTTGGTTGAATTTTCTTTTTTATTCGTATCTGAAAAGCATCCGTTAAAAAAAGAACAAACTGCGTCTATAGCTACAGCAAGGGTTTGATAAGTGTCTAGTCACTCTTTATCAACAGCCCAGTCGGATGGAGCTTTAAAATATACCGACTGTATCTTTGCATTGGAGCAAGACCCCACCCCAACGAGAGTCTTGGATATGACATTATTCTGCATCTGATGATGAGGCTCCAGTCCTAGAACTTTGGGAGTACCCGTTCATTGCCATTACTCCCATGTCCACTCAGATCCTTGAGTGATTATATCTGTCAGTGTCAAATAGGACTGTTTGAATATTTAAACCAACATTTAAACATTTAATCACTCTACTGTCTAAACGATTAACTGATTTCAATTAAACTGCTATCGTTACATATTAATACCTAGAACCATTTAACTATGTTGGATATAATTATTAGTGTTGAATAGAAATACTTGAAACTGTTTAACTGAGTGCTAGCAAATTAATGATGGTATGTTAAATAGTTTGTGTAACATAGTAAGGGTTGGTATGCTATAAAACTACACCACCAACCCAACCACCCACCCAACCAACAAATAGTGAATAAGAATGGCTGTCTCCTTTCCATACTCAGGATTATGCATCTGCGTCTTAATTTTGCAGTCTTTCCCGTTTGGCTTCAGTAAAAAAAGGAAATACTCACTCAAACTCTCTTCTTCTAATTCACTGCGGTTAGGAGTGTCATAAACAGCTTCGACCAGGTTTTGAACTCGGATCACCGATTCCATTTCCTGCAAGGAAAACCGTTACTACAAGAGCGTATACTCTTTATTAAACTTCATTCTGTCATTTTAACGGCTTTCGAGTTTCTATGCTGAACCTGATCTGCTCTCCTTACTTATCACTAAATTTGAATGACCTTGGTTCTTCAGCTGTCATGAGCTCATCAGGGTGTGGCCGCAACTGTATTGTTTGATGTCCCTTTTGCGCTATCAATTGAGAGCTGGTTACAGTTGGTGGTCAGGTATTATGACAGCCATTCAACAATAATCGAGAATGCGGCTGGTTCATTACACAAGATGCAACGTCTAATGAACATCTCAACACAATCCTTTTTCGACGCACGGACATTTAAGCACAAACACTGATTGGGATTTGAACAACTTCCGCTCACGCAACAGAGAAAATCACATTTGCAGACCGATTTTAAAGAAAACAAGTGTTGCATCTAAAAATCCATGCAGGAAAGGGTGGGGGTATTTTATGACTCATACCTTGAAGGTCTGTCGAGTAAATTTTAGCTGTCGACACCAAAAGATGCGGGATTAATGCAAACAATAAAGTGAACAAAATGTATTCCTGTAGCAGAATATGCTGGTTTGGTTTGATTTAGTTTCTTTGATTTATGGCATATCAACTTTGGTGGGTTATTTAAGGCTAATTCCCTCTTTGTTGAAGAACAGTAATGGCACTGTATAAACGATAGCTGAGGAATAAGAGAGCTCATTCTTTTCTCAAAGGTATTTGTCCGGAAGTGAATGTATTAGCGTGACTGGAGTTCCCACTTATTTACTACGGTGTCGCAGTCCAGCAGGATATCCACTAAACCAACGGAATTATTTCCGAAAATGTTCGAATTTCTGAAACAAATGATTGTTATTGCGATACCATTTTTTTCACAAGGATTCGACTGATGTAAACTCCGGGCTTCACTCTCTGAATTTATAAAACAAAACATTTTTACTTTGAGATATTGATTTGTTTCGTTTGATATTCTGTGCGTTCATCGCGTCAGAACGCTTCTTCTAATGCTTCTTCTTTGAAGTGCAAAATAATAATAACCAAAATTATTATTAGTTTATTATATATTTGTCATTAGATGGTATGAGGAGCGTTTAGTCTTAACTTTTTTCATTCAAATATATTCCATAAAGATATCGGTTAAATAAAAACTATGAGAATTCAGTTGGCAATCTTTCACTATAATACCGTTATCACATTTGGGTCTTTTCAGAATTCATTTAATGAAAAAGAATCAAATCCCTACAGGCTACAGTAGACAGTGTATTTTTGTGTGAAAAATAAATTTTCTAGCACCGATTGGAATGACGAAACCGCTTTAAATCATAACAGTAAAGAGAGAAATTAAAACTGTAAACGTATTGAGCAAAAAGTGTCAAAAATAGAACATTTATTCACTGATTGATTCATTCGTTTTAACGAATGATCAACACGTCTAAAGTTTGTACAGTCAACTGGGGCTGTAGGATATATATATATATATATATATATATATATATATATATATATATATATATATATATATATGTGTGTGTGTGTGTGTGTGTGTGCATGTTTGCTCAGTCGACTGGAGCTGTAGAATACACCGCCTGCTTTACTGCAGAGGGGTACCCCCCCCCTAACGAGTGTCCTGTTTATAACACTAAACAATCTGATGGTAAGGTTCCAGCAATGTTGGAGCTTTGGGGGATGTGGAGTATCTCTTTATTGCCATCGCTCCCAGGTCCACTCTGGCCGGCGTATGGGTTAAATAGAACTAACTGTATATTTATACTAAACTAAATTGTTTGATTAAACTGAATAACTTGAAATATAAATGTTTTTGACAATCAAACCTTACTTAAATTTAAACTACGTGCTTATGCTAAACTGAATTATTTGAAATTGAACTGTTTTTGACATTGAAACTGTACTTACACTAAACTGAGTTGTAATATATAACTGCTTGAATAAACATAATAGTTTGAAATAGAAATGTTTTTGACAATTAAAGTGTGTACTCCTGCAAAACTGAATTCTTTGTATAAAAATTGATTTGGCCTTAAATAACCTACAAAGGTTGATACGCCATAAAACTCAAACAAATAAACAAACAAACCAATCGAAAAAAACATGCATGAATAGATTGTTAATTTTCATAATTTATAAGGTTGTTAAATTGACGTTTAGAGTTATTTTCTATGATTCATATTAATAAAGGACATAGTTACGAGGATCATGAAAAAAGTTTCCAGACTTTTTCGTATGGGCACTTTTATCGATCGTACACACATGAAACTATAGTCCCCTTCTAAGTATTCTCCTCCGACTGCAATGTACTTGTTGTACCTTCCAACAACTTCTGGAAGGCCCCATGAAGTCCTCTTGTGTGAGCGGGTCAATGACCTTCGTCACACCCTCTTTCGTCTTCTCAATTGTCTCATAACAACAACCTGTGAGCTTAGGGAATAACCAAAAGTCACAGAGAGCAAGGTCTGGACAATAGGGAGGATGAGGAATTGTCTTGATGCCCATCTTGGTCAAATAGTCTGTGACAAGGATAGAGTTGTGGACTGGTGTATTGTCCTGGTGGAAATGCCACTGACCCGATTTGAAGAGTGCTGGCCTCTTCCGACGGAATCTCTTCCCGCATAGTAACCCTAACCCTAACCGTTTGGCCAATCAACTCTGGTGTATTGACTTCCTTACTCCTCCCACACCTCTCACCATCCCTCACAGACTCTCTGCCTTCCTTTAATCTCTTATGCCTATCAAAAACTGATGCTCGAGTCATGCAAGATGGTCGAAAAGCAGTCTGAAGCATTCCATACGTTTCTGGAGCATTTTTCCACGTTTAAAACAGAATTTTTATTGCATATCGTTCTTCTAAAGTGTCAGATTGCATTTTTGAAATTGACCAGCTGTGATAATCAGGTTTTAGTATTTTGTATTCCAATTCCTGTTGTAGCTGTTCATTTGAACCTGAAATCATAGAAATTGGTCAGTCATCTCATAAGATGAATCTAAGATACTGAACTTTTAAGAGGCTACCACAATTTTAAATGCCTGTACAAAAAAAACAAAAAACATCTGGAAACTTATTGAACGCTCCACGTATTTCATAAATGAAATTTATAGCCTTAAGAATTCAGACTATCATAAAAATTTAAAAAGAGACAACAAATATTTATTTCGATTTTTTATTCACGATTCCATCATTTTTTAACACTGAGTGTTTCAGCAATTTCAGCGTATGGATCCTGAGGGAAGAATATTTGATAGATGAAGATGTTTGTTAAATTATAGCAAAAATGACAGTAGGGAAATCTAAAAAAATGATAGAAGTAAAAATAAGCTAAACTTAATATACTAGAAAATGACATTTTACATTATTCCCAATAGTAGATAAGGTCGTACATGTTATTCCTTACAAAGACTCCAATGTTTTTCGCATTAACAAGAAGATGGAAAAATCTCCGGAACCACACAAAAGGGGATCACTAAAAATAATGGGTTTACAGATGAAAAAAAGGGACGGGATTATCTTGGTAGTACACTTTTCGGAATTCGGTTTCCGAATTGTTCGCTTCTTTTTTTTTCTCTTTTTTTTTTTTGTATTCTATCTTAATCATAAGAGATAATATCGACTTTTAAATGAAATACAATGTGACTCTCTACGGGTTATGCCCGTAAGTAAGATACAGGCATTTAGCCTTCCAATGTGTTTATAACATCACAAAGAAAACATTTTGCATATGTTTGCACTACGATGCAGCAATTTCACGTTGTCTCCACCAAGATTGATACACTTATACACCGACGATATTATTTATGATATTAATAAGTTATGTATTTGATAATTTAGATATAATTCTAAACAAATTATTATTTCACTTATTTGAGAATTTTTCACAGCGGCTTTAGCTGATGGTTTTCCACTGAAATCTGAGTAACAGCAAGTCTCCTCAAGTCTCCAGGACTCTTCTTAGTATTCTGGCTGATCTCAACAATGCTTAAGTTTGGATGATCTCCACTCGTCCAGTAATATCTAATTCGTCTAGTCCTTTTACCAATCCTCTGGTAAATGTACCAAACCCACCAATTACAATTGGTATCACCGTCTATTTCATTAATTCTTATTTATTGCGGACTTTTTGTCCTCATCTTGGTAGTTTTTGTGTTGTTTCCTCTTTCACTACGTTTCGGCCAAATTTCACCTCTGGCCTTCTTCAGGTGATTTTCCCGCGACCTCGGATAGGAATGCTGAGTCTTGTAACCGTATCCCCAGTAATTACTTTGGTAGTTCTCTTTTTCTTCTTTTTTTTTCTTTTTTTTTTTTTTTTTGTTGACAATCACTTGTCTGGTTGTCTAGCCTAGATTAGATGATACGTTTGAATCTCAAAATTTTGCGCGTCATTATTATTATTATTGGTAGTAGTATTTACTCCTTGAGAGTTTTTCACATCAGTTTTAGCTGATGGTCTTTTACAATAGTTTGAATGACAGCAAGTCTCTCGAAGCCTCTAGGACACTTCGCAGTATTCTGGCCGTTTTCAATAATGCTGTAGTTTGGATGGTCTCCATTCGTCCCCCAACTTCCAAGTCCTCCAGTCCCTTTAATAATCATTTAGCTACTGTACCAAAAGCACCTATCACAATTGGTATAATTATCACCTTCATGTTTCATAGTTTTTTTTTCAATTCCCTAGCAAGGTTTTATTTTGTGGTCAGCTGGGACAGCAAAATCTATTTGGCCGCCCAACACTTTCACGTCCGTGTGAATGGATCCAAAGGAGAACGTCCTTTTTTAGTTCGTCCTCCAGCAGTGTTCCGCATATCTTGTTCCTCTTATTTGGGTAATTTTATATTTAATGCCAAATACTATATACATATATATATATATATATATATATAATTGCTAAACTCATTTTTTGATAACATTTTTGGGCTCACTTTTCCTACAATTAAATGGTTTCACTTATTTCTATCGAATACGAATAAATCTATTTACTATAAATTATTTGTTTGCACACAGTTTAATATTTTCGATTATTGCTATTTAACACTAACAATTCAATTAAACATCAGTTATTTGATAAATTATAAACATCAGCCATTTAGTTAAATTATCAAATAGTTCTATTTCCCATTATTCAGTATAGCAAAAGAAAGTAAGCCAACAGTAGTCGAGGGTGACCCAAAGTCTCCGTTTTCAAGAGCTACTACACAGAGGTGTAGAGAAGGGTACTACTCTTTTCCCTGGATTGCTCCACTTTACCTTTGGTACGTACCTTATAATGCTGAGTATTAAGCAAGGAGGTATCAAGTACCATTTTAAGAGTCACGGTATGACTCGAGCTGCGACTGAACCCTGGTCTCCTGGGCATTCGGGGAACACTCTACCCACTTAGACAACGAGCTTAAATGTATAATAATATAATACAATGTATTTTTGATATATAAATAATAGATAATATATGTATAATATATCATATCATATAAACCAACATATTTTTTATTAGTTTGTTATGAATTTCTACTAGGAATGTCTTTCTTAACACCCCGTATATTTTCCTTCTTTTTTTGTTGTTGTTGAGAAGGAGTAATGGTTAATGATGAGACAAATATATTATATCATATAAACCAACATATTTTTTATTAGTTTGTTATGAATTTCTACTAGGAATGTCCTTCTTAATACCCCGTATATTTTCCTTCTTTTTTTTTCTTTTGAGAAGGAGTAATGGTTAATGATGAAACAAATTAGAATCATTTGCAAGATAACTCAACTTTCGATCGAAATTGATTAGCTTGTTTTGCACGGCTTTTGAGGCATCACTTGCCAGAGGATAAGAATGACATTTCCCAAGGTCTGATGAGGATATGCTCAGAGGAATCGTTTTCATTGTATTAAATCCCTTAAACGGTGGGATAGAAGGATCTAGAAGGAAAAGGTAAGACAACGTGGGCAGATGTGCTATGGGTTGTATGCTGTAAAACTGTTTATTAACCCTGTGTGCATATTATCCAGTGGAGGACGAATAACTTGACATTTTTCAAGCTCTAACGGCAACATACGAGCCGAAGGTCAAAACTTTAGTCTACTTAGATTATGAAATTCGGTCTCATTTCTTATTATCTTCCTTCAAACATTTTTAGTGGAAATATGTTGACTATATTTTGACTGCGATATTCTTCGGCCCTCTTTGAAGCGATAAGTTCTGGCCGAAGCTGCTTCCGTTGATATACGAATGGTCTTGAATAAAAGAAATAATCCATTTCTTCTTGTCTTTAAATAGAGTCAATATTGTGGGACATAATCGAGCTTTCTACGTTGTAAGTAAAGTCGGCGACCGTAGTCGAGGGTGACCCGAAGGCTCCCTTTTTGACCTAGGTGTAGGGGAGGGTGCTACTCGTTTCCCTGCATTGCTCAACTTTACCCTTGATCCGTACCTAATAATGCTGAGTGTTAAGCAAGGAGGCATCAAATACCATTTTTGAGTCTTTGGTATGACCCGACCAGGGATTGAACCTAGGTCTCCCGGGCCATTGGCGAGCACTCATCGTGCCAATATCCGGGCTTTCTAACCTAACTATATAAGAAGATAACAGAAAAAGAAATCAGTTAAGGTTTAGTGGGGTGCATATCTTACGATAAAATATATTTCTTGGGGTTAAGGGAGAAAGAGGGAAGCTTTTTCCAAAGATTTTGTCTTCATTCATGGGAGGATATTCAAAATAAAAGAGACGAAGACTTTTTAAAAATACAAAATACAAATTATAAGTACAGAATTCCGCTATTCGGTAAGTTCACTTAGTTTTCTAGCCGTCTGGCCGAGATTAGATGATGCGTTTATATCACAAAGTTCTAGAGGAGCTTATATGTCTCAATCACAAAGTCGGATTCCGAGTCGTGCATATTCTGGTTGTTCCTTTGGTCAAATTTAAGTTTTTTGCAAAATTCCCAGTGAATCAGTTTCCCTTAGCCAAATGTGTCTAGTCTTATACTCTTTTTGTTCTTATTTATTGCATTCGATTGTGATATGATTGCTTGTTTCGTCCCCTTCACCACATAACCTACACTTTCAATTTTGTTGCGTCTTGTCTATTATTTATAAGCTTTGCGAGTTCTTCACAGAGTGGCATAAGAGATTCAAGGAAGGCAGGGAGGTTGTGAGGGATGATGAGAGGTGTGGGAGGAGTAAAGAAGTCAATACACCGGTGTTAATTGACCAAAGGGTTAGGGTTAGGGTTACTATATTGAGGTTTTAAGGGAGTTCAGGAAGAGATTCCGTCGGAAGAGGCCAGCACTCTTCAAATCGGCTCAGTGGCATTTCCAACAGGACAATGCGCTATTCCACAACTCCATCCTTGTCACGGACTATTTGACCAAGATGGGCATCAAGGTAGTTCATCACCCACCCAATAGTCCAGACCTTACTCCTTGTGACATTTGATTATTCCCTAAGCTCAGAGGCTGTCGTTATGAGACAATAGAGGAGATGAAAGAGGCTGTGACGAAGGTCATTGACATGCTCACACCAGAGGAATTCCATGGGGTCTTCCAGTAGTTGTTGGAACGGTACAAGTGCATTGAAGTCGAAGGAGATTAATTCGAAGAGGGCTACAGTTTCATGTGTGTACTATCAATGAAGTGCCTATACGAAAAAAGTCTGGAAACTTATTGTATGTACCTCGTATGTATCCATTGCTGTAATTAGGTTTTTCTTTCATCCTTTTAAGTGCATTCGTCGAGTTCTTGTATTGTTACATCCACACAATCCACAATGCTGGCCTATTTTCTTCTACCTTCTCTTGACTCATATGAACTTTTGCAGCTATCGCTTGGGCGTTGGGCCTTTTACATTATCATTTTACTATTTCGTTTCTGAGGAGTTTTTCATACCAGTGTCAGCTTGTGGCCATTCACGAGAATTTGAGTGGCAGTAAGTCTACTCAAGTTTCCTGGACTCTTACGAGTTTTCTGTCCAATCACAACAACGCTATAATTTTGATAGTCTCGACTCTTTCAGTAGTTTACTATTCTTCAAGTCCTTCTTCCAAGTATTTGAGGACGGTTCCAAGCACAACAACTTCAACAGGAATCACCCTCATCCTCATAATCCACAGCTGTTTTCGTTCTCCGGCAAGGTCCATGTATTTGTCACTTTTCTCGCTTTCTTTGATGTTCACTCTGTGGTACGCTAAAACGGTAAAATCTACTAGTCCTCAAGTTCTCTCTCTCTTTCTCTTTCTCTCACTCACTCTCTCTCTGTCTCTCTCTTCTTCTTTTTTTAAGTTTAATTAAGTCTGCTTTTCTGGCCGGAAATATGTGATCCATTTGTATCTCAAAATCCAAGACAATTTTATGCGTCTCATTTTCTAAAACGGATTCTGCTTTTTGCATATACCATTTGTTTGCAAACTCAAATTTAAACTTCTTGCAAAATTGCCTGAGGATCACCTTGCCCACCCAGTCGTGTCTAGTCTTGTACACCTATTGTGCTCTTTTGATGCATTCACATAGTAAGGGATTAAGGATTTCATCCCTTTCTCCGTTATTTGCTGCTGCTATAAGAAGAGAAGCGGTTTCTCACTTGAAATTTCCCTTTTGACGATATGTCCACGTCCTTTCTTGTGCGATCTCGCCGGTTTGTCTCTTGAAATATTCATACAGTTTTTTTTTCTGCATCTGAATATTTGTTGCTTTTTCTGACTATACTATTGTTACTAGTGATGCAATTGGTTGTTGTAATTAGTCATTTTTGATCTTCTTGATTTAGTCCTTGAGTCTTTATATTGATGTACTAGTGCCTTCCATAAGTTTCCAGACTTTTTTGTACAGGTATTTAAAATTGTTGTAAAATTGAAAATTCAGTATGTTATTGTTATACATCGTATGAGATGACTTACCAGTCTTTATAATTTCAGGTTCGAATGAAATTCTACAGCAGGAATTAGAATACACTCTACTAAGCCCTGATTGTCACAGCTGGTAAATTTCAAAAATGCAATCTGGACGTGAGGACACTTTAGAAGAATGATATGAAATAAAATTCGATTTTAAACTTGGAAAAAAGGCCATAGAAACATATGGAAGGCTTCAGACAGCTTTTGGAGCATCTTGCATGAATCGAGCATCAGTTTTTGAGGGGCATAAGAGATTCAAGGAAGCAAGGGAGTATGTGAGGGATGATGAGAGGTGTGGGAGGAGTAAGGAAGTCAGAACACCAGTGTTGGCTTCCCACTGGACTGATACTCAACAAGGAATATTATGCTGATTTTTAAAGGAGTTCAGGAAGATATTCCGTCGGAAGAGGCCAGCACAAATCGGATCCGTGGCATTTCCACCAGGACAATAAACCAGTTCACAACTCCATCCTTGTCACCGACTATTTGACCAAGATGGGCATCATACAGTTCCTCACCCTCCTTATAGTCCAGACATTGCTCCCTGTGACTTTTGGTTATTCCCAAAGTTCAGAGACTGTCGTTATGAGACAACTGAGAAGATGAAAGAGGGTGTGACGAAAGTCATTGACACGCTCACTCAAGAGGACTTCCATAGGGCCTTTCAGAAGTTTTTGGAAAGGTCCAACAAATGCATTGCAGTTGTTGGAGATTACTTCGAAGGGGACTAGAGTTTCATGTGAGTAATATCAATAAAAGTGCACATACGAAAAATGTCTGGAAACTTATTGTGTGCTCCTTGTATCAATACAATCCAATTCTGGCTTGTCCTCATCTTTCTTTTCTTGACACCTACAGTCTGTCTATGTCTTCTCGTGGATGTGCATATCTTATTTCTTTAGTATATTTGAGTTCCTTCCTTCCTTGTCTATTTTAAGAAGGGTAGCGACTATTTTCCCAGTTGAACTGCCCAGGTGCTTATCCCTTTGGTGAGATTCCAGCTGAAGAGTTGTGTTTCGAGGAGTCTTCTTATTCTTCTGGGATACACTTTTCTTATTGTTTCCATCGTCTCTGCTTGTTTTATGCTGTCTGTTTCAAACATTACCGTGTACAAATACTTTTCATTCTCTTCATACGACTAAATGAATTTTTGATATGGTTGTTCTGTTCCTTCCGCTGATTTTTGTTTCTCAATTTTTATAATCAGCATAACATATTTCCAAATTACATTCTTATATCATGGCTGTATATTCTTATTGTTTGTGTCAGGATATCAAGTTTTTTTGTTGTTGTTGTTTTCTTTTTGCATTCTTTTATTTTATTCTTTTATGAGTTTTTCACACAAATCTTAGCTGATATTTTTACTGGAGTTTGAGTGATAGCAAATCTCCTAAAATTTCCAGGACTCTTCTCAGTATTCTGGTCGGTTTTTGTAATGTTTTGGTCTGGATGGTCTCTACACGTCCTCTGATTTCTAAGTCTTACAGTCCCTTTACCAATCATTTGGGGTTCGTTCCTAGTGCACGCACTACAATTGGTATCACCGTCACCCTCATGTTCCATAGCCACTTCGATTCTCTTGCAAGGCCCGGATATCTGTCCATCTTTTCACCTTCTTTTTATTTTACTCTATCCACATTTCGGTAGGTTTAAATTTTTTATTCACTATCTCTAGGTTATTATTTTACTCTTTTTAGAGTTTTTCACACCAGCATTAGCTGATGGTTTCTCACTAGATTTTAAGTGATAGCAAGTTTCCTTTAGTCTCCAGGACACTTCTCAGTATTCTGACCGATCTTAATTACACTATCGTTTGGACGACCTCCTCTTGTCCTCTTATTTCAAAGTTTCCAGAATCTTTATCACTTCTTTATTATTATTATTATTATTATTACACGTTAGAGTTTTTCACTTCAGCGTAAGGTGATGGTCTTTCACTTGAGATTGAGTGACAGCAAGTCTCCTCGTTATTCTCGTATACTTCTTGTGAGTTTTTCAACCAATGTTTCCTACAAGACATTTACAGTAAGTCTGCACAGGTCTCCCGGACTCTTCTCAGTTTTGGGGCATTCTCAACAATACTGTAATATGGATAATCTCGATTCATCGTCCAATTTCCAAACTTTTGGGGACAATTACAAAAGTGCCAGTTACAATTGGTATCACCATCACCCTCATTTTCCACAGGTTTCTTAGTTTTCTGGCAAGGTCTAAGTACTTAGCAATCTCTTTGCTTTCTTTGATTTTCACTCTGTGGTTCATCGGGACGCCAAAATCTACTGCTCGGCAAGTTTTTTTTCTAGTTTTTATTTATTTATTTATTGTAAATTATCATTGGTCTGGTCTTCTTACCAGGATTAGATAAAATGTTTGTATCGCAGTATCTCAGAGAAATGGGTGCGTCTCATTCTCCAGGGTGGATACTGGGTTGTGCATATACCACTTGTTTGGAGGGTCAAATTTCAATTTCTTGCACGGTTCCCAGTGGACCACCTTTCCCACTCAGGCATGTCTAATCTTGTACTCTTTTTGTGCCAATTTACTGTCTTCACTTATCATCTAATTGTTTCGTCTCTTTCACTACATTAGCTACACTTGCTACTCAGCTTCCTCATATATACTTTCGCTATAATCTTGTAGCAGCATTTTGCTTAAATTTTGGACTCTTTACTTTGAATAACAAATGAAAAAGATAGAATAAGTTTATATATATATATACACACACATACATAGACATAAATATATATACTAGTGAGTCTAAAGACTAACTGTATATATATATATATGTGTGTGTGTGTGTGTGTGTGTGTGTGTGTGTGTTATAACAGTGTTCGTTGTCACTAAGATACACCAACGACTTTATATCCGGTTAAAACAACGCACAGCGTTTGTACCTTCACATACACATACACTATATGCCACCCACACATACACACAATAATATGCAATTATAACCCACACTAACACATGCAGACACGCACACACTCATAAGCTTACAATCACACGTAAAGATTCCTACAAAATCCCAATGTTTTTTTTTACTGTATTTTTTCGATTTTCGATTCATTTCATATTGTTGTTTTGGAAAAAAAAACTCCATGAAACCCAGGGGTCGCTGTCTAAATTCCATTGAATATGAATCTAATATATATATATATATATATATATATAATGATAATAAATAAATATATATTAGACACATATATATATATATATATATAATGCATGGAAAATATTTTGCGACCTTAGGTTTCATGAAGTTTATAAAAGTTTATAAAATTCATAAAATAACATGCATCAGGCAATTAAGAAGATGGAATGAATTAAAAATCGAAAATACGACAAAATACAGACAAAAACCGTTAGGATTTAGTTTGTGTGTCGTTGTAAGTGTGTGAGTATATGTTGGTATTTGCGTATGTGTGTATTTGTTATAGTTACGTGTAGATGTGTGTTTTTAGGTCAGGCCAGGAACGTAAAGCGTTGGGTTTTGCGGAAATGGATTCAAGTGTATATTAATTCGTTACATTATTTCTTTTGGTGACTATTGCTATGGAACAAAATATCATCACTGCATGTCAGGGAGAATGAATAAGAATTTGATTTGTAAGCGTCTATGGTAGGCCAGAATTACAGTGGGTATAAATAAGGTTATATTGTGTAGTGTGTAGTGATTTACTGACGACCAACACTCTCATAATATATATATATATATATATATATATATATATATATATATATATATATATATGCACTCTGCAGTTAGACTTTAGACTTATTGTTATACATATATCGATAGGATTATCTATGAAGTTTCAAATAGGTTTTCCTTTATTATTTTTTCTTCATTAATATACCTTGACAGCCGACGAGAAATACAGAAATAATTGGAAAAAAAAATTGTTTCTAAGTGAATACACGTCTGCCTCGAGTAGCATGTCAGACGCTCTCCAGACAAAATCTACTTTTATTTATAACGATCATTTACAATTACTGAGAGAGACAGAGACAGAGTGAGACAAAGACAGAGCGAGAGACAGACAGACAGAGAGAGATTATCAAAGGAAGAATTGTTTAAAATGTAATGCAAAATCCTTTTTTAATGAATAGAAAGGAGAGATGTCTTGATTTATCGGGAAAAATCCTCCCATCTCATAAAAATTCAGCTTTATCACTTCAAAAGCCATCAGGATAAAAATGAAGAATATTAAGTGAAGAAACAAAAAAGTTAACATTAAACTGTTTTCTAGTTTTATCTATTTCGGTTTTTTCATTGTAGTTTTTTTTCATTGTAGTTTTTTTGTCGCAATTTACTGGCTGGTTAAACTCTTCCACCTCGAGAAGAAAAACGGAAAACTTTTTAATTCATCATTTTCACTTGGAATCTATCAGTCTACCAATGTATCTCTCTGTTCATACCTATCACAAGTAATTCATATCTATCTCGTTATCTATTTAACTAGTGTCTAGCTCGCTAAATCTATCTATCTATCTATCTATCTATCTATGTCTACTCTTATCTATCTATCTATCTTAAGTTGATATACCAATTTAGCGGACCCTCTTAATGTGTTTATACCTATTCCAAGCAGTACTTATCTATCTATCTATTTATCTATCTGTTTGTGGATCTGTCTGTCAAGTTTTTATATATCTATCAAGTGGGCTAACTTGATCAGTTTTTTTTTTTTAACTCAAACAGTTTATATCTATCCATCTATCTATCAATCAATCTGAAATTTCTGTGAGTCTTTCAAGTGAGTTAGCTCTGTCTGTTCATACTAACTTCATGTAGTTCATATCTATTTTTACACACACACACACACACACACACACACACACACATATATATATATATATATATAAACATGGATAATTATGATGACATTGAAATATATATATATATATATATATATATGTGTGTGTGTGTGTGTGTGTGTAAAGATAGATATGAACTGCATGAAGATAGTATGAATGTCATCATAATTATGCATGTTTTTCATTTTCTTTCATTCTTTCTTTCCCTTTATTTATTCGTTTATTTCTTCTAGATTTTTATTCTCACTTCCTTCCTTTCTACCTTCCTTTTTTTTTCTTTCTTTCTTCAGTCCTTCTTATTTTATTTTATTTCTTTTTAGCTTCTTTTTTTCATAGTGCATCTGCCCTAATTTTAATTTCTTTCTTTCTTTCTTTCTTTCTTTCTTTCTTTCTTTCTTTCTTAGGTTTATAGATTGATTACTTTTCATGGCATATCAACCCTTGGAGGTTAGTTATGCCAAATTCTGTTTATATATATATATATATATATATAGAGAGAGAGAGAGAGAGAAAGCGAGAGATAATATGATTTGTGAATGAAAATTTCTAGGTCATACAAGCTTCTAAGGAGACAGAGTTAATTTGTTTGCACACAGTTAAATGGTTTCCATATTGTTCTCTCGCTCTAACACTTTTATATATAAAAATATATATTTTATATATAAAATATATTTCCAAGAATTGTCATGAAATACAAAAAATTCAATCTAATATCACCCATTTGTTTTTATACAGTTAAATGGATTCAAGTTTATAAAACGATTACATTCTTCTATTTTACTCATAGATGGGACCCAGACAGGTACTTCTACACTGTGTTAGATAGCCAGATATGAATACGTGAAATAGACATATTCATACCGGTTTCGTAAATCGTTCATAACTCATATATATATATATATATCGAACATAGGAATCCCGAAACACGAAAATCACTTACGACTTCTTAGTTCAGGTACGAAACTTTTTATTACCTTTGAGTTTAAAGGTTCTTCGACATAAGGATAGTGATACACATTCTTTCTATTCTGGCTTTTCCATCTGCCCCAAACCACGTGTTGCACCCACCACAAGGCCTCCGCGAGCAAGCGAAAGTCAACCGTCTTCTCCCGAGGCAGAACTCAACTCTCTCGTTCAGCCACCAAACTCAACTAACTGACTTTTTCAAAATCTCCCAAATCCTCCGCGCGCGCTTCCGGTGCATGACGTCATTCACATCCGCTGGTCAACCTTTCTATCTGGGGTTTTTATTTTGACATCTGTGAATGACACATCCTCCCCGCACGCGCGTCAACACCTGCGCTCAAATTTGTACCTAATTAACCCATGCACTGAGCCGAAAGGTTCTCAGCCAAACTAAACCCAAAGACAATATATATAAAACGAAATCCCTCGGCCATTATATTACACTCTGGACCAGAGTGTGTCTGGGGCAGGAATTCCATATTCCCAAAGCTTTGGACTGAAATCTCCTCATCATATGCAATTTATTGTCATATCCAGGACACAGGATAGTGGCGGAAGATCTTAACCCTCTGCAGAGATGATTTGGGATATTCTACAGACCCAGCTGACAGGGCATTTTTTCTCTGTATATTATTTATTAATATTCCACATAGAATATACGATACATTTTTCAAAGAATAAATTAATATTTATTTTCTTGATGCTTTCTTTTAAGAAAATTTGAGGAAACCAGGAAAGATTTACTCTGAAATCCCCGAAACTTCTAAATGGTGAGTAACTTATGATTCCCTCCAATCCCTACCCCTTCAAAAAAGATATAAATAAAGAATTCACAGCTCTCCCAAGAGCATCGCTTTGAAATGGAATATAACAAGACTGGAATACGAACCTGCTTCCAACAACTCTGCAGTTAAGCATATTACTTACTGCGATATGATATTACATTTTTTAATGAAATTTTAGGATTAATATATTGTGACTCCTTTTTTTTTCTTTCATTTTACTATCAAGAAGTTAGTTGTTTTTTTATAATTACTTTCCCTGTTAAAGGTAATCCATTATCGAAGTTGGAACCCTCCGAGATTGTCTTAAAAATACAACGCATTTTGTATATGATAAATGAATATCTTATCATTTTTTTAAAAGTCTATCTTCCAATCAAATTTGTCTGACATAACTGTAGGACAGTGAACACTATAGATAACAGGTTACCTAGCATTACAAATTGGTACCCTAAGTATTTTGCGTATCAATATTCAAAAATCAAAAATTTTTGAAAAGTCTTGGGGTGATGTCAGTTTATAGTCTAATTACAAGGTTGAGTCTAAAGTTTTGCAATATTTTGGAAATATTATGGCACAATTCTGCAGATCCAGATGATTTTCAAACAATCAGGAATATAATGAACCACACTGGACTGTAAGATTCCGAGCTCGCCTGATACTCCCCGAATGCTACTCACCGGATTTGTCTCTATGGCTCGGAGAACGGCTTTGGAATCTACGGTTTTATGCTTAACTGAACTTGCCTGATAGTATTTACGTCTTCAGTTCGGCGTAACGACCAAGCCACCAAGTCATTATATTCAGAGATAAAAGTCAGATATATTGACATTGACGGAGCACAATCTTCTTTCTTCTTTATCTTTTTCTTTACTAATTTGAAAAATTAGTCATTATTTAAATCAATAAGAATAGAAAATCGAGTCATGTTCATCAAGACACTAAAACAGGTGTCCCTCTCTATTCTAATTAGTATCACACACTCCACAATGAATCCATAAACATTAATCTTTCCACGTGGTTAGTTAATTTGTAAATTCTCAAAAAAAGAATTTTAAAGTCTGGCGCATAGGTCAGGTTTTCAGCTAGAATAAAATATTAGGAATAAACAATATTACGACGAAAAAAAAACTTTGTCATATCGGAGTTTATGGTTAAATTACACATGAAACTAATAATTTGTCAACTAATTTGATCAGACACCAATAATTTCTTAATTAGTGAATTATGAGAATTTGTGCCCCTAAGGGAAATAAATGACAAATAGTTTCATTAACATCAATTAGATTTGCCGTTATAGATTATCGTCGATACTATCATAAACGCACCTATGAACTGAAAAACTCATACGATCTTTGGGTATATACACGCAAGGACTCACCCAGACGCATACTAACACACACATATGCGCACTTACGAATAGACCAACAAACATATATACAGGCACACTCATATATACGAATGCATAAATATACAACCACGCAATCACACTAGTGTATTCTAATAGTATTTCTATTAAAATTTTAGTCACCAACATAGAAATGAACAATGAATGAAAACACTTTCTAAAAAATTGCTACTTTGGCAAGTCTTCAACTGGTCAAAGTACCTCTGAAGGTTATCTCTGGATAAGGGGTGTTGAGATTGATGTTCGTATTTCTGTTAATGTTCTCCACATAGTATAATGGTTAACCTATTGAACTACGACCTCGAAATAAACAGGTTCAAACTCCAATAACCCTATTACGTTCACTTTCGGACAAATTCTCTTGGGAAATTCATGAACTCTTTTATTCTCCCTGCTAAAAGTTAAAAAGTATCACTGCTTTTCTACTTCAAGAATGGCTTTAGCATCAATCAACTCATGATATGCCATTAAATAAAGGAAACAAGAAACTCTTTTATATATAACTTATTTGTATTGACCGTTCTCTGCCCACAACGACACACAGACACACACACACACACACACACACATATATATATATATATATATATATATATAGAGAGAGAGAGAGAGAGAGAGAGAAAGACAGAGAGATTGCTCGATATCTGGAATACAGGTTTCGATATGTTACGAGAGAAATGTACATGAAAGTATTGAATATAAATTGATAAACATTTCAGAAACGCCGAAATGTTCATGAAAAACCCTTTCTTTAGCACACTTACACACACTTAATCATCCACACACGCATATATGCTCCCCCATTTATGGCTGCCGCACCCAAAATTCAAAGCATCGGGTCGACAAAGTCACCATGCTAACTGTGGCATATGTGGAAAATTGTGCCTATCTCTGGCTGGTCTCAAAAGCCATCAACGTAAAAGGGCAAAATCTATCTTGCACCCAAATAATGTCACTGCAAACAAAACTGAACGGTTGTGCCAATTCTGTGGCAAAATCTGTCGCAGTTTGGCTAGCCTGAAGAGTCACCAACGAACACATACAATTAAATGGGGGTAAAGGAGAGGGGGGAGGAAATGAGATAAAGGTGGTGGTCACGCTCGAAAGCGAAAGGACAGCCATCATGTATGTATGTATGTATGTATGTATGTATGTATGCAAGGTTTTAACTTGAATTATTCACAGTTAATTTTTTAATTAATATTCATCTCAACATTAAATCATTTGATATTCCTTACAGTAAAATAAAGGTTTGTGGTGTCAATCTATGAGTTTTTTATCATTAAAGTACGGACCAATCGATTAGGGCATCATTTGGGCAAATATATGCATATATATATATACATGTATATATATATATATATATATATATATATATATATATTCATATATATACGGTCAGATTTGGGCATGGGCATGTTTATGTGAGAGAATATTTATGCGTGTAGAATATTTCCAATCAAATGAGTTATGTCACTGGCTAAAAATAGATGTAAACACATTACCGCACTTATTTGTTTGTTCGAAACAGTAAGCACTGACACATGCATATACACTGACCCCCACTATCGCACATACGCTCACAGACATATGCCCACGGACGCGCACACACACACTCGTACGTATACACATGTATGGATGTATATATACTAAGTGAATATTAATATATAATACTATATATGTACGCATATATATATATTTGCTTGTGTGTGTGTTTGTGTGTGTGTGAATTTATACTTATATGTGTTTCTGCATTGATGCTAGTGCGTGGGAATCTTTTGACGCTATGACAGATGTTTTGTTATTGGGCAATTATCGACTCGAAAAAAAAATAGTTAAACATAATTGGCAATAAAGTTTTTTAGTTTGGGCCAATGTACGAAAAAACGAAAGCAGAAAAATTTACGGACATAGAAAGAAAGAAAGAAAGAAAGAAAGAAAGAATGAGTAAAAATGTAAATAAGAAAGAAAGAAATAAAGAAAGAAAATGTAAAGAAGAGAAAACCCTAGTTCACAAAGAAAGAAAGAAAAAAAGAAATAATGAGTAAAATTGTAAATTAATGAAAAAGAAAGAAAGAAAGAAAGAAAGAAAATGTAAATAAGAGAAAACTCTAGTTCAAAAAGAAAGAAAGAAAGAAAGAAAGAAAGAAGTAAAGAAAGAAAGAAAGAAAACGTAAAGAAGACAAACCTCTGGTTCAAAAAGAAAGAAAGAAAGAAAGAAAGAAAGAAAGAAAGAAAGTGTATAAAAAACTCTTTTTCAGAAAGAAAGAAAGAAAAAAAAAAGAAATAATGGGTAAAAATGTAAATTAGAAAGAAAGAAAGAAGAAAATGTAAATAAGATAAAACTATAGTTCAAAAAGAAAGAAAGAAAGAAAGAAAGAAAGAAGGGAAAACTCTAGTTAAGAATAAAAGAAAGAAAGAAAGAAAGAAAGAAAGAAAGGAAATTGTAAAAAAGATAAAACTCTTGTTCAAAAAGAAAGAAAGAAAGAAAGAAAGAAAGAAAGAATGAGTAATAATGTAAATTAGAAAGAAAGAAAGAAAGAAAGAAAGAAAGAAAATGTAAATAAGACAACACTCTAGTTCAAAAAGAAAGAAAGAAAGAAAGAAAGAAAGAAAAGCCAAAATGCATAGAAAAATCTAAACAGAAAATTAATTTTTCTTAATGATAAACGGAAAGACAAAAAGAAGAAAATATATTAAGTATCGGAAAAGGAACGAAAATAATAAATAATAAAAAGAAACAGAATGCAAGAAGGGTAAAATGAAGGAAAACAAATGATAAGAAAAAAAACGAAAGAAAAACAAAAGCTGGATCGAAAAAATTCTCCCTCAAAAGAAGAATGTTCATTGGACAGAAGAATAATAAGATTTAAAAGATCAAAGAATATCTTCGTGATTCATGTCATAAAAAAATGAAAGAAAAACAGAATCACCAAAAAATTTATTACCTTGTATATTATTTAGATTTAACGCTGCGTTCATTCCCTTTTGATA
The DNA here is from genome assembly GCA_963585895.1 of Sepioteuthis lessoniana. NCBI lineage: Eukaryota > Metazoa > Mollusca > Cephalopoda > Myopsida > Loliginidae > Sepioteuthis > Sepioteuthis lessoniana. The sequence goes on along the minus strand of OY757921.1, from coordinate 5,084,751 downwards.
TATATATATATATATATATATATATATATATATATATATATATATATATATATATTCCTTTTCTTTCATGTCGCATGCAGACAGGCATTTTCAAGAAAATAGGTGATGTTTCACACAAACGTCCAAAAACATTTAACGCTTGCACTTAGACAGTTATAAAAATGCACACATATTTGCATATGCGTAATAACATAAGCAAACATACGTTTATTTGGTTAATTGTCAAATAATAAGTTAGTAATCATGTAGAAAAATAAGAAAACACAAAAATAGGTTTCGTATGGCGTAGCACGCAAAGGTGTCACGAAATATAATAGGGCTTTTACACTGTATGAGCATTTCATAATATTGGTCTTCTTCCATTCTCAACTTTAATATCTCTTTCGATAATTAGATATTGTTCTTTTTTTATCTGATCTTTAGTAATTAGATTAGTATGTTTGAGCCATAATATTGTTGCACTTTCTCGTGTCATTAACAAGATGGAGATACGTAGTGCATTCAATAACTTTCCTGACTTTTTTGTACAGGCATTTTAAATTGTCGTAAACTCTTGAGAATTCAGTATGTTATAGCTATACATCTTATGAGATGACTGACCAAATTTTATGATTTCAGATTCAAAGGAACAGCTACAGCAAGAATTGGAATACACCCTAAGAAAGCCTGATTGACACAGTTGGTGAATTTCAAAAATTCAATCTGGAGGTGAGGACACTTTAGAAGAACGATATGCAAAAAAATTAGTTTTAACCTTGGAAAAAGTAGCATAGAAACGTAAGGAATGTTTCAGACTGCTTTTCAGCTATCTTGTATGAATCGAGCATCAGTTTTTGAGTGGAATAAGAGATTCAAGGAAGACAGGGAGTCTGTGAGGGATGATGAGAGGTGTGGGAGGAGTAAGGAAGTCAATAGACCAGAGTTGATTGGCCAAAGGGTTTGAGTTAGGGTTACGGTTAGGGTTACTATGTTGAGGTTTTAAGGAAGAGATCCCGTCGGAAGAGGCCAGCACTCTAGAAATTAGGTCAGTGGCATTTCCAACTAGTCCACAACTTCATCCTTGTCACAAGATGGGCATCAAGGCAGTTCCTCACCCTCCCTATAGTCCAGACTTTGCTCCCGATGACTTTTGGTTATTCCCTAAGCTCAGAGGATGTTGTTATGAGAGAATTGAGGAGATGAAAGAGGCTGTGACAAAGGTCATTGACACAGTCACACAAGAGGACTTCGATAGGGCCTTCCAGAAGTTGTTGGAAGGGTACAGCAATTACTTGGAAGGGGACTAGAGTTTCATGTGTGTACTATAAATAAAAGTGCCCACACGAAAAAAGTCTGGAAACTTATTTTATGATCCTCGTACTTTTATTTGGTTAATTATGAAATTGTAGTTTCTTCCAGGCAGCGGTCACATCGATACTGCTATATGGATGCACTACATGGACGCTAACAAAACGGCTGGAGAAGAAACTAGATGGCAATTACACAAGAATGCTGCGTGCAATCCTGAACAAGTCCTGGCAGCAACACCCCACAAGACACCAACTGTACGGCCACCTGCCCCCTATCACGAAAACTATTCAAGTTAGGCGAACCAGACATGCAGGACATTGCTGGAGAAGCAGAGATGAACTCATAAGAGATGTACTCTTATGGATCCCCACACACGGCCGCGCAAAAGCAGGACGACCAGCACGAACGTACATTCAGCAGCTATGTGAGGATACAGGTTGTTGTCCTGAAGACCTACCTAGGGCGATGAACGATAGGGAGGAGTGGCGAGAGAGGGTCAGGGATATCCGTGCTGCCAGCACGATATGATGATGATGAAGTTTGTAATCATGTAGAAAAATAAGAAAACACAAAAACAGGTTTCGTATGGCGTAGCACACAAAGATGTCACGAAATATAATAGGACAGAATTTTACCCTCTCTGAGCATTTCATAATATTGGTCTTCTTCCAATCTCAACTTTAATATCTCGGTATATAGATGCTGTTCTTTTTTTATCTGATCTTTAGTAATTACATTGGTATGTTAGAGCAATAATATCTTTGCACTGTCTCGTGTCATTAACAAGATGGATATACCATTACCACTTGCCAAAATATACAGGAAACAGTTTGAAATGTGTGAGTTATTTCTGCCAGACCGTGTATAAAATGGCTGACCCTAAAGTCTCTTAATATTCTAAAATTTTAACTTTTTCAAAATGAAACAAAAAACAAATACACATGTGATCAAAATATTTTTTAAATTATTTTCATTTTTACTCTTGAGATTGACTTTTTCTAATTTACAGAAATATTCAAGAAACTAAATAGATTTTATTGTTTTAGTTAATTTCTTTAAGAGCGTGTCAACTTCTTATGAGTTATTTAACACCGAAATTTAGCTTATTCGTAAATATTTGATCGATCGTGATTATAATTATATATTTTCAATATTCGTTGAAGTTTTTGTTATTTTTGGTGTAATCCACCTTGCATAAAGCTCTCCACAACCAGATGCTGTTAAATCTCCTTACCAGGACATATATATATATATATATATATATATATATATGTGTGTGTGTGTGTGTGTGTGTGTGTGTGTGTTTTGGCAGCATTTCTTCATTACGGTAATATGAAAGGATCAACAAGAAAATATGTAGACAGAAAATGTCTATTATGCTCAACGAAATTTGAATATATATATGTATATATATATATATATGGGGAAAGATGGTTTCTCATTAGGAGTTGTATATCAACAAAATTTTATTCGAGAAAACTCTCTGATTGCCAGACATACCGAATCGCACAATATTCATCATCATCATCTTGCTAGCACGGATAACCCTGACCCTCTCTTGCCACTCTTCCCTATCGTTCATCGCCTCTGGCAGGTTTTCTGGGCTACATCCCGTATTCTCACATAGCTGCTGTATGTATATTCTAGCTGGTCGTCCTGCTTTACCTCGGCCATATTGGGGGTCCATAGGAGTATATCACTTATGAGCTCGTCCCTGCTCCTCCAGGAGTGTCCTGCGTGCCTGGTTCGTCTAACTTGGATAGTTTTCGTGATGGGAGGAAGGTGGCCATATAGTTAGTGCTTTGTGGGGTGTTGCCGCTAGGACTTGTTCAATATTGCTCGCGACATTCTTGTGTAATTGCTGTCTAGCTTCTTCTCCAGCCGTTTTGTTAGCGTCCAAGTGGTGCATACATATAGCAGTATCGACACGACCGCTGCCTGGAAGAAACTGCGTTTCATTTTATCGGTCAGGTTTGATTTCCATATGACCGATAGCTTATCGATAGCTGTCTCTGCCTTCGTTATCCGAGTGTCGATGTCTTTTTCGGTTGATGAGACGCTGCTTCCTTGGTAGGTGAATTTGTCAAGCAATTTCAGAGAGGTTCCGTGTAGTGTGAAAATGTCGCCTGCTTGATTAAAGCACATGTGATCAGTTTTGTGTGCATTGACATGGAGGCCAATGCCTGCAGCGGCTCGTTCCAAACTATGCATTAGTGTTTCGGCTTGGTTGGGTGTATTTGCTAGTAACGCTATGTCATCGGCGTAGTCGGCGTCGGTAATTGTTTTTGCGGGATACCTTCTGCTTCTTTTCTTTGTCAGCTCGAAGCCGTTTTCTCTGATTTTATCGATCGATGTTCTAAGCACGTAGTCTAGACAGATGATAAAGATGTATGGAGCTAGCGTGTCCCCTTGTAGTACTCCTGCTACAATGTCGAAGTATTTTGTGTCTCCATCCGGTGAACGTACTTTCACTTTGGTGTTTCTATAGAGAATCATTATTGCTGCTACGGTTTCTTTTGGTAGGCCATATGGTAGTAGGATTTGTTCCATCTTCCCTCTGTGAATGGAATCGAAGGCCTTGGTAAAGTCGACAAATAGTAATTTCGCCTGTAGTTTTTTTGCTCGTACGCTTTCAAGGATTCTACGGATGGTCAATATTTGTGAGGTCGTAGATCTATTTCTTCGGAAGCCATTTTGTTGTTAAGGATGTTGTCTTTTTTGCGTTCTATGGATGTAAGTGTTATGACTCGGTAGTTCTTGGCTAATCCGAGGTCCCCCTTTTTAGGGAAGGGGAGGATGCATCTCTTCATCCATCTGTCTATTGGGTTTTGATTATAGACTGCGTTACAGTGTCGGAGCAGTATGCCGTCAAATTGCCTGGTCTTCCATACTTCTGGTTGGATCTCTTCAAGCCCTGCAGTTTTCCTATCTTTAATTTTTTTAAGAACAGAGTCGAGTACTTCTTGCGTGAATGGTCCAAAAGTAAATAAATTTGGCGACCTTAGTCGAGGGTGACCCGAAGGTACGTTTTTTAATAGCTATCACACCGAGGTGTAGGGAGGACGCTACTCCATTCCCTTGATTGCTCCACTTTACACTTACCTTATAATGCTGAGTGTCAAGCAAGGCAGAATCAAGTACCATTTTTTAAATCTTTGGTATGTCTCGACATCGGATTGAACACCGGTCTGCCGGACCAGAGGCGAGCACTCTACTCATTAGACATATGTCTCGGTTAAATAAATAAAGGAATAAAATAATGAATTATCTAACTAGAATAATAATTTACATTGCTGATTAGTTTTATAATTAGCTCTTAAAACTGCAGAAATAAAAATAATTATACAGTAATATTGCATAGTTAAAACTAACAATTTGTACGAAAAGGAAATTGTTTAAATCAATAACCTTCTTCAAGTGTTACTTTCATTTAAAATATATTTCTCGAGAAATCTTCATGATTTTTTCTCAAATAATATTGATATTATTAGAAAAATAAAAATTTAATTAGAAAATATATTTTCTTTAATAAGGACTGATATTTTATTGCAACAAATACTGTCTGTAACAGTTTGATGTAAAAGCTTTCTTGACAGCTAAAATTATAAAATAACTTGCTGTAATTCGATTGTTGGTCGGTTGTTTGGGCTTTATGGCATATCAACCTTTGAAGGTTATTTAATGCCAAATCCATTTTTATACATAAAACAGTTCTTTTTTAAACAATTCAGTTTAGCATGATTACACAGTTTAATAGTCAAAAACATTAGTATTTCAAGCTATTCAGTTTAGTCAAATAGCTCTAATTCAAATAATTCAGTTTTGTATAACATAGATTTTGTTTACACACAGTCAAATGTCAAAACAGTCCTATTCTAAAAAATTCTGTCGAGCGGAAGTACAGTTTTGATGTCAAAAACAATTACATTTCAAACAATTCAGTTTAGCATACAAAAACAGTTCCATTTCAAACAATTCATTTTAGCATAATTACACAGTTTAGTTCTATTTGACCCCAAGATAGGGCCCTATCAAGTGCTACCACTCCGGGCCACAGTGAACCTGGGAGTGATGGCTATAAAGGAGTGCTCTGCATTCCTCAAAGCTCCAGCATCATGGGAACCTCACCATCAGATTGTTTAGTGTCATATCCAGAACATTTGTTTGAGGGGTCTTACCCCTCAAACGTGGTTCAGTCGGTGTTTTCTACAGCCCCAGCCGACTGGAACGTACACAGAGTTAAATGTAAAAACAGTTTTATTTCAGATAATTCAGTTTAGCATAAGTACGCACTTTAGATATCAAAACAGTTCTATTTCAAGCAATTCAGTTTAGCATACGTATGCAGTATAAATGTCAAAACAGCTTTATTTTAAACAATTAAGTTTAGCATGAATATACAGTTTAAATCCCCAAAACAGTAAAATCTGGAAACCACTGATTAGTTCTATTTATCACATAGACAGGACCCTCTCAGGTGCTACCAGTCCGGGCCTCAGTGGACCTGGGAGCGATGGCAATGAACGGGTGCTCTGCATTTCCCTAAGCTCTGGCATTACTGGAACTTTACCATCAGATTGTTTTGTGTTATATCCAGGACACTCGTTTGAAGGGGTCTTACCTTTCTGCAGAAATGCAGTCGATATACTCTATAGCTCCAGCCGACTGGGCAAACCGTAATTCGAGTCTTCACTGCAGCGTAACAATTCAGATTCTATATAATATTTTTTTCATGACAGCAGACAATAATACACAGGCTGAGACAACAGAAAATGCCTTTTTCAGAATATTTTTCTTTACAGTTTGCTGTTTGTTTACAAAGCTAAAATCATTTTTTTTAATCAATTTGATTTTTCGTTTATATTTATAAGATAAAAAATACTTGTTTGAATTTTTAGCTGTATGTTATTTCCGTACTATACAGTTACATTTGGGTAAACCATAAGTATTTTAGCTTTAATCAAATGTACGAAAGTTTTACAACATAAGAGCGAGTAAAAAAGGTTTGCAATATTTTGAAAACTTGAGCCACAGTCTAACAGTCCCAGAGGCATTTGCCGAGATCATGAAGGTGATGAAGTAAACTGGACCAGACTGGAAGATGCTAAACTTACCTGAAACTCTCTGTACTACTATCCTGATTTGCTTCTCTTGTTTCAAGCAAAGCCTCGGAAACAAGGCTTTTAGGCCTACATGACCTTGCCTGATCATCGATGTTCTTGTGACCTGAGCGAAATTTCTTGAATCATCTATCTACTGTATTGTGATCAACTGCGCCTTCACCTCTCACAGTTTGGATAACATGCACACAGTGCATGGTGACAGCTAGTTTGTCGTCTATGCGATCATAATCTAATAATCTACATTGAGGAGGAATTTGGCCCGATCATTCCATTGACGATAAACTAGCGGTCACTATTCGTCATTGACTGTGTTTCGCGAGACTAACTTAGACATATATACTCTATCATAAATCGTGTACACCCTTTATTCATAAATTTAGCAAAATCTCTCTTTATATATATATATATATATTGCGTCTTAGTTGAAGTCTATTTAACATGGAAAAATTGCCCAGTAGGCTGGGGCTGTAGAATACACCGACTGCTTCTCTGCAGTGGGGTAATCCCACCCGCCAACAAGGGTCCTCATATGACACTAAACAATCTAATGGTGAAGTCCCAGTAATGATGGGGCTTTAGGGAATACGGAGCACCCCTTCATTGCCATTGCTCCCCGGTCCGTTCTGACCCGACGTGGTAGCATCTGATAGGACCCTATCTATGGGTTAAATAGAACTAACGGCATACTTTTACAAAACTGAATTATTTGATTAAACTGAATAGCTTAGAATAGAAATGTTTTCGACAATTAAACCGTACTTACATTTAAACTGCGTGCTAAAGCTAAACTGAATTATTTGAAATAGAACTGTTTTTGACATTGAAACTGTATTTACACTAAACTGAATTGTTATATATAACAGCTCGAATAGTTTGAAATAGAAATATGTCTGACAATTAAACTGTGTACTCATGCTAAACTGAATTGTTTGAAATAGAACTGATTATTTATATAAAAATGGATTTGGTGTTAAATAACCTACTATGGTTGATATGCCATAAAACTCAACCAACCGATGATGACGTGATGAGTTGCAAAACTGACCTGTGAGTGAAAGTTTTATTGTGAAAAGACCGGTGCACGGGGGCAATCCCACTCTCTCGGCCTGGGAAATCTTGTTCCAGTGGCACGGAGAACCGTTATGACGGGAGACTGCCAGGCTGCAGTGGATGACCAGGACTTCTTTGGGTGCCACGTCCTGCTGTAGGCGCTCCAACGACACGTGCTGCCACCGCCTTCACAACCGTTGGCTCTTCTGATGAACTCCTCTGCTTGTTCCGCCGGGAGTCAGGCTTCGCATGCAGTAGGGCTGACACTGCCCAATTCAAACTCACCAAGGGTTTGAAATCCATCGGTTACCCTCACCTGTTTTACCAAGCTCACCAAAGTCAGTACCCAGGGTGTGGCCGCCGTTGCATGCGACAGCTATGGAGAGCCACAGGTGAGACCTGAGTGCCAGGTGAGGTCCAGTGGCAGACGAGCTGTCCTAAAAGGACATGGCGAACCCCCTTCCCAAAGGTACAGACCACTCCCTGAACACCCCATACACCTGACATGCAATAATATATATATATATATATATATAGTTATCGTCGTAGGAAATGGATACAGCGATGCGAGTTCAAATCCTGGACGAGATTGATTGCATTTCACATAGCCCTAATACCCTTGGGAAAGGTATAAATCCGATTATTCTCCCTCCAGCTATGGGTAAATAGTAGGGCAGACTAGGTTCTTCAGCCTTCGTGAGGCAACTAGACTAGGAGAAGGAAAACTCTGAATTCAAACCTGTTAAACTCCGTTTAAAAATTGACCCTGTGTCATATCCTGCCCGAACGGAGGGATTGGTATATATATATATATATATATACCTGATATGCAATGATATATATATATATATATAGATAGATAGATAGATAGATAATCAATTCATGCGTTCCGTAATCAAATCAACCATCCAAGCAACATGGAAAAGAACTCGAGATCCGTAGCAGAATTGAGATGATATAGGCTAAAACACTTCTGATCAATTAGAATACTTCCACTGCTGACTGACTGCTGACAAGATTCGCTATCAGTTAGACTTCCGAGAAAACTATAATACGCAACTGAATAGCAAATGTTGGTTATAGTGTGAAGGACATGATATAGTTAACCCCAAGAAAGGAATTCAAAACTAGACAAGAAATCGAAAAGAAAATCATATTCTTGAATCTTGTCAGTTAGCTGAAAAGCTACAAGATTAAGGTGACGATGATATCAATTCTAGTTGGTGCACTTTATAAAAAAGCTAATGACTATTTATAAAGTATTATATCCGAGAGATGACATAGACAGCAATTGTATGTTATGTGGTGATAGAGACGATAGAGATTAATCACATAGATGTATACAGCTATTAAGCCGAATAGTAGAGTTTACTTCCCGGTCGAACACAGATGGAAATCAAAGAAAACGAAAAGAGGGATAAGTACATAGACCTTGCCAGAGGACTAAGAAATCTGCAGTACTTGAAGGTGACGGTAATAGCAAAAGTAATTGACAGTACTGCATTGCTAAGATCGGCAAGAATACTCATAAGAGTCCTGGAGACATGAGGAGACTGTCATACATACTCCGATGGAAAACCATCAGCTAACACAGGTGAGAAAAACTCACAAGAAATAAATGATAATAATAATAATAATAATAATAATAATAATAATAATAGTCCCACAAAGCTGGATACTACGCTGTCTCAAAATGTACAGAATATCACATGAAGTCATAAACTTCATCGAACAGACCATGAAAACCTGGAGAGTGGAGCTGACAGCAAGAGGAAGAAGCATAGCTGAAACAAAGATCCAAAGAGGCATTTTCCAATGAGATGCACAATCGCCCTTACTATTCATAATAGCCATGATGTCATTGAACCACAACTTAGAAAATGCGCAACCGGATGCAAACTCAGCAGATCACAAGAGAAGATCAACCACCTAATGTACATGGATGATATTAAATTATTTGCAAAAAATGAAAAAGAACTGGAAACTCTCATACACGTCGTTAGAATATACAGTCAGAACATAGGAATGGAATTAGGCATAGAAAAACGTGCCATGCTCGTCATGAAAAGTGGCAAACAACATATGACTGACGGAATGGAACTACTAAATCACGACAAAATTAGAACACTCGAAGAAAATGAAACCTACAATTACTTGGGTATCTTGGAGGCAGACACCATCAAACAAGTGACAATGAAAGACACGATCCGAAAAGAATATCACAGGAGAACGCAAAAACTACTCGAGACAAAACTCTCCCGCAGAAACCTCATCAAAGGAATAAATACTTGGGCTGTGCCCCTAGTCAGATACTCGGGACCCTTTCTCAAGTGGACCAGAAAGGAACTTAAACAAATGGATCAAAGAACAAGGAAAACTAATGACCATGCATTAGGCATTACACCCCAGAGACGACGTTGACAGACTATATGTATAAAGAAAAGAGGGAGGAAGATGACTTGCCAGCATCGAAGACACCGTTGACGCTCGAAGACTACATAGAAAAACACGATCGAGGACTAATTACAGCCATCATAAACGATACAGACAACACGACAGACGAAAAAATAACAACTCAGAAACAAAATTAGGAAGGAAAACAACACTATGGCCGCTTTAAACGTCTAGTAAACAACAGCTCACGCCAGAAAACCTGGAGCTGGCTTGGAAACTGAAACCTTAAGAAAGAAACAGAATCCCTTCAAATAGCAGCGCAGGACAAAGCCATAAGAACCAATCATATCAAAGCGAGAGTAGATAAAACGCAAAAAAACCCAAACAAACAGTAAATGTAGGCTATGCAGTGACAGAGACGAAACGGTCAATCACATAAGTAAACGCAGCAAATTAGCACAGAAGGAGTATAAGGCGAGACACGACAGGATCGGCAAGGTGATCCACGTGGAAATGTGCTGGAAATTTCAATTCGACCATACAAACAAATGGTATATGCACAACCCAGCACCTGTCCTAGAAAATGACTCGCGTAAACTCCTATGGGACTTTAATTTACAAACGGATCACCAAATCCCGCCCAGAAGACCAGACCTTATAATGATCAACAAAAAAAGAGAATCTGTAAAATTGTCGACTTTGCTGTCCCTGCGGACCACAGACTAAATCTGAAGGAAAGTGATAAGAAGGATAAGTTCCTCGACCTTGCGAGACAATTGAAAAAGCTGTGGAAAATGAAAGTAACGATTGTGCCAATTGTGATTGGTGCTTTAAGCACTATACCTAAAGGATTATTAAAAGGCCTGGAGGACTTGGAAGTTGGCGGACGGGTAGAGACTATCCAAACGACAGAATTGCTAAGAACGGCCAGAATCCTGAGACGAGTCCTGAAGACTTGAAGAGACTTGCTGTCATTCAAACTCCAATGAAAAACCATAGCTAACACTGATTTTTTTTTTAATACTAAGTGTTGCATGATCGAAGAATTATGTCGTTAAATTTTCTTAACTCCCATACTTCAGTGGGTATTTCGTCGAGTCCTATAACTTTATGGCTTTTTAATTTAAATAATACTGTGTCAAGTTTTTCCTCCGTAAATTGTCCTAGTTTAATGAATATATGTGCTATAACCAAACAGGCGACATTTCCACACTAGACAGAACCTCTCTGAAACTAGTAGACAAATTCACCTACCTAGGAAGCAGTGTCTCATCAACCGAAAAAGACATCGACACGCAGCTAACAAAGGCAGAGACAGCTATCGATAGACTCTCGATCATTTGGAAATCAGACCTGACCGATAAAATGAAACGCAGTTTCTTCCAGGCAGTGGTCGTATCGATACTGCTATATGGATGCACTATATGTTCGCTAACTAAACGACTGAAGAAGAAGAAGCTCGACGGCAATAACACAATAATGCTGCGAGCAATATTGAACAAGTCCTGGCAGCAACACCCCACAAAGCACCAACTATACGGCCACCTGCCTCCCATCACGAAAACTATCCAAGTTAGACGAATCAGATACGCAGGACACTGCTGGAGAAGCAAGGATGAGCTCATAAGTGATGTACTCCTATGGACCCCCGCATATGGCCGAGCAAAAGCAGGACGACCAGCACGAACATACATACAGCAGCTATGTGAGGATACGGGATGTAGCCCTGAAAACATGCCAGAGGCGAGGAATGATAGAGAGAAGTGGCGAGAGAGGGTCAAGGATATTCGGGCTAGTTGCACGACATGATGATGAGGATGAGGATGAAAGTCTCGTTGGCCATCAATACTACTACTAATAATAATAACACTAATAATAATTCGGCCATATGACCAAATGTTAGTAAGCGGTGTTGTTTTAGTAGCTACTTCACCGAGGTGTAGGGGAGGGCGCCACTCCTTACCCTGAATAACTCCACTTACCCATGGTCCCTACCATACAATACTGAGTGTTAAGTCAGGAGGGATCAAGTACCATTTTTTTAGTCTTTGGTATGACTCGACGTGGGATTGAACCCCGATCTCCCGGACCATTGGCGTAGAGTGTTCACCAATGGTCTGGAACATCTAGGTTCAATTCTATGTCGAGTCATACCAAAGACTTTAAAAATGGTACTTGCTTAACACTCAGCAATGTAAGGTATGTATCAAGGGTAAAGTGGAGCAATAGCGACTCCCCTACACCTTCGTGTAGTAGCTATTGAAAAAGAAGCCTTCTGGTCACCTTCCTGCAAGTAATTATTATTTGACCATGCCAACAAATGTTATATGCACAACCCAGCACTTGTCCAAGAAAATGACTCACACAAACTCCTATGGAACTTTGACATACAAACGGATCACCTAATCTCGGCCAGAAGACCAGACCTTATAATAATCAACAACAAAAAAAGAAAATCTACAAAATTGTCGACTTTGCTGTCCCGGCTGACCACAGAATAAAACTGAAAGAATGTGAAAAGAGAGATAAGTACCTGGACCATGCAAGAGATTTGAAAAAATTATGAAACATGGAGGTGACAATTATACCAATTGTGATTGGTGCTTTTGGTACGGTAACTAAAGGATTATTAAAGGGCCTGTAGCATTTGGAAGTTGGTCGCTGAATGGAGACCATCCAAACAACAGCATTATTGAAAACGGCCAGAATACTAAGAAGAGTTCTGGAAACTTGAGGAGACTTGCTGTCACTCAATCAGTGAAAGACCCTCAGCTGACACTGATATGAATAATAATAATAATAATAATAATAATAATAATAATAATAATAATAATAAACGTTTGAGGAGACGGAAATCAAAAGAAGAATCCAAACCATTCTGACCACAAAATTTTAAGATCGACTCGAATACTTAGAGTTCTGGAGACCAGATGAGATTTGCTGTCACACATACTCAAGTGAGAGACAATCTCACTGTCATTTAGTACATCCAGGTTCAAATTTATTCATCTACTCAAATTTTTGTTTTCCTAATTATTTTAACTAATTACTTCCCAGATTTGCAAATCTCTTTTATCATACATCTACCATCTTGATGTAAAATCTTGCTTGCTCAGTCGGCTGGGGAGGTAGAATACACCGACTGAACCTCAATGGATGTCCAGGTTATGACACTAAACAATCTGATGGTGAAGTTCAAGTGATGCTGGAGCTTTGGGGAATGTGGAGTATCTCTTCATTGCCATTGCTCCCCCGTCTACTCTGGTCTGGAATGGTTGAACCTGATTGGGCCCAATCTATGCCTTAAATAAAACTAACTGCATACTTACGCTAAACTGATTTGTTTGAATTAGAACTGTTTGACTAAACTGAATGGCTTGAAATAGAAGTGTTTTTGACTTTAGTTACATTTAAACATCGTGCTTATCCTAAACTGAATTGTTTGAAATATAACTGTTTTGACATTTAACTGTGTGTAAATAAAATCTCTACTTATACTAAACTGAATTAGCTGAATTAGAACTGTCTGAATAAATTGAATAGCTTGAAATAGAAACGTTTTTGACAATTAAACTGTGTACTCATGCTAAACTGAATTGTTTGAAATAGAACTATTTGCATAAAATGATTTATCATTAAATAACCAACAAAGGTTGATATGCCATAAAACCCAAACACCCAACAAACAAAACAAAATCTCGCAGAGGCGAGGCTCTATAGAACCACAAATGTATAAACTATATACAAGGAGTTGCAGAAAATATTTTATGTGTTTTATTAATTTTTTTCTTTTCAGTGATGGAAATGCCATTCACTGGAAAAGAGAAGACATTTAAACATTAAACAGAATTTTATGTTGCTCCAATGTATGCAGTTAAAACCTGAGATCGTTTAAACGAAAATTGGCCATGTCATTAGTTTCCATAATTATATCAAATTTTCTGAAACTTGATGTAAATCTCAGACTATATAGAATTTTTTAACACCCTGTATTCGGTGAAAAGAATAGTTTAATTTCTGATTGATACCAGAGGCTGTACAAAGCCTGTGAGATATTAAATTTATCTAATGTTTCTGAGATTCCTCAACATGTTGCCACATCAGAAACTACTGTGCTCTCAGAGATGAAATGATATAGACATATGCAATACCCGAACATGCAATTACAAATGAAATAGCTGGAATGCATATGAGTATTTGAGAAAATATGTATGAAAATGTATACGTTGAGCGTTAATATTTGCGTAAATATGTATGTGTATATATATAGGAAAATGTAAATGATTGCTTATATATATATATATATATATATATATAGTATTGTTGAATGTATGTGGATGGATTTACGTTTCGTATGTGTATATGTTCATCATTGTGATTGTGTAGGAGTAATCCCGGAAGGTGAGGCATTTTGACGCCACAAAATGCCCAGACACTCAAAATGGCGGTCTCCTGATGATTAATGACAGCTATCTTTGACATAAAACTTTGCCTGTCGCTGGGTTTCATCCTTCCTAGCCGTTCGACCCGAGATCCATTACGATCCTTCGAAAAGGCAAAAGTGGTATGAGGCTGTAAGGCATTGGCTAGAAAGGAGGGGCAAGAAAGGTTGGGGAGAGGGTTTGGATGCTAAAGGAGAAAGAGATTAAATCAAGGTAAAGAAAGCAAGATCTTAATGTCTGCACAGATTTTGCCTATATTTAAACTTTACTGTCACGCTGTGGACGCAAGTGTTTCTCTTTCAGTCGCATTCTAGCTTCCACCATTTCTCTGTTCACCGTTCTTTCCGCGTTTGTTTGAATACTATTATTTGTTTTAATACACACACTCTCTCTCTCTCTCTCCTCTCTCTCTCTCTCTCTCTCTCTCTCTCACACACACACACACACACACACACACACACGCACGTATATATATATATATATATATATATATATATATATATATATATATATTCATTTTGATGGTCCAACGAGAGGAAAGTAAATATTATAAAATGATTTTTTCCACAAAAGAATTTGATATTGTGCATTTTTGAGGAGAAGATAACTTCAAAGTCTGAAATACGTTTAGAGCAAAGTTATAAAAATTAAAAATCTAAAATACCAAATTATCTGGCTGATCTATTCATGTTATTATATATATATATACATACATATAAATATATATATATATATATATATATATATATATATATATATATATATATATATATATATATATCGAGATAAAGGGAAGTGACAGTGAGTGAGAGAGAATGAAAGAAATGAACAAGAGTAATCAGACGAATAGGAATGTTTCCTATGTAGTTATGTTATATATATATATATATATATATATATATATATATATATCATCATATCGCGCTGGTAGCACGGATATCCCTGACCCTCTCTCGCCACTCCTCCCTATCGTTCATCGCCCTAGGTAGGTCTTCAGGACAACATCCCCTATCCTCACATAGCTGCTGAATGCATGTTCGTGCTGGTCGTCCTACTTTTGCACAGCCATGTGTGGGGGTCCATAAGAGTACATCTCTTTTGAGTTCGTCCCTGCTTCTCCAGCAGTGTCCTGTATAGAGATACAGATGGACACACACACTCACACACACACACACACACACACACACATATATATATATATATATATCGTGTCTCTCTCTATCTCTCTCTCTCTATATATATATATATATATATCGAGAGAGAGAGAGACAGACAGATAAAGATGGAAACAGACAGACACAGACGGATAAAGATGGAAACAGACAGACACAGACAGATAGATAAAGATGGAAACAGACAGACACAGACGGAAGATACGGACAGACGCATTTATAGATAAGAATATTTCTTTGAAAATATTTAAAGGAATATTAATAGGTATTTTTTAAAATTTTTAATTTATTGTTTTTATAATATATATAGAAATATAGGAATATTTAACTATTTCAGAAATTTGTGAAAACTGAGAAAAATTGATACTCGTCAAAAATGGTAATAACGCGAAGAAAAAGAATAAAGAATTCTATTACACATCACGAAGGCATGAATCCAACCATTTTCTTTGCAACCAGGTATCATTAAATAATCTAGCAGACTAGGTTTTACAAGTTTTGTTCGACAACTATTCTATGAGAAGGAAAAATTAGAATTCTAATCAGTTTTACGCTGCTTAAAGAGTAACCTTTTTTCATGTACTACGTTGGAGGGATTGGGAACATGCACACATGCACACACACACACACACACACACACACACATATATATATATATATATATATATAGAGAGAGAGAGAGAGAGGGAGACAGAGAAAGATAGAGAGATGAAGAGAAAGCGGGGGTGAGAGAAATATTTTTAAAGTGGTATGAAATATAGGAATATTTCTTTGTAGGGATCAATTTTTACACTCACACACACACACACACACACATATACACACACACATATATATATATATATATATAGAGAGAGAGAGAGAGAGAGAGAGAAGGGAGAAAGTGAGTATGAGAAAGAGTAAGAAAAAGGAATAAAAAAGACAGAGAGACACTTCACAAAAGAAAAAATGTTAAAAATCTACTAAAAAATCATTTTAAAATATTGTCACTCTCGATACACAGTTTTTCGACGCATTTGAAGTTCATCTACGTAATGTCTACTTGACTTATAACTGAAAAATAATAAACCCATAAAATCCTGTTCATCCTTCAAAATCATTTATCATTTTTACACAGAAATCACAACGTGTTTTTCCTGTTCATTTCAACCTAGAAATAACTGCAGGTTTCTAAGGAATCATTTTTATCTGCTCTCAGAAAGTTATACAGTTTAAAATGTCCTCCTTGTGAATTACTTTAGGTTGTGCTGGTATCTAGTACGATTACACTTTTTTAAGGATGCTGATCGAATCTTTTAACTTTTTCTTCATATCATTATCGTCATTGGTGCACATTGTTCTTTTTTTTTAACGTCCTACCCTGTTTTTTCTATCCTTCTTTTCATCGATTACACGTACCTTTCTTCTTCTTCTTCTTCTTCTTCTTCTTCTTCTTCTTCTTCTTCTTCTTCTTCAAAGAAATTTACTTTATTTTTGTTCTTTCTTTCTTTCTTTCTTTTTTTCTTTCTTTCTTTCTTTCTTTCTTCACATCGTTACTGTCGTTGTATGTCTTTATTCACTTAGTCTTTCCTATTATCCTCAATCTTTTTCATTCTCTTTCTTCTTTTTAATACCACTTGCCAGTCTTCTTCTTCTTCTTCTTCTTCTTCTTCTTCTTCTTCTTCTTCTTCTTCTTCAATTTTAAATTGATTTTTTCACATTTATTTATTTTTGGTTCCTTTCTTTCATTCATTCTTTTTTAATTCAATCGTCATTTATTTCTTTAACTTATCACATACATTTCAGCGTTTCAAAAGTCTAACAATTTTGATAGATAGATAGATAGATAGATAGATAGATAGATAGTCTTTTACTGTTTAACCTTCCTTTTCTGCATTATTTCTTCTTCTTCTTCTTCTTCTTCTTCTTCTTCTTCTTCTTCTTTATTACTGCGCTCAGTGTTTTCCCTAAAAGCAAAATTTCAAATCTCCATTCTCGCGCCAAACTATCAATCACATTATCCATGCCTTCATTATCAATAGAGCAAAATGAAGAAGCCAAAAGCAACAACCACCTCTTTCTATCAAAGACCACAGAGTCTTCTGGGCAAGAGATTAAACACTCTCAACAGAAGAGGTGAACTTTTTACTTGAACATGTGGGTCATTTTTAGCCTCCTTAGCAATAGGCATTTCCCATTTCATCCAAACGATTTACTGATAAGCTTCAAGATGCCGAGAGACACAACATCTTTCTTTTGCATCTTACTTTCGTTTCTTCCCTTTTCTTCGTTACACATGTCTTTGTATTTTATATGGCATCATCACGTGTATTTCTTCATGATTAACAAACTTGATTCACAGATCTTTAGTAATCTAATGAGTTCAGTCATAAATATACACCCTTTATCCGGGGTCTTCATATTCGCTATTTGCTAAACCGAACATTGAATACTATTATTGGGGTGCTTAATGGAGGAAAGATATTTCAAGTATCCATTCACCTGGAACCAATATTGACATATCCGTGATATATTAATGTTGAATACAACGGAGGGAAAGTAAGGTTTGGTTTGGTTTGGTTTCTTTGTTTTAATGGCATATCAACTCTTTGTAGGTTATTTAATGCCAAAGCCATTCTCCTAGAAGAACAGTAGTGGTACTATTTAACCCATAGCTGGGAGGATAAGGGGATTCATACCTTTCCCAAGGGTATTTGCCCGAAAGTGAACGTAATAGCGAGACTGGAGTACGAACTCGCTTACTACGATTCCGCAGTTTATCGCTTTAACCATTACACCAGGAAGACACCCCGGAGGGAAAGTAAAAATAAATCCATTTGTACCTAAAAGGACATGTAACCTTTTATATACATAATGTAAGTACTAGAAAGAAATAATACAAAAACATATCTCAGCAGCCAGAAATATACACAAACTGTTTTAACAACAATGAGTATGTTGAATTACAAAAATCAAAGAAAGCTTATTGTAAAAGTAAAATCGCCATCTATATTTACTGTTTCCTGGAACTGGCCGAGACAGGTCTCTCCTGTTCAAATAAATGACGTAAATGAGGTTGGTTGGTTGGTAGATTGGTTTTATGGTGTATCAACCCTTTTGGGGTTATTTAACGCCGAAATAAATTTCAAATTATCTTAGTATACGTATAGTTTTTGTTTACAAACAGCTAAATCTCAATTTAAAATAAGTACGCAGTTTAAATGTAAAAGCAGTCCTATTTCAAGTAATTCAGTTTAGCAAAAGTTCAAAGTTTGATAAGACCCTCTCCAGTGCTACTAATCCGGGCCATAGTGGACCTGGGAGCAATGGCAATGAAGGGTAGTACGCATGTTGTATTGTCATCTGCTGCATCACAACGACACAATAAATAAACAGACGCACGCAGAAGATAAAGACGCACGCAGAATTCATTAACAATATTTTTACCTCTCACTTTATTGCAAGGGTTCGAAAGGGTTGTGTGGGGTTTTACTGTGAGAGGGAGCTGGAGACCGAACATAAACTGTAATATTTTGACCCCACTGTTATGACCGTCACGTTGTGTCTTTCTCGTTCTTTAGAGCTACTCAACCGGAGGCCTAGGGGCTCACTCTGCTGTGTGATGGCTTTCTTTATTGCATCTTATCAGCATCTTCTCCGGACCTCAGTTCATCAGGGCCCTAGGCCCCTTCGGCCTGGTGTGGCTTTCCCTACCACATCTCACTCCACTGGAACTCGAACTCTCTGGCCGGAACTCAACTGCCTCAACTTCCGTCTTGATTGCGTTATATAATAGTTCAACGCCTACACGATCGCCCACTGGATCTTTGAAATCGAATGTTTAATCGTCATCAAGCGGAAATAACTGTCATGCAGTTCAGAGGTCACTCTCTTCCGGTGCGTCAGTCTATGGGAGTATCATGGGATATTTTTACCTCGACCCAATTCATCAGCCAATTTCCGCCCATGCGATTTCCTCTCATAACCGCCATTAGAATGTATCACTTCCTTCTGGTGAATGGCATTTTTGGCCGGGTCAAAAGGTCAAAACATAACAAGCATTCCCCAAAGCTCCAGCATTACTGGAACCTTACCATCAGAGTTTTTAGAGCCATTACCAGGACACTCGTTGGGGGAAGTCTTATCCCACAGAAGAGAAACAGTCGGTGTATTCTGCAGCCCCAGCCGACTGAGCCAGGCATAAAAGAGATCGAGAATTGATTTCTCTGACTGACATGAGACACCCCACGGGACACTCATTTCCTAAGGTAGATAATTACGTGATACATTCAATATGTTTCCAGAATTTTTTTGTACAGGCATTTTAAATTGTTGTAAACTCTTGAGAATTCAGTATGTTATTGCTATACATCTTATGAGATGACTGACCAATTTTTATGATTTCAGGTTCAAATGAACAGCTACAGCAACAATTGGAATACACCCTACTAAAGCCTGATTGTCACAGCTGGTGAATTTCAAAAATGCTATCTGGACTTGATGACACTTTAGAAGAACGATATGCAATAGAATTGTGTTTTAAACTTGGAAAAATGCCAGAGAAACGTATGGACTGCTTTAAACTGCTTTTCGACCATCTTGCATGAATCGAGCATCAGTTCTAAAGTGGCATAAGCGATTCAAGGAAGGCAGGGAGTCTGTGAGGGATGATGAGCGGTGTGGGAGGAGTAAGGAAGTCAATAGACCAGAGTTGATTGGCCAAAGGGTTAGGTTTAGGGTTACTATGTTTAGGTTTTAAGGGAATTCAAGACGAGATTCCGTCGTCAGAGGCTAGTACTCATCTAATCAGGTCAGTGGCATTTCCACCAGGACAATGCACCAGTGCACAACTTCATCCTTGTCACAGACTATTTGACCAAGATGGGCATCAAGGCAGTTCTTCACACTCCCCATTGTCCAGATCTTGCTTCCTGTGACTTTTGGTTATTCCCTGACCTCAGAGGCTGTCGTTATGAGACAATTGAAGAGATGAAAGAGGCTGTGACGAAGGTCATTGACATGCTCACACAAGAAGACTTCCATGGGGCCTTCTAGAAGTTGTTGGAGTGGTACAAGTGCATTGCAGCCGGAGGAGATTACTTCAAAGGGGACTAGAGTTTCATTTGTGTACTATCAATAAAAGTGCCCATACGAAAAAAGTCTGGGAACTTATTTAATGATCCTCGTAATTATTTATTATCTTTCTACACTGTATTTCAGTCGCAGATCTTTTTGGTTCTCTCTTTGTTTTTGTTTTTTCTTTATACTTTTTTGTTTATCGTCTATTATTTCTTTCTTCTTTCTTTCACTTCAGTTATTTTGTCCTACGTTCATTAATTTGTTCTTATCTTTTAAGAGAGTTCTTTTAAGGTTTAATTTTCATTTTTCTGGCCTTTATTTTCCTTACATTTTCTCTATTTGACTATTGTACCTTCAATACCCGTTGATTTGCTGTTTATTTTTTATAGTATTTGTATGCTTCTTAATAATTCTAGGCAAACTTACTGTCTACGAAAATTACTTCTTTGTCTGTATCCTTCATTGTATCTTTCTTTATGATAGTCTTTCAGCGTGTTCTCTTTTCTATTTTAGTCTCACTTACATTTCAATAATTCTCTTTTCCCTTCTTTCATTATTCCGTCTTTCCTTTTTCCTTTTTTGATTCCATTATTATTCCCTTTATTCCTCTTATTCTTCCTTTTATTTCTTTATTGATTTTTCTTCCGTCTATTAATCTTATTCTTTTTCAATTTATTTCTTTCATTTCTATTGTTATTTCTTTCATTGATTCCATCTTTATTTAGAGTTTTCTGCTTCTTTCTCTCTTTCATTAAATCTTTTTTGTTCCCCGTTTTCTTCTTATTTTCGTTTCTTTATTCATTTATTCTTTCATTTTTCTCTATTTTAAATAATTCTTTATTTATTTCTTCTGTTATTTTTTATTTATACTTTCTTTCTTTTTTATTTTTCTATTTCGTTTGTATGTTCTTTCAGTCCTTCTTTCACTCTTTCTCAATTTTAATTCATTCCTTATTATCTTTTTTTAGAGCGAATTTCTTTTTTAGTATCTTTTGAGTGTGAATTAGTTAAAAGAACAAACCGAATACATACAAAATCAGATCAATAAGATTTTAGACTCGGTTGAAGATAGACAATGTAGGATAGTATGGCAGACGGTAAACGAAGTGGGCAGAAGAAGGAGCACTGCAAAAGTTTAACTGAAAGCTTGCAGCGAGGAAGAACGAACACCTGTTGAAAAGAGCATTTCGGGAATTTACTCGGAAACCCTGCGAAAGTTACACATGAACCAATCTCGAGAATTATAAGTAAACAATTCGACATCAAACTAGAACAGTTTACGCAAGAAGAACTCGACCAAGTCCTAAGAAAAATTAAAAATAGGAACGCAGACGACATACTGCTCCGACACTGTAATGCCGTGAATAACCAAAACACAATAGACAGTTGGAGAAAGTTATGCATCCTCCTGTTCCCTAAGAAGGGTGACCTCGGAATAGCCAAGAACTACCGAGGTATACCCCTTACATCCATAACGGTCAAAATGTACAATGCACTATTACGCAACCGCATAGAACCCAAAATTGAGAAAAGACTTTTGAAAAAACAAAATGGCTTTTAGAGAAATCGTTCCACGACATCACAAATTTTGACTATCCCTCGAATTCTAGAAGGTGTACGTGCAGAAAACCTAGAGGCCACAATATTATTCATCGACTTCTTCAAAGCCTTTAACTCCTTACATCCTTACATAGAGGGAAGATAACGACACAAACAACTTCGACATTGTAGCAGGTGTGCTGCAAAGAGATACATTAACCCCATACGTCTTCATCATCTGCCTAGACTACGAGCTTAGAATGTCTATTGATATAATAAAAGATAACGGTTTCAAGCTGGCAAAGGAAAGAAGCAGAAGATACCCCACACAAACAATTACGGACGCAGACTACGCCGATAACATAGCACTTCTGGCAATTACACCCACCCAAGCCCAAACCCTGCAACATAGTCTGGAAAGAGCATCTATTGGCATAGGCCTTCATGTCAACTCAGAAAAGACAGAATACATGTGCAAATGGGTGACATCTCCACACTAAAAGCTATATCTCTGAAACTCGTAGACAAGTTCCCCTACCTAGAAAGCAGAGTCACATCAACCAATACAGACATCAACAAGCAACTAGCAAAGGCATGGACAGCTCTTGATAGGCAATCTGTCATATGGAAGTCAGACCTGACCAATAAAAGAAAACGCAGTTTTTTCAAAACAGTGGTCGTGTCGATACTACTATGTGGATGCACTATATGGACGCTAACTAAACGTATGAAGAAAAGCTTGAAGGCAATTACACAAGAATGCTGCGAGTAATATTGAACAAGTCCTGGAGGCAACACCCCACAAAACAGCAGCTGTATGGCCACCTAATACCAATCACGAAAACTATCCAAGTTAGACGAACCAGACATGCAGGACACTGCTGGAGAAGTAAGGAAGGACTCATAAGTGACGTACTCCTGTGGACCCTTTCACATAGACGAGCAAAGGCATGACAACCAGCGAGAACTTATATACAACAGGTCTGTGCCGATACAGGATGTAGCTTTGAAGACCTCTTGGGAGCAATGGACGGGTGGCAAGAGAGGGTCCGGGAGATCCGTGCTGTCAGCACGACATGATGATTCTATTTTTATTTTCCTAATTTCCTTTGTTCGATCTTTTTTTTTTTTCATTTGTTTTTTTTTTCTATTTTAATTGATTCTTTATTTCTTCTCTCCGTCTTTAAAAAATACTCTTTCCTTTTTCCCCGATCTTTTATTTGTTCTTTCTTTCTTTCATTCATTTTTATTCCTACTTTTTTTCCTTGTTTTTCTTAATTTATTCTTTCCCATTTTTTTTTTCGATTTCCTTTATTCGTTCTTGTATTCGTTCTTTCAATTAGCATCCGCATTTTTCATTCTTTTCCTATACTTTTCTTTCATTTACCTTATTCATTATATATTTCATTCCTTCATTTTTTCCTTAATTTTGCTCATTCTTTTAAATTTCTTCCTGAATTCTTTTCTTTTATTCTCGCTTCAATTTCTTCTCTCGATGCTCATCCTATTTCTTGTATTCTTTTTCTTTTACTGCAGTCTCTCCTTTCCTTTTAATGTCTCTTTTCTTCGATTCTTTTCCCTGAAATCTTTAATTGCGATGAATAGTTGAAAAACATAGAAAATAAATTCAGTCTAAATGTTTTCTCCTTTTTAAAAAGAACTCCAGATACTTTCTCCATCTATCTATCTATCTATCTATCATAGATTCTATCTATCTATCTATCTATCTATCTATCTATCTATCCCCTTCAAATCTATCTATCTATCTATCTAATATTCATTTCAATCGTATAACCGATTCTCGGTTTATTCTATCTTTCTCATTTCCCTCCAACACCAGTCACTAGTTTTAGAATTTCTTGCAACGTCTTCTTTATTCTTTCTCTCTCTCTCTCTCTCTCTCTCTCTCTCTCTCTCTCTCTCTCTCTCTCTCTCTAATTCTCTCAGTCTGTCTCTGTCACTAACTCATTAACTCTCTCAATTTCTCTATCCCTCTAACTCTCTTTCTCTTCTCTTTATTCATTTCTCTCCCTAAGAGTGTTTTTATTTTATTAACATTCTAATCTTCACCTTGTCTGGCGGGACTATTCTACTGACCGTACACGTTGGTCTACAGCTTCAAGCCAAATAGGATAAGGGATGGTGAAAAAAAGAACCAATTACGAAGAAGTATTTAAATGAGAATAATGAGCCAATCATTGGCTTAACATTATCGTGATGGACAACAAATCGCTTCTTATACGTCTTCTGAGACGGACGCTTTCAACACTTCTTTACTCCCACATTTAATGCCTCCTCATTGAAAAATAAATAAAACCTGACTTGTGAATGCTGGATATTTACAAAGATTAGCTTCCTCCTCTAAAAAGGAAAATGGATGAAAATAAGACTTGAAAGACCTTGCTTCTTCTATGAAACTAAAATTCAGCACAAATGCAGACACCATAGAATTATGATTCATTATGTAAAGTTTTCCTGGGTTACGGTGACAGTGCATTCAGCAATCTGCCTAACAGTTTCTTATATATATATATATATATATATATATATATATATATATATAGGTATTATTCGGTCCAGTTAAACCAGAGTTGGGAGTAATTCCTTCAGGACAAGAAAATCATTCAGGAGCTGAACATTTAAATTTTCCTGGTGGAGAGCTCAAACCAGAAACTGAAAAACAGGATGGAAATAAATTTATAATCCTAAAATAACCAGTCTTTGGTTTTTTTATTTAAAGAAAAAAAAGTTATATATATATATATATATATATATATATATATATATAACGGACCACCAGATTAAATCAAAAACATTAGATAAATTCTGAAACGATCGGAAAACCTGAAAAAATAATTACTGCGCTCTATTATGAAAAATGCCGGGCAAATATCACAACATTCCAATAATAATATTATAAGAGAGGTTTTAGATATAAAATGAGATCTCTCCTAACTCAAATTTTCTCAAAAACGATCTTCAGGTAACCCTATGCAAATATTTCTAACGTCTATTGAATTCTTTTGATTTCTATAAAATAGATTGTGTATCTAATGCAATATTTAATTCACCTAACTATGCATTCTTTGGCAGGTGTCCTCGTGGTGTAATGGTTAAAACCCAGCCCTAATAAATCGTTGTAAATCAGTTCGAACTCCACACATGCAAATACATCCACTTTCAAACAAATGCCCTAGGGAAAGGTCTAAATCCTCTTATCCTCCTCGCTATAGGTTAAATAGTATCCGCTCGGGCAGGATATGACACAGGGTCAAATTTTAAGCGGTGTTTAACAGGTTTGAATTCAGAGTTTTCCTTCTCCTAGACTAGTTGCCTCACTAAGGCTGAAGAAATCAGTCTGCCCTATTATTTACCCATAGCTGGAGGGAGAATAATTGGATTCATATCTTTCCCAAGGGTATTAGTGCTATGTGCAATGCCATCAGTCTGGTCCAGGATTTGAACTCGTGTCACCGTGTCCATTTCCTACGACGATAACCATTACGCCACGGTTAAATAGTATCACTACTGTTCTTCTTGAAAGATGGCTTTGGCATTAAAAAACCATCAAAGCTTGATATGCCATAAAACATAGAAACCAAACCAGTTCATTTTTGTCACATGGTTCAATCTCGTGCCAAATTATAAAATCGAAGTTCAGCTTTGTGTTGTCATTCATTCATCTCTTGTCTGATGAGTGTGTCCATTCACGTATGGTATTTTATTTTCAGTCATGTAAACAAACGAGCATGATAACCCTTTTATAAGTCTCATAAATTTTAATGACATATCAACCCACCTTGGTTTATTTAATATCTAGATGTTTGAGACTTGCATATATTTTACATTTATATTTAATTTTTTTTGGTCGAGCCATTGAAGATTTCTTTTACACTCTGTCATATAATATTGAGTATTCGTAAAAAAAATTCAAATAATCTGAAAATAGATCTATTTGATCTGAAGATAGGATTCTAATCCGTTGAGCTACTCCGCGTCTGAAAAGCACCTTGTTTGGTGTAATAGTGAGCAAGCTAGACTAGTGTTATATAATTGCGGAGGGATTTTTTTTATATTATCATTTTTTCGTTGGTTATATCTTATCTTTCGGTTTAGTTAGGCTTAGAACTGTTCAGTTTTGTGCATGGGTAGGGGCACACATTGAGAGCAGATGTTCACGCTCGTGCGGGGAGGATGTGACAATCACAGATGTCATAATAAAAACCCCTGATAGGATATGGGACTGGGGATGTGAATGACGCCATGCCAGGAAACGATGGGCTGAGGATTTTGGGTGATTTTTGAAAAAAAGCAGTGAGTTGAGATTTGGGGCTAGACGAGGAAGGTTGATTTTTGAACTGGGCCAGTCCAGTCCAGTGGATTACCGGATGCCCACGCGTTATTGGGTCAGATGGAAAAGTCAGCATAGTAAAGATTGTGTGTCTCTCTTTCCTCGTGTTGAAAACCTAAAAGTCAAGAAGGTAATAAAATTTTCGTACCTGAACTACCGAGTGTCGTCAGTGTTTCAAGTGTTTTTCGGATTCCTATGCCTATGAACGTTTTACATATATTTATATTTCACATATTCATATCTTGGTCCTATTTTGGTGGCGATATTACATTGGCAAACCTGTTCAAACGAGCTCAAGTCTCATTGGGTGTCTCTTTCATATGGCCTTGTGTCAAATCTAAGCAAACGAGCTCAGTAAATATATGCTACTCTGGGACTGATAAGACAAAGGAATAAAAGCAATGAAGAAGTACTCCTCACTCCTTAGAATTCCCGACTTGAAGCGTCACCACCCGAGGGTGTTTAGTGTTATACCCAAGACACCTCTTTATTGAGAAGGTTTCTTACACCTCTGCAGAAGATATAGTCATCTCAGTAACGCTTTTAGTTTATATACAAGGTGCACACGATAAGTTTCCAGACTTTTTTTGTATGGGCACTTTTATTGATAATACACACATGAAACTCTAGTCCCCTACGAAGTAATCTCCTCCAGCTGCAATGCACTTGTTGTACTGTTCCAACAACTTCTGAAAGGCCCAATGGAAGTCCTCTTGTGTGAGCGTGTCAATGACCTTCGTCACAGCCTCTTTCATCTACTCAATTGTCTCATAACGACAGTCTCTGAGCTTAGAGAATAACCAAAAGTCACAGGGAGCAAGGAGTGGACTATAGGGAGGCTGAGGAACTGTGTTAATGCCCATCTTGGTCAAATAGTCTGTGAACAGGATGGATTCATGGACTGGTGCATTGTCCTGGTGGAAATGCCACTGACCCGATTTGAAGACGGAATCTCTTCCTGAACTCCCTTAAAACCTCTACATAGTAACCCTTTGGCCAATCAACTCTGGTGTTCTGACTTCCATACTTCTCTCACACCTCTTATCATTCCTCACAGACTCCCTGGTTTCCTTGAATCTCTTATGCCACTCAAAAACTGATGCTCGATTCTTGCAAGATGGTCGAAAAGCAGTTTAAAGCATTCCATACGTTTTTGTGGCATTTTTTCCAAGTTTAAAACAGAATTTTATAGCATATCTTTCTTCTAAAGTGTCAGATTGCATTTTTGAAATTCACCAGCTGTAACACTCAGACTTTAGTAGGGTGTATTCGAATTGCTGCTGAAGGTGTTCCTTTGAACCTGAAATCATAAAAACTGATCAGTCATCTCATAAGATATATAGCAATAACATAGTGATTTTTAAGAGTTTATGACGATTTTAAATGCCCATACGAAAAAAGTCTGGAAACTTATCGTATGCCCCTCGTATATATATATATATATATATATATATATATATATATATATATATATATATATACGTTTGCCCAGTCGATTGGAGCTGTAGAATACACCGACTGCTTCTCTGCAGAGGGGTAATACCTCCCCAAACGAGTATCCTGGATATGACACTAAACAAACATAAGGTAACGTTCCAGTGATGTTGGAGCTTTGGGAAATGCGGAGCACCCCTTCACTGCCATTGCTCCCTGGTCTACTTTGGCCTGGAATGGTAGAACCTGATAGGGCACTATCTATGGGTTAAATACAACTAACTGCATTCATATGATAAACTAAATAGTTTGAATTAGAACTGTTTGACTAAACTGGATATCTTAATTATAAATATTTTGACAATTAATCTGTACTTACATTTAAATATCGTGCTTATGCTAAACTGAATTGTTTGAAATGGAACTGTTTTTGACATTGAAACTGTACTTACACTAAATTGATTTTTTGTGTAAACAAAATCTGTATTTATACTTAACTGAATTAGCTGAATTAGAACTGTTTTGATAATGAAGCAATGCACTCATACTAAACTGAATTTGAAATGGAGCTGACTATTTGCATAAAAATGGATTTGGCGTTAAATATCCTACAACGTTTGATATGCCATAAAACCCAACTAACCAATATACAAACCACACATACACACACACACACACACACCCACACATATATATATATATATATATATATATATATATATATATATATATATATCAATGGAGCCATGAAAATAATACCTCCAATTTATTTCCACCGAAACTACAACAGGTACATACGGCGCACACACACACACAAATAGAGTTAACGATGGTTAAATTGTAATCCTTTTAAATTGTTAATTTCGAGCAAGCATGTGCTTAATTTTAGATTTTGTCGACAGCACTGATGCTACCTACAAAATTTGAAAACGGCATTCACACAAGAAGTTTCAGAGTGTTGGTGCGTCAATCTGAAGATAGATATAGAAAACCAAACACCCGGTGCACAACAAGTCGTTTGGAGTGATCATTAGCGAAGGTGACGCTAGATTTTTATTCATCTTTCTACGTGGCCTCAGACTTAACACGTCAGCCTACATCAAGTGTCGTCATAGATTGAGAGGTTGACTGCTAGAAGACCCTTCGTTTGGCAGCAGGACACTGTCCATGCCATAGATGCAGGAAAAATAGATTTTAATCGTCCGAAAACTTTCCAAGGTATTTTCACGTAATTTTAGTAAATATATCTGATTGAGTGAGATGTCAGAGTTACTTTAATTTTTGCGTAATTTAGACGATACTTTAGCCATAACTCTCTCTCTCTCTCTCTCTCTCTCTCTATATATATATATATATATATATATATATATATATATATGTATATATATAAGCATGTTTGGTTGAATAATAAAGACACATTTTGTCTATATAGTTTTATTAAGATCCTTTCAAGTTCAGGATAAGTGTCTTGGTTTCAGAAACAAGACACTTATTAGGAAACTTGAAAGGATTTAATAAAATTATATATACAAAATGTGTCTTTAATATTTTATCAAACATACTTAAATGACAGACTGTTGTCTTACTACACACACACACACACACACACACACATATATATATATATGTATATATATATATATTTGCATGTATATATGTATCTATTATAACGGCAGATAGTTGCATTAGGAAAAAGGAAAGACGAGAGATTTGCGAAAGACAATCCCTCAAATGAGTAAAATATTTTCTCAGCCAGGAATCAGGTGTTTCTACATTCTTGTTTCATAACTTTATCTTTTTTTCTTTCTTTAGTTTTCTTTCTTTTCCCTCTCCCTGTTTCTTCTCTTTACCCATCCTAACTGCAACAATCTCATCATCAGATACCATTAACTTAACCGACCCTATCCTCAATCGACACTAGCCTCCTACCCTTTACCCCATCCCGCTAAATGTACTTCTCCTCCTCCAATGTCGATATTTCTAGTTTTTAACAGGTCTCAATCCCTCGACATTTGCCACCTGTATTCACTCCATCAAAAGACGACATTAAATTTGCTCGTCTAACCAGCATAAAACCCAGATATTTCCTGTCGAAGAATTCCATCTGCAAACTAGAAATCCTCTGCTCGTTTCCTTGTACCCAGCCATGCCCTGCGGACACCACAGGGAACATTATTCCTTTCATCTCAACGTCTATCATTTAAACACCGTCCTAAATCATCCCTAGCTAAAATATTTCCGCTTTTCGTTCCCAGTTCACTAAAATTTCTTTCTTTTTCTTTCGCCCGTGTTAGTCCTTTATGGTGTTTCTCTCCCTTTCAGAACAATGTGCTTTCTTTTAAATAAAATTTGGAAAAATGTCTCGTTATTTGCATCTCGTTTCCGACTGTCGTAGACACATACTTAATTTCATTTCTTTCTCTTTCCCTCGATTATTTTAACTCTTTTCCTAATTCTTTATTTCTCAGAATAGAAAGAAAGAAAAATGTCTGGCAACCATTCTTTCTTTCACCATGTTTCTTCCGGAGCCATTTTCTTCACTAATGTTCTAACGGGACCATCATTTCAGATATGACCTCTCACCTTTAACTCTAGACGCGTTTGTGTTGCTTCTCTTATCCCTCAGCGCCATTGACTCTTTAACTTTGAATCCCTTTGAATAACTTGCCTTCATATATCAATTAATCTACTCTCTATGAGAACATTTTCGGTTTTCAGGCTATCCATTCATACTCTTTAGAAAACCACCAGTGTTACAACAGCTATCACAATTATCTCGACTATGAACACAATTATACGAAACAAGACGATCCATGAATCCGTTGGGTTCCCGTACTAATTGCATTCCATGATGATATTGATAAGAAAGAATGAAAGATTTTCATAAATCTATCATCATCATCATCATGTCGTACCGCTAGCACGAATATCCCTGACCTTCTCTCGTCACTTCTCCCTATCGTTCATCGCCTCTGGCAGGTCTTCAGTGCTACATCCCGTATCCTCACATAGCTGCTGAATGTATGTTTGAGCTGGTCGTCCTGCTTTTGCCCGGCCATATGTGGGGGTCCATAGGAGTACATCACTCATGAGCTCATCCCTGCTTCTCCAGCTGTGTCCAGCATGTCTGGTTCGTCTAACTTGGATAGTTTTCGTGATAGGAGGCAGGTGGCCGTATAGTTGGTGCCTTGTGGGGTGTTGCCGCCAGAACTTGTTCAGCATTGCTCGCAGCATTCTTGTGTAATTGCCGTCTAGTTTCTTTTCCAGCCGTAATCTATCATAGTTTCTCTTTATATTGAGAATTTAAATCGCTAAAAGTCGTAAACAGACGTGACAAAAAAATCATATCAGGAAATGTATTTATTCTCACAGAGCTTTTTACACGTATTTCTCAGAGAAATCTTAGACTATATTGTCGGAGCTTAGAACACAGAGAGTGTATCCCTTACAAATGGGTAAGACCCATCCCCAAAAAATACAATGTTGCCACTGGTTACGTCACTAAATTACAATGGATGTTGAGGCTCCAATTCTGGAAATGTGGATAGTGCATATTACCTTTCATTGCCATTTTTCTCAGGTCCACTCTGACCTGGAGTGGTAATAACCATCAGTGTCCCATCTATGGGTCAAATAGATATGTGTGAAAATTATTCGTATTCCGTAGGATCGTGAAGACAAAATTCTTTAAAAAAAACACAAGGTAAAAATGAACGCACAATTTCTAGGTATAAAATAAACTTGGACAAGTTGATATGCCGTTAAAATCAATCAATCATTCATTCAATCAATGAAAAATTCACGCTATGACGCACCCTATTGCTGGTTTTCCTTTATATACAATAGAGTTTCTCAGCCACTGTTTCTGGAATTTTGAGTTTCGCTAGGGGTCACTTGGGGTTATGTAATGTAGTTAAACAGATTCGTAAAAGAGATTCTAATTAATAATTGCATATAATGATTTTTACTGTTATGGCCGCATAATTGTCCAAAAACCCATTTTCGACCTCTTTTGGCTCTATTTTTTTATCGATAGCCGCTGACTGGGCTTCTGCTAAGGAACTGTAAAGCCATATGTCTATTTTACTTTCTATCAGAAAGCTTTTTTGCTCTTTTTGCCCCCTTTCACATTATGTTTGTTCACGGAAAGAAATGTATATAATTCTGGCAGTTGAGATAGGTTTGTGCATCATTTCTTCTTTTTGATATTATTATATATATAAAAGGAATAAATAAGTGTTCCTTC
Source organism: Sepioteuthis lessoniana (assembly GCA_963585895.1). Taxonomy (NCBI): domain Eukaryota; kingdom Metazoa; phylum Mollusca; class Cephalopoda; order Myopsida; family Loliginidae; genus Sepioteuthis; species Sepioteuthis lessoniana. Next base: position 5,052,652 of record OY757921.1, on the reverse strand, counting down.
ATTGAAATTCTTGTTCGACCTGACGGTCATGATTTTAAGGATTTTTGGCGGGGGAACGGATTGTTTTTGATTTCTACTCAATTTGATTTTTTTGGGTTAGGTTGTGTGGTATTTTATGGTGTATCAACTATTGCAGATTATTTAATGCCAAATCCTGTTTATAGATATATATTAAATATATATTTGGACGCATTTTATAGATTAGAGAAAAGGAATATTATAAGTCTTGAGATTATTGGAAGCGGACATTGTCAAACAATCGGAGATGAAAGAAAAATTAGAAAAGAATATTTCTTGAGAACGAGAAAAATTCTTGAATCCAAACTCTGTGGCAGAGATCTCATCAAACGAATGAACACCCGGACTGTTCTCCTCATATGATTCTCTGGACCCTACTTCAAATTGACAAGAGAAAAACGCAGAAAAATAAACCAAAGGACAAGAAAATTGAGGACTGTACACGAGGCCTTAGTTCCGAGAGATGACAAAGATAGACTATATGTGTCAAGAAAAGGAGGGGAAGACTCGCAAGCATTGAAGGTAGCGTACATCTGTCAATACAAGGACTTGTGGACTACATGAAAAAGAGCAAAGAAAGACAAATTACAGCAGCCTGTAACGACACTGGAAATATACGAATAAAGAGAAAAAATTAAAAATCTACGAAGCAGAAATGTGGAAAAATCTGTATGAATATTCCCAGTGAAAAACTGGAAGATTACACACAAGAAAATGTGGACATAACTACGAAAGGGAAACCTAAAGAAAGAAACTAAATCTCTTCTAATAGCAGTGCAAAACAACGCCATAAGGACCAATTAAAGGGGAAGTAAATACAAGGTGCCTATGATAAGTTTCCAGACTTTTTTCGTATGGGCACTTTTATTGATAGTACATACATGAAACTCTAGTCCCCTTCGAAGTAGTCTCTTCCGGCTGCAATGCACTTGTTGTACCGTTCCAACATCTGGAAGGCCCCATGAAAGTCCTCTTGTGTGAGCGTGTCAATTACCTTCGTCACAGCATTTTCATCACCTCAATTGTCTCATAACGACAGCCTCTGAGTTTAGGGAATAACCAAAAGTCACAGGGAGCAAGGTCTGAACTATAGGGAGGGTGAAGAACTGTGTTGATGTCCATCTTGGTCAAATGGTCCGTGACAAGGATGGGGTTGTGGACTGGTATATGGTCTTGGTGGATATGTCATTGACCCGGTTTGAAGACTGCTGGTGTTGTATAGCCGTAATACAAATATAAGCAGAAACATAATCAAACACAATATACGAACTTCAATGAACAAACGAACAAAACACTTCTTTATAAAAATATATCTCTCACAATTTATTCTCGAAAAGGTGATGTTTCTTGTGTGTGAGCGGTGAGAGGAGACAAGGACAGACTGTTATCTTGACCCAAGTTCTTCTGACTATAGCAGCACTTCTTCCTCATCTTGGCTGGGTTGCTGGGTTGCATTGACGGCTCGGTCGAGGGTCAATATATAGCACTGGCTTCTTCCCGAGGAATCACTTCCCGAAAACCCTTGAAACCTTAACATAGTAACCATAACCCTAAGCCTTTGGCCAATCAACTCTGGTCTATTGACTTCCTTACTCCTCTCACACCTCTCATCATCACTCACAGGCTCTCTGCCTTCCTTGAATCTCTTATGCTACTCAAAAACTGATTCTTGATTCATGCAAGATGGTCGAAAAGCAGCCTGAAGTATTCCATACATTTTTGTGGCATTTTTTCCAAGTTTAAAACAGAATATTATTTCATACCGTTCTTCTAAAGAATCGAATTGAATTTTTGAAATTTACCAGCTGTGACAATCAGGCTTTAGTAGGGTGTATTCCAATTGCTGCTGTAGTTGTTCCTTTGCACCTGAAATCATAAAAATTGGTCAGTCATCTCATAATATGTGTAGTAATAAGATAGGGAACTTTCAAGAGTCTACGACAATTTTAAATGCCCATACAAAAATTTCTGGAAACTTATTGTATGCACCTCGTAATATGCACTGTTTAACAAATGTTGGTTTTATAGAGAAAGAGATGAAACGTTTAATCACATTGAAAACAAATGTAACAAAGTAGCCTATAAGGATTATAAGACGAGGCACAACTGAGTGTGAAAGGTGTTCCAATGGCAATTATGCTGGAGATTAAAATTGGATCATACTAAAAAATGACATATGCATAAACTAGAATCCGCCATAGAGAATGACTGGCATAAAATTCTCTGTGATTTTCAGACGTGAACGGATTACCTAATCCTGGCTACCAGACTAGACCTAGAGTTAATTAAAAAGAAAAAAAGAACCTTGTAGTAGAGTGGATTTTGCAGTTCTGTGGGACTACAGAATGAAATTAAAAGAAATCGAAAAGATAGATAGATACTTGGACCTTGCCGGGGAACAACAAATTTGAAAAATATGAGAATAACGGTGATACCAATTGTAGTTGGTGCACCAGGAACAATCTCCAAAGGTGTGGAAACGGACAAAAACCGTTGGAAACAAGAGAACGTATAGAGACCATCCTGACTACAGCTTTGTTAAGATCGGTTAAAATACTGAGAAGAGTCCTGTTGACATGCTGTCACTTAGTTTTCACTAAAAGACCACCAGATAAATCTGGTCTGAAATAAAAAACATGCAAGCGGTGATAAAATGATAAACGCCTCTTTATTCTATTGAATATTGATCATTTGATTCCAGACAGTGAAGTAGTTACAGGTATTGCTGTTTAAAACTAATTATTCTATCAGGCACGATTCATTCATTTGCATACAGTCAAATGGTTCAAAGTATTACTATGTAATACCAATAATACGATTTAGGCATACAGTTAAAGAGTTTCAAGTATTGCTATGTAATACCAATAATTCAATTTAGGCACACAGTTAAAGAGTTTCAAGTACTGCTATGTAATACCAATAATTCAATTTAGGCACACAGTTAAAGAGTTTCAAGTATTGCTATGTAATACCAATAATTCAATTTAGGCACACAGTTAAAGAGTTTTAAGTATTGCTATGTAATACCAATAATACGATTTAGGCATACAGTTAAAGAGTTTTAAGTATCGCAATTTAAGACTAATAATTCTATTCAAAATTATTCATTCCGTTCCAAGTAATTCTATGTATCACTAACAATTCAATTAAACATCAGTCAATTATTTACATACAGTAAATGATCAAACAGTACTGTTTATAATAAATTGATTTAACTTAAGTCATTTGTTTGTACTCAGTTTAATTGTCAAACAGTTCTATTCGACAGATACAAAGGACTCTATCAAGTGCTACCACTCTGGCCCAGAGTGGAATGTGGAACGCTGGCAATAAAGGGGTACTTCATATCCCCCACAGTTTCAGGACTTAAGCCTCATCATCAGATTGTTTAGTGTCATATTCAGGAAACTCTTTGAAGTAGTCTTACCCCTTATACAGAGATGGAGTCGGTGTATTCTTCAGCCAACAGGCCTCTTCTACAGATCAATAATAGCGAATGTGTACTATCGCTTAACACTTGTCATCATCATCATCATGTCATGCCGCCAGCACAGATTTCCCTGCCCCTTACTCGCCATCCGTCACTATCGTCTATTGCTCCCGGGAGGTCTTCAAGGCTATATCCTGTATCGGCACTGAGCTGTTGTATATAGGTTCGAGCTAGGCGTTTTTCCTTTGCTCGTCCATGTGAGTTCGTTCTTACTTCTCCAGCAGTGTCCCTCATGTCTGGTGTGTCTTACATGGATAGTTTTTGTGATAGGTGGTAGGTGGCCGTACAGCTGCTGCTTTGTCAGGCGCTGCCTCCAGGATTTTTTCAATGTTGCTCGACCCGGTCTTTGTAAACGGAATTAGAACGATATACCTCAATGAATTAAATAAAAGGTTCAATTCAATGTTCTGTGTACACTCCTGGGTTTGACATGAAATACCTGAAGAAGGTCAAAGGACATATCGGACGAAGCTTTGAGAGTATAACAAAGAAGATGAAGACGGTAGTTCGAATATTCAAAGTGATAAAGATTATCAAGCTTCATCTCAGAAATTTAGACAAATAAAATTAAGATTTTGAAGAAAAATGCAACTAGTGATTGAAAGTATTTCTTCTAAAACTTGAATTCATTAAGAAAAGAAAACGCTTCAATCGAGATTTTCTATTTTGTGACCCCCAATACATTTTGTGACCCCTATACACCTATCAAGATTTTCTATTTTGTGACCCCCAATACATTTTGTGACCCCTATACACCTATCAAGATTTCCTATTTTATGACCCCAATGCCTTTTGTGACCCCTATACATCTATTGAGATTTCCTATTTTGTGACCCCAATGCCTTTTGTGACCCCTATACATCTATCAAGATTTCCTATTTTGTGACCCCAATGCCTTTTGTGACCCCTATACATCTATCAAGATTTCCTATTTTGTGACCCCAATGCCTTTTGTGACCCCTATACATCTATCAAGATTTCCTATTTTGTGACCCCAATGCCTTTTGTGACCCCTATACATCTATCAAGATTTCCTATTTTGTGACCCCAATGCCTTTTGTGACCCCTATACATCTATCAAGATTTCCTATTTTGTGACCCCAATGCCTTTTGTGACCCCTATACATCTATCGAGATTTTCTATTTTGTGACCCCAAATGAACCCAAACAAAATGTAGAATCTTGAATGAGATTTGCGTTTTTGTGTTTCTTTTATTTTTCAGATCTTCGTTTGGTTCGGTTTTATGTCATATCAACCTTTGTAGGTTTTTTTAATAGCAAATCCATTTTTATACAAATCAACAGTTCTATTTCAAACAATTCCGTTTAGTTGACAAAAACATTTCTATTTCAAGCTATTTAGTTAAATCAAATATTTCTATTTCAAACAATTCAGTTTAGTATTAGTATAGATTTTGTTTACACTATTAAATGTCAAAACAGTTCTATTTCAAAATCTCATCACCATCATCATTACGTCGCACCCTCAGCACGGCTATCCTTGATTCTCTCACGCCACTATTCTCTATCGTCCATTGCTTCTGGCAGGTATTCAGGGCTACATCCTGTCTCGGCACAGAGCTGCTGTAAGTAAGTTCTAGCTGTCGTCCTGCCTTTGCTCGTCCATGCGAAGGGGTCCACAGGAGTACATCCCTTTTGAGTTTGTCAAACAATTCTGTTTAGCAAAACTACGCAGTTTAAGAGACAAAACAATCCCATCTTATTCAATTCAGTTTAGCATGAGTAAACAATTTTGTTCTGCTTGATGCATAGATATAAACCCTATCAGGTGATATCACTCCGGGCCTGAATGGACTTGGGAGTGATGGCAAGGAAGGGCTATTCTGCATTCCCCAAAGCTCCAGCATTACAAGAACCTCACTATCAGATTGCTTAGTGTCATATCTAAGACACTCTTTGGAGGAGGGGTCTTTACTCTCTGCAGAGAAACAGTCGATGTATTCTACAGACCGACCAAACTGGGCAATTATTTTTCAGAAACCTGTCAAAAGGTTCCAAAATCTGAATAATATTTTCCATTTAATATAATTTTATTATTGAAAGATTTTAAGACATTGCTGATGTTTTATTGTCTTTACATATCTTCCCTATATATTAGTCACAATTTTTTTCTTCCTATCACATCATACACGGGTCGATCCGAGTAAGATGCGATAAAAAAAAAACAACTAAAATGAAAAAGATGACAAAGGTATTTGTCAGAAGTAATAATTGCAGGATCGTTCTTGTTTTAAGACAACGGAAAACTGCAAACATATTAAACACATTCAGGTCCCATTTGCAAAACTAACTTAATAAACGAGTACTACTTGATGTCTACATGATAGCTGCTCTAGAATGTGAGGTGCAAGGATTTATTTGATTTTTTGTTCACTTTCGAGCGGAACAAAAAGAAAGATTGCCGCAATTTGCTCACTAAGTAATTCATCTTCGAATCTGATTCGAAGAGAGGTCTTTTTCCCTTTTTCCAATGTTCATTTCAAGATATTTATTAGAAAATATAAAAAGGTTTTCAATTTTTGTATTGATTGATTACAAAGCTGAAAAAAATAAAGTGACATTAATCTGGAGAAATGACATAATACAAGACAGATTAAATAAGTAAAAGGTTTTTGAAAAAATTGAAGAAAAAACACTATTCAAAATGCAATATATATATATATATATATATATATATATATATATATATATATATATATATATATTTTTATATATATATATAAATATATATATATTTATATAAGCAGTTATAAAGAAATAGAAATATACGTGATATAGATATACGTGCACATGTAAGTGGGAGTGTGTGTGTGTTTTTAAGTGTGTATGTATCTGTGTAATCAGGTGCGCGCGTGTGCGTAAATATAAACACACACACACATGCCTGTTTCATGTTTACTTTTAAAGTAAATAGAGAATGCGCATTCAAATTTATTCAAAACTTATTTATTTATATACTTATTTATTGATTGAATGAATAATTCATTTCATTAGATTGTATATACGTATTTTCCCAACAGAAGTGTTGGGAATATTCTCAAATAAAGAAAATAAATGAAGAACATCATATATATATATATATATATATATATATATATATATATATATATATATATATATATATATATATGAAGGGAAAAGAAAGAATGAACTATATATATATATTTATATATATATACATATTATTCTCGAATTAATTCTCATTCCAAATATATATATATATATATATATATATATATATATATATATATATATATATATATTGATTTATTTAACATTGATGTTGAGAACATTACATACGCTCATTCATCATGCGTTTTTTTATATTTGATCAAGATTAAATCAAGCTTCCATATATACAAATTGATATTCAGATTGAAAGTTAAATAAGAACCGAATATATATGTGTACCATTGAATATTTCCCCGTCTCTTGAACAACGCATTCGTGTATCAGCTTGTTTATAAAAGTAATATTTTAATATCTTATATCTGGTGAATGATCCAATGTTTAACACGACTCTTCATCCAAAAAATATACATTACAGTAATTATTTTCCTTATCAAGGTTATATTCCTTAATATCAACTTTAAATTGAAGATTAAATAGCTTGTTAATAATTTTTATATTCGATAATAAGCTAATTATTCGAAATCACTAACAAGTTTTTTGATAAAATACTTCATAGTTAGATCATAGTATTCCAGCCTCCAGTAATATGTCTTCGAGGCTTTTACTTGGTAAAGTATTGGTACATTAGTACATTGATAGATTATTGTTGGAACATAAAACGATTGATGAATCTGATGTAATTTCTGGTTACAGAGTTTGACTCGTGGGCCAAAAAGAGTTCACTCATCAATCGAATTTATACCAATACTTAAAAGAAACAAAAAATAAATGCATTTTCCATCATATGTCTTTCTTCATTTTTTAAAGATAACTTTTGTTACATCTTAGTAGAGGGGTAAGACTCCCCTAACAAGTGTCCTAGATATGAGACTACACGATAGTGAGGCTTCAGTAATACGGGAGCTTTAGGGAATGCTGAGTACCCCTTTATTGCCATTGCTCCCAGGTCCACTCTGGCCTGGATGGGTAGCACCTGATAAGGTCCTCTCTATAGGTCAAATAAAACTAAACTGTGTATTCAGGCTAAAAAGAATTGCTTGAAATAGGACTGTATTAACATTTAAATCGAGTACTTACGGTAAACTGAATTGTTTGAAATTTAGTTCGATGTTAAATGGCGCGAAAAGGGTTTAAACGCCGTAAAATAGAACAACCAACTAACCAACCAACCAACTAACTAACCAACACACACACACACACACATATATATATATATAAATATATATATATATATATATATATATATATATATATATATATATATATATAACTATAAATATATAGTTGTACGGGATTTGAGTTTGATAAGTATCCAGAGAGTTCTCTAAGTTTCTTTATTTCTCTGTCTTTCTCTCTCTCTCTCTCTCTCTCTCTATATATATATATATACTATATATATATATATATATTGTATACATCTTATTTTTTCTTTTTCAATCACCCTTTATTCCAATTTTTTCTTCATTTGATTTTTTCTTTCTATTTAAAACAACTTTCCAAAGGATCAAAAGTTTCGATCCCTACGTAAAAATCCCGTTATAATTGACAGATATTATGTAAATATCTGAGGAAACGAATAATCGACATAAAAATAATATTTACTGTTTTTCTGTCCGGCAAATCACGAGTTGAGAATGCAGGAGTATTGGTTGAAAGAAAGAAAGAAAGAAAGAAAGAAAGAAAGAAAGAAGTGTGGAAAAAATTAACTTGCAAAAGAAAGAAAGAAAGAAAGAAAGAAAGAAAGAAGTCATGCAACTAGAAAGAAAGAAAAAAAGAAAGAAAGATGGAAAAACATTAAGTGGCAAAAGAAAGAAAGAATGAAAGAAATAAGTCATGCAACTAGAAAGAAAGAAAGAAGTGTGGAAAAAATTAAGTTGCATAAGCCTTGACCGACAGCCACCAAACTAAAATACACCCGACCTGATACATGTACGAGGAGCATACGATAAGTTTCCAGTCTTTTTTCGTATAGGCATTTAAAATTGTCGTAGAACCTTATAAATTCAGTATGTTATTGCTATACAATTTATGAGATGACTGACCAATTGTGATGATTTCAGATTCAAATCAACAGCAGCAACAGGAATTGGAATACACCCTACTAAAGCCTGATTGTCACAGCTGGTGACACTTTGTAAGAACGATATGCAATAACATTCTGTTTTAAACTTGGAAAAAATGCCACAGAAAAGTATGGAATGCTTCAGACTGCTTTTCGACAATCTTGCAGGAATGCAGGAGCATCAGTTTTTGAGTGGCATAAGAGATTCAAGGAAGGAAAGGAGTCTGTGAGGGATGATGAGAGGTGTGGGAGAAATAAGGAAGTCAATACACCAGAGTTGATTTGCCAAAGGTTTAGGATTAGGGTTAATATGTTGAAGTTTTAAGGGAGTTCAGGAAGAGACTTTTATTGATAGTACACACATGAAACTCTAGTCCTCTTCGAAATAATCTCCTCCAGCTGCAATGCACTTGTTCTACCGTTCCAACAACTTCTGAAATGCTCCATGGAAGTCCTCTTGTGTAAGCGTGTCAATGACCTTCGTCACAGCCTCTTACATCTCAATTGTCTCAAAACGTCAGCCTCTGAGCTTAGGGAATAAGCAAAAGTCACAGCGAGCAAGGTCTGGACTATAGGGAGGATGAGGAACTGTCATGAAGTTCATCTAAGTCAAATAGTCTGTGACTAGGATTGAGTTGTGGACTGGTGCATTGTCCTCGTGACCTGATTTGAAGAGTGTTGGCCTCTTCCAACGGAATCTCTTCTTGAACTCCCTTAAAACTTCAACATAGTAATTCTAACCCTAACCCTAACCCTTTGGCCAATCAACCCTGGTGTATTGACATCCTTACTCCTCCCACACCTCTCATCATCCTTCACAGACTCTCTGCCTTCCTTAAATCTCTTATGCCACTCAAAAACTGATGCTCGATTCAGGCAAGATGCTCCAAAAGCAGTCTGAAGCATTCCATACGTTTCTGTGGTATTTTTTCAAAGTTTAAAACATAATTTTATTGCATATCCTTCTTCTAAAGTGTCCTCACGTCCAGATTCCATTTTTTAAATTTATCAGCTGGGACAATCAGGCTTTTGTAGGGTGTATTCCAATTCCTGTTGTAGCTGTTCGTTTGATGCTGAAATCATAAAAAATAGGTCAGTCATCTCATAAGATATATAGCAATAACAAAGAGAATTTTCAAGAGTCTACGATAATTATAAATGACTGTAAAAAAAGTCTGGAAACATATTAAATGCACCACGTATACGTATGAACAGGATTTGGCATTGGATAACCTACGAGGGTTAATATGCCATAAGATAAAACCAGCCAACTACTTTGGCAAGTAATTGTTTTATGAAAGACATATAAGCGTACGTTGGTGTTTTGATTGAACTTCATTTTTCTTCTTTCTTATTTCTAATACAATGAGATAGTCTCAAGTAGAAATCCATTCTAATTGTTACATAGCCATATACACGAATATGGCCATGTGCGAAATGGATGAAATGTACATCGAAATGTTGATTACGAAAGAACATAGGAATCTTGGAATTCGAAAACACGTAATGACTTCTTGTTCAGGTACGAAACCTTTTTAATAACTTTGAGTTAAAGGTTTCGACGTAAGGAGGAGAGACACAATCTTCTATGATGTCTTATTCATTTGGACCCCATCTCGTGCGGCCCCCATAGGGCGCAAGTTCGTCTCGCGTCTGCGAGCTCCAAAAGTCGATCCTTCTCATTTGGCGTCTAGTACCCGACTCTTATTTTCTTCAAATTCTCACACAAAACTCCGTGCGCTTCCGGTGCGTGACGTCACCCGCACCTCGTCACCCCGTATCGTCTCGGACTATTATGACATCTGAGTGACACCTTCATCCGCCCGCGTTAATACCTGCCTCAATGTTGCACCTAACTAACCCATGTGCTGAGCCGAAAGGTTCTCAGCCTAACTAAACTCAAAAGCATGAGCCGAAATCCCTTGGCTATTTTATAATATAATTAAGTCGACGAAATTATAGCTACCTCAAAGCCACACTCAAGAGAGGTGCCCGTGGTGTAGTCGTTATCGCCGTAGGAAATGAACACGGCGATACGAGTTCAAATCCTGGACGAGACTGATTGCATTTCACATAGCACTAATACCCTTGGGAAAGGTATGAATCCAATTATTCTCCCTCCAGCTATGGGTAAATAGTAGGACAGACTAGGTTCTTCAGCCTTGGTGAGGCAACTAGTCTAGGAGAAGGAAAACTCTGAATTCAAACCTGTTAAACTCCGCTTAAAAATTGACCTTGTGTCATATCCTGCCCGAGCGGAGGGGTTGGTAAATAGTAAGAGAATGGCATAAAGACATCCCTATCAAAACACTTCTAGGATTTTTCTAACCTTTCACAAAAACAGCGCTGGGAATTTTTACATCTCTTTAAGACTAGAAAACTTCTCGCTTCCAAAAATAAGTGGAATTTCAAACGAGATACAGAATTTCAAATTCTTATTTTTAAACATTTTGTAAACCTATCTATACAGTTTCGTTAAACAACGATAGACAAATACATAAGGAGTGAATATCTTCTCAGTCGTGAATATCTAGATTTACTTGTTGGAATTCGGGTAGCCAACAAATCCTCCAGTTTTAGAATTTAAGATACGTTTTGTCAGCATAAGACTGCAATGAAATTAGTGGCAATTTACTAAGCTTTTTGCTTAGATGTAGCACAAGGCCGCATGATTTGGGCACCCAATGAGAATCGAACTCACTCGTGTAGGTTTGCTAGTCTACCTTGCTAACCATTACACCACCAGAGGTGCCCTGCAATGAAATTAGTTGAATGATGATCATTTTCCCTTTCCTCATATATGCTCTAGTCATCGCTAATTGGCTGATCTCCTCCTGCTACCAACCGGTGAGTCCATCAATAATTCTTGGTAAATTATGGACAGCTTGTACTCTTTCATCGACTCTCACCCAAACAATCCAACACCCCTTGTTTGGTTGGGGGTATAAGATGGAATCTTCCACTTTACAAAGAAATGCATATTAAATCAAATAATGTTTATTTATCTATTTATTTATTTATTTATTTATTTATTTCTAAATTGTTATTCTATTTCTTTTTTTTTTAATTAGTATTATTTGTTTACATCTCTACTTAATCTTCGAGAGAAAGGATAATTAACACAAGAACACGGTTAGTGGTTTAGTTTTTGGTTAGGATTAATTGACTAGTTTAATGTCATATCCAGGACACGCGTTTCGGGGAAAGAGTTCTCATCACTCTCCTGAGATGCAGTCGATGTATTCTTCTGCCCTCGACGACAAATATGATGTTTAAAACATGCATTCTTTTCCTTCCTAAACAGCGATTGACAAATATTAAAGAAGTAAATATCTTCGCAGACATGAATGTCTATATTTACTTGAATGAATAAACAAAGAAGAGACAAGCGAAAAACATTATAAAAGCCTATCGCATCTGATTTAATTCATTAATTCAGTCACCTGAAATCGGAATGTGTATGCTACGACACACAGACAGATACTTGAAAAATCTTTTAGAGTTACTTTTCTGGCAATAACGAAAGAAATTAATGAGATCTGAAATATTTACAAACATGGCAAACAATTCTACCGTCACTAGATAAATACCAGTTCACACATAGCTAGTGTTTTTTTTTAATGACTATATATATATATATATATATATATATATATATATATATATATATATATGGCGTGAGCGTGTGAGTGTATATGCACGTGTGTTTTCGGATATATTTGCATGCATATAAATGAAAGTATTTATGCAAATGAGAGAAAGAAAGAGACTGTGCGTGTGAGTGAGAGGGATGTTACTGAAATAACAGATAAGAAGCAAACTCCATCAATCAAAAAGTTTTGTTGGTTTTGTTTTCACGGTTATTCCCTTACCGCGTCCCGATTCACGTAGCAACAAAAGAGAATTTCCGAAAATGCGAAACCCCCCCCCAAAGAAACACTCACACAAAAAAAATTTTAAAAATAGAACGTAAATTTATCGTTGGAATCGTGAAGTGAGTTCTCTGGAGACTTATTTAATACGTTGTTTTTAAGAATAATTCATACCAACAAATATTTCGAAACGAACGTGGTGATATATATATATATATATATATATATATATATATATGTATGTGTGTGTGTGTGTGTGTGTGTGCATAAATATATATATGTATATATATATATATATATATATATATATATATATATATATAAATTGTCTAAGGAGTAATCAATAGGAAGATAGGAAGCACTGTTTACAGTAACATCGTTTTTGGAGGAAGTCTATTATCATGGGCTTTTTATGTCTCAGAAGACAGTCAGCGTAACCTTCTTTTCTGCCCGCTTTTTTTTTATCGCAGATTCAGTGTGTTTCTACTCCATAGACTGTCTTTTCGACTCAGACTCGTAGTTGCAAACCTATTTTTGACCTTACTCAATGAAAAAAGGGATTAACAAAAAAAAATATTTCTCCCTCTCTTTCTCTCTCTCTCTCTCTCTATATATATATATATATATATGAGAGTCATTCAATAAATAAGGAGAATTTTTCCCAAGTAGTTGGCTACAGGAAGTACCATTTAAAGTACTAAAAACCCACTAGTAATGAATTCTTTCATGTTCAAGAGGACAGTCAGCATAACTTTCTTTTCTGATCACTACGCCCGAAACTTTTTCTTTACTGGAGAGTCAGTGTGTTTCTACTCCATGAACTGTCTTTTCGACTCAGACTCATAGTTGCAAACCCATGTTTGACCTTACTCTATGAAAAATGGGATTAACAACAAAAAATATTTCTCCCTCTCTCTCTCTCTCTCTAGTCACTTGATGCTACAATTTCTTACGCGGGATTATTAGCATCGTAAAACCACACAATTGTTAATTAAACATTGGCCTAACTCGTCTTTAAATAACGCATCAGGGTTTGACATGCCATCAAACCGACCATCATTGACCATTTTTTCATTCATAAATTCACAGGCTTTCTAAACAGTTTTCCCTTGTGTGACTACAAAATACTCACTTCACGCAAAAGGATATCATTCATATTGTTGAGGGAAACAAACACAGACTTTCAAATGACATCCGTATATTTATTTGGCTGACTATCAAGCTATAAATTTATTTATTTATTTATCTATTTGCTTAATTCCTCATCTTAAAAGGTTATTTTTATTCCGATACAGTTTGTTTGAAACATATTTATTAATCTAAATCACTAGAGACTTATTGATTTAACATTTTTGTTTTTGTCAGATTCCAAAGAAACAAAAATTGTTAAATTATTATTTTCTTTTTTTTTGTTTTTGCTTTTTTGATTAACCCATTAAAAAGATATACATGATGTGTTATTTCAACATGAGAATGTGAGTCTATGAAGGACAAAAAAACTCTTAACCATATTAGCTCTCTAACCCGGTATCTTTTTAACTATCCCTGTCTATTCATATCTATCAATAAGAGGTGTTCTAAGACAAACAAAAACGAAGTTTTTTAAGTTACCTCTAATAAAGAATCAAAAAGGATTATGTGCCAAAACCATTGAATTACGGGATGATCATAAAAGATATGTATATTTTCTTCCTATTGATCATGCCCATATTTGACGGATTTAAAACAGTATAATTTGCTATCTATCTATCTGTTGTATCCTTGAAAAGGCTTACAATATACAAGGTTGTTAGTTGAACGGAAGGAACAACCAACACGATAGTAGATGACAGAAAGAAAGGTTTATTGCAATTGAGAGTTCAATAAGTAGATAAACAGAGATTAATAAGACATTACCAATCTCCGAAACAAGAAACCGGTGCAACGCGGTGCACCCAACAAATAGTCTTCTGTTTTACTAAGTCCACATTGAAAAGAGGAGGAGTCGAATGTTTTATTGCAACACTATCGAGAATTATTTAGATTCTTTCCATGTCTGATGAATGTGTATGGTTTATTAAGTAAAATAAAAGTGTTTGTTTCGATATAAAATTTCTTGAAGCACCTATCCATTGTTTGGAACATTTTTTTTTCCTGCTGTAAGTCAGACAACATCACAATTCTTCCAATTCTTCCTTATCTTTCAGAACAATGAAATGCTTTAAGCGCCGTTTGCAATCATCTAAGATATAGGAATTATGGGATTAAATAAATCGTAATACGAACCAAAATTATCCGATAAATACAGTGGATGAGTGAAAAAAAATCTTTTCCGTGCTGCACTGTTTTCTCAGCAAATACATGTAAACACACACACACACACACACATATATATATATATATATATATAAGTAAAATATATTTTTGACATGTATGTATTTACCGACCCCTCCAGACAGGCATGATGTGACACACGGTCAGTTTTTTAAGAATATTTTAACTGGTTTGGATTCAGAGTTTTCCTTCTCCTAGACTGGTTACCTAACCACGGCTGAAAAACACAATTTGCCCTGCTATTTACATATAGCTGGAGGGAGAATTAAAATATTCATACATTTTCCATTGGGTATTAGTGTTTGTGAAATGTAATCAAACTCGTCCTTGATTTGAACCCGTGTCACCGCGTCAGTTTCCAACGACAATAACCAGTACATCACGGGCATCTCCATATTTTTGACGTGTAGGCTAGCATTCAAGTTAAGACTAGGGTGGAAAACTACAACCCTGTCAACCAGTATGGTTCTCATTGACTTGTTAGATAACCAAAACAATTGTAAATTCAGAAATGTTTGTCAGTTAGTGAGAAACTCTCATCACGAGAAGTTGAACGATCCATCTTGCTCTAACTTATATCGTGTTAAAGCTGAGCGGGTAATGATCGAAAGTTGTCAATAGTTAAAAAGTAAAATGTGCCCTTGAAATATTGGTCGCAGTGTTGTTCCTCAGCAACGAATAAAAATAAAGATGGCCGCACAATGAGATATCATTGCGAATGTGTGATCAAAATAAGTTAGCGACCATAGTCGAGGGTGACCCGAAGGCTCCCTTTTCGATAGTTACTACACCAAGGTGTAGGGGAGGGCGCTACTCCATTCCCAGGATTGCTCCACTTTACCCTTGAACCGTACCTTATAATGCTGAGTGTTAAGCAAGGTGGTATCAAGTACCATTTTTAAAGTCTTTGGTATGACTCGACCTGGGATTGAACCCAGGTCTCCCGGGCCATTGGCGAACACTCTAACCGCTGGGCCAATGTAAGAAACGAAATGATGTAAAAAAAAAAGATGGGAGCTGACCAATTGTTCGAATAAGGACAATATCCATTTAAAATAGAACGTAGGTCGATCGACCAAAAGTCTGTACAATATGTCCGAATTAGTGCCTTTACCATAATAGAATAAACATTGAAAGTTGACTGTGATATTTTTGTTATTTTTTTTTAATTGTGTAATGTATGCTGACCGATGTACAAAAGGAACGATGACGATGTAAAGTAATTAGAGAAATATTTTAGCAGAAAGCAATGGTAGCCTGTGAATTGAGAAGAGAATTAAAAAGAAATTCATAACTTGACGTTTATAAATGACATAGAATTCCTTGATTGTCTTGACTGCTGTCAATCATCCGTCACTCGTGATAGATCCTCTTGATTGCTTCTAGAGTCCGAACAGAACTTACGTAGGGAAAATCAACTGATTTCTGTACAAAAACTGTTAATTTTTAAGCAAAAAAAAAAATAAAGCTTCAGAAGCTGTAATTTTTGTATTTTTATTTCTCCTTTTATTTTTACCAATCAAGAATTAGTTGTCTAAATTTCTGAGACGAAGCGTGATGATTTTTATCATTAAGTATTTTCAGACTATTGTCTCCATCTTTATTGTTATATCCACAACGTTTCGACATTTATGTCCTCCGGCCTTCTTCAGGTGTTTGTCGAACTCGGGAACCTTCACGGAACTTCGAACAAGGTCCTTTATTGAATTCACGGGGGTCACCGGTTCTGATTCCGTTAGCCATAACTGGGTACAAGCGTTAAGTATTCCTGTATTGTTATTCGCCTGCAGTCAGGATTGAACCTGCAACCTCCTGATGATTGTCTCCTTATAACCGTTACGCTATGTGTCCAGCTGGACAATTCAGAGTGAATTTTTAAGACTTATAAACGTAATGTTCTCACTTGACAAGGATTAATACTATTATGTATGATTTTTTACCAGTGCTCATATTCAAATTTTCTTTTTTTACAATCAGAACTTATGCACTGTTCAAAAAATTTCTTTGAGATTTCGCTGATGTCACTGTTTGAATGTCCCGCAAAATTTGAAAGCTCAAAACCCAAAATTATTTCAGAAATATTTTCCTTCCTTCATTGTTTAAAATAGACTTTGTAATAAAACGTAGATCATCCATTTTTTAAAAATCTAATTTCGAGCCATCCTCAGTCAAGCGATAAAATAGATGATTCTTCAAGAGACTCTTAGATTCATTCTGTAAATCTACAAAAATTTTGCATTTATTTCTTTGAAGTGAAAATCTAACATTCTCTTCCTTCAAGAATACATTTAATTCCAACAATGTTTGATAAATATTTTGTTCACATCGATATGCTAATACTACCATTACAGTCTTCCCTTGAGGATAATTCTTTGTGGCATTCACTTACATATTAGCGCATAGGTATACTTTCTCCCCTACATAGTGACACACTCACACACAGATCTTTTACCCACACAAAATCATTCAACCAGATTTAGACAATGCAACCTGCAACATTGAATGCATGGACTTTTCTTTTTCGTAATGTAACTGTTGGAGAATATTTACGCTCAAACTAATATCATATTTTCTTACAATGAAAAAACTTTTATTTTTCAACAAACCTTTTTACACAAGCTGAAGAAATGAAATTCATTCAATTTGTAGATCTTTTATTATTCAATCATTTTCTCACTTTTTCCCGCTACATATGTTTGATCCATGCCGGTCGATCAATACAGGCTTGTCAATGAATAGCAGTCCATCGGAAAATTTCGTTCATGGGTTTCTTCTCCCTTCATGAGTACCCAAAATGTCCGGTTCGTATTACTTGGATTTTTTGTGAGATGGGAGGTAAGTGACCGTACAGTGGTTGTTTTGAGGTTAGCTTTTCCCTGGATTTGATCAAAGTAACATGTAATATTGCTGCCTTGTTCCCATCTTGCATTTTCTAGTGCGTTTTGTTAGAGTCAAAGTGGTCTATCCATAAACATCAGGTGCGTTAAAAATATCGAGACTGAAGTAATAGTAGCATAGACAGAAATTGTGGGATAATGAATATACTTAAATAGATAGATAGATAGATATGAACACAATGATAGATAGATAGATAGATATGAACAGATAGATAGATAGATAGATAGATAGATAGATCAAACCACGATATATGAATCCAAAGTAACGGAGATTGGCAGAAAACCTTTAGTTGATGGAAAATATATCAAAAGTATATTTCAATTCAAATCAGAAAAATTTCATTAAAAAAATTAAACTGTATATGAAATAAATCTAAGAGAGAGATTCAAATAAGGAAAATACAATGATACTAAGTAAAACAAAACAAAGAAAATGTTTGATAAGCAAAATAAAAATAATTTGTAGGAATAGCAACACTTCAGTACGTTTGTAATGTAACTTAAAAAAATGTCCACTAAAAAGGCGCAGAAGTAAAATCATTTTGTCGGAACCCGGTCATGTTCCAAGAGGGAGATATAATTTTCCAAGAATAGCTTTTTATTTTTTGCTCGCATGCATTCGTATTTGATTGGAAGAGATAGTGTTTTGCAGGAAAAGATTTATTGTTGTCAACACATCTATTGAACAAAAAATAAAGTCCCAATTATAATATATAGCAACAAGGAAAGTACAGTAAATAATCCAGTATTGATTGACATTAAACTCAGCTGAAAAAGACAGCGGAAATAAAACTTCAAACGCAATAGAAATGAAAATTTAAAAAAAAACAACAGACGTTAGTTTTTCATTTTTTTTTTTTTTTTTTTTTTTTCATTTTTAGAAAGCAGTGGAAAGAAAATAAATACGAAAATTGAAAATACACGAAGAAAAGAAATAATTTTATTAAAAATCACCAAAGAAGGAACAACAAAAGAAAATAATGTTTTGAATGAAATATTTAAAAAAAACAATTAAGGAAGGAAGAAGTAGAAGAAAGTATAAGTAAGTAAGTAGGCGACCATAGTCGAGGGTGACCCGAAGGCTCCCTTTTCGATAGCTTACTACACCAAGGTGTAGGGGAGGGCGCTACTCCTTTCCCTGGATTGCTCCACTTTACCCTTGATCCGTACCTTATAATGCTGAGTGTTAAGCAAGGAGGCATCAAGTACCATTTTTTGAGTCTTTGGTATGACTCGACCTGGGATTGAACCCAGGTCTCCCGGGCGATTGGCGAACACTCTAACCGCTAGGCCAATATATATTACGAATTAATCCAGAACGTGATAGAAAAAAGTGGTGCCATGAGTAAAAGAAAACTCTTTTCGAAAAAGAACAAATGAAGGATTCGAATTGCAGATTTGAATAAAAGATATTAAAAGAATCAAAAGAAAGAAAGAAAGAATGAAAGAATCAAACTGAAAAAAGTAACTATATAAAGGAAAGAAAGATTTTTTTTAATTAAAGGGGGAACGGAAAAAACAAAAACAAAGACATTAAGAAAGAAGTAAAGAAAGAAAAAGAAAAAAAGGAAATAGATAAAGAAAAGAAGAAACAAACAAATAATAAAAAGCGGATGGAAAGAAAGAAAAATATCAGAACTAAATAAGAATAAAGAAGAAACTATTGATTACAGCTTATTTTATAAAGATCAGATCTTTTCTTCCTGTTAGTTTTGCAAAAGATTGCACATAGTAGCGAAATTGGACATTGCTGGAGAAGCAGAGATGAACTCATAAGAGATGTACTCTTATGGATCCCCACACACGGCCGCGCAAAAGCAGGACGACCAGCACGAACGTACATTCAGCAGCTGTGTGAGGATACAGGATGTTGTCCTGAAGACCTGCCTAGGGCGATGAACGATAGGGAGGGGTGGCGAGAGAGGGTCAGGGATATCCGTGCTGCCAGCACGATATGATGATGATGATGATGATGAAAATAGCTTTCAAATGTTTTGAAGGACCAACGATATTAAAGCCAAAATAGATAAGCGGAAACAAAATAGCAAATGTTGGTTATGGGGTGATAAAGACGAAACGTTCCGTTATGTAATAACATCATCATCATTATGTCGCACTATCAGCACGGATATTCCTGACCCTTTCTCGTCACCTTTCTTTATCGTCCATTACTTCCAGCAGGTCTTCCAGGCTACATACCGTATCGTCACAGAGCTGTTATATATAGGTTCGAGCTGGTCGTCCTGCCTTCGCTCGTCCATGTGAAGGGGTCCACAGGAGTACATCACTTATGAGTTCTTCCCTACTTCTCCAGCAGTGTCCCACATGTCTGGTTCTTTTAACTTGGATAATTTTCGTGATGGGTGGTAGGTGTCCGTACAGCTGCTGCTTTGTGGGGTGCTGCCTTCAGTACTAGTTCAATATTGCTCGCAGCATCCTAGTGTATTTGCTGTCAAGCTTTTTCTCCATACGTTTAGTTAGAGTCCATGTAGAACATCCATACGGCAGTATCGATACGACCACTGCTTGGAAAAAACTGCGTTTTATTTTATCGGTCATGTCTGACTTCCGTATAACCGATAGTCTATCTATAGCTGTCCATGCCTTTGCTAGTCCTGTGTTGATGTCTTTCTCGATTGATGAGACACTACTTCCTTGGAAGGTGAATTTGTCTACTAGTTTCAGAGAGCCACCGTTTAGTATGGTGATGTCACCTGTTTGATTAAAGCAAATATATTCCATCTTGTCTGCATTGACATGTAGGCCTATACCTGCAGCTTCTCGTTCCTGACCATGTAGCAGGGTTTCGGCTTGGGTGGATGCATTTGCCAGAAGCGCTACGTAATCAGTGTAGTCCGCGTCCGAAATTATTTGGGCGGGATACCTTCTGCTACTTTCCTTTGTTAGCTTGAAACTGTTTTATTTCATTTTATCAATAGATGTTCTAAGCACGTAATCTAGATTGATGATAAAGAGGTAAGGGGCTAATGTATCTCATTGCAGTACACATGCTACAATGCTGAAGTAGTCTCTGTCTCCATCCAGGGTCCAGGCAGCGGTCGTATCGATACTGCTGTATGGATGCACTACTTGGACGCTAACTAAACGGCTGGAGAAGAAGCTAGACGGTAATTACACAAGAATGCTGCGAGCAATATTGGACAAGTTCTGGCGGTAACATCCAACAAGGCACCAACTATATGGCCATCTGCCTCCCATCACGAAAACTATCCAAGTTAGACGAACCAGACATGCAGGACACTGCTGGAGAAGCAGGGACGAGCTCATAAGTGATGTACTCCTGCAACGATTTTTGTGGGTAGGCCGAAGGCGAGCACTATTTACTCCAAATTTCCTCTTTCTATGGAGTCAAAGGCCTTGGTGAAGTCGACAAATAATATCGTGGCCTGTAAGTTTTGCACGTACATCTTCGAGAATTAGACGGATAGTCAAAATTTGTGACGTCGTGGATCTATTCCTCCGAAAGCCATTTTGGTTCTTCTTAAGTATGTTCTCAATTTTGGGTTCTATGCGGTTGCGTAGTTGAGCATTGTAGATCTTGGCCGCTATGATGCCCGTTTTAGGGAAGGGGAGAATGCATCCCTTTATCAATCTGTCTATTGTTTTTTGGTTATATACGGTATTACAAGTGTCGGCGCAGTATGTCGTCGAATTGCCAGGTCTTCCATACTTCAGGGGATAATTTATCGAGCCCGGCTGCTGTTCTATTTTTAATTTTTCTTAATTCTGCTTCGAATTCTTCTTGCATAAACGGTGCTAGTTAGATGTCTAATTGTTTACTTATAATTCTCGTGATTGCTTCGTGTGTAACTTTTGGAGGGTTTCTGAGTAAATTCTCGAAATATTGTTTCCATAGGTGTATTCGTTCTTGTTGGCTGGTAGCTTTCAGTTTAGCTTTCGCAGTTCTCTTCCTTCTGCTCACTTCGTTTACCGTTTGCAAAGCTATCCTTGATTGTCTGTCTTCAACCGAGTCTATTAGAAACTCGTATAATAACGGAATATAACAACTAAGCGCAAAAAAAATATAAGATTACACATAACTGGATGGGTAAGGTGATCCACTGGAAACTGTGCAAGAAATTGAATTTTGACCATATAAACGTTTGGTATTGACCTAGTTATAGTCAATAAAAAAGAGAACCTACGGGATTGTGAACTTTGCCGTCCCGGAAGACCACAGAGTAAAATTAAAAGAAATCGAAAAAGAAATTCAAAGAAATCGAAAAGAGAGATAAGTGCCTAGAACTTGCAAAAAAAAAAAAAGAAAAAGAAAATGGAACCTGAAGTTTTTGGTGATACCATCTGTAATTGGTGCGCTCGGAACAGTCCCTAAACGATTGATAAAGAGACTGGAATACTTGAAGGACAAGTGGAGAACATTGAGAGTACAGCATTATTAATATCGGCTAAAATACTGATAAGAGTCGTGGAGACTTGGGGAGGCTTGGTTTCACTTAAATTCCAGTGGAAAACCATCAGCTTTCGCTATTGTGGAAAAATCTCAAAGGAATAATAATAAAAATTGTAATAATAATAATGGGGCAACGATCGCCTTTATCATATTTTTTAAATAATTTCCCGAGGCATATAACCATTAAATTCTAATCACAGAAAGCTTCCTCATATATATATATGTGTATATATATATTCAGAGTTAATCAGGATCTAATCTCTTATTATAGGATGCAGATTGACTTTGAGCGTAAGGAACGTAGCAAGTAGCTTTTAAGCATGTAAAAGATAACAAGGAAGAAAAACTAGAAAGAAAAAACAAGAAAAAAAGAGGTAAGTAACCAAAAGACTGAAGAAATTAAAGAAAAATTGAAAAACAAAAAGAAGAAAGAAAGAAACAGAAGGCTATAATTTTAAACAAAGAAAGAAATTAAAAAAATGCAGGGTAGAGAAAAATATAAAAGTAAAATTAAAAATAATAAAGTTAAGTGAAATATTTAGATATCTAAATGAATAAATAACTGAACAAATATTTTGAGAAAAATAAATATAAAAAGGAAAATTCCGACTAATACAATCAATTTAGATTTTTAGAAAGAAAGAAAGAAAGAAAGAAAGAAAGCGTTTGAATTTAAAAAGTAAAGAAAAGGCTTTCAAATAAAATAGAAAGAAAACTTTGGTAAAAGAAAGAAAGAAAGAAAGAAAGAAAGAAAGAAAGAAAAAGCATTGAAATAAAATAGAAAGAAAAGCTTTTGAAAGAAAGAAAAAAGAAAGAAAGAAAGAAAGAAAGAAAGGGAAATTACTTGAAAAATTAAGAAAGAAAACCTTTAGTAAAAGAAAGAAAGAAAGAAAGAAAGAAAGCATTTAAAATAAAAAAGAAAGACAAAGCATTGAAATAAAATAGAAAGAAAATCTTTTGTGAGAAAGAAAGAAAGAAAGAAAGAAAGAAAGAAAGAAAGGGAAATCACTTAAAAAATAAAGAAAGAAAGAAAGAAAAAAGTAAGAAAGAAATAGCGAAAGAAGGAATGAAACTGTGAGTGTTGTAGAAAAAAGAAAAAAATTAAACGAAATAAAATGAAAGCAAATAAAATAAATTAAAACAATACGATATAAAGTGGCGTCAGGCGGTCTCAGGGTGAACAATGCCAGAACACAGGCTGATTGTCACAATCTGACATCAGCGTTGTGGACAAGTAGAGATATTATGAGAAACAGTCCTCATTTCAACAGATGTGGACAGATGCAAATGTGAAAGCCGACAAAAACGCTGTTTTGTTCTCGGCTTGTATTTTCATGTCACATTACTCTACAAGTTCAGAAATGCTTCAATCACTGAACGCCTTCTTTTCTTTACTCTTACCCTTTCTTTTTTTAACTTCTTATATTTTGGCTTTTTTTTTTTTTTCAATTCAGGTACTTTAAAGAACTCTTTATCTTATTTCATTTTCTTTTCTTTTGTATTTTTTCTTTTAAACTTTTGATTTGTAAATCCCTGTTCTCTTTTTCCACTTAATTTCTTTCTTATAAACTTACTGTCTTTCTCTGTCACAGCTTCACACACACACATACACACACACATACCACACACACACTCATACACATTATCTATCTATCCATCTATCTATCTATCTATCCCTTTTTTCAGGATTGAAAAATCCTCACCTTTCTTCTCTACATTTTTTTACAATTCAGGCTTTCCTTTCATTGAGCGTCCTTTCCTCTCTCTCTCTCTCTCTCTCTCTCTCTCTCCCAATCTCTTTCTTTCCTTCTCTCTCTCTTCCATTTTCTGTTTCTTTCATCTTTCTGTTTCTTTACATCGATGACCGTATTTCGTCTTTATTATATATATATATATATATATATATATATATATATATACGCTACTCGGAAAAGCTGGCAATGAGCTCTCTATTTAGTTGATAAGAGTTAAGCATGGACGTGCTGTAGTACAAAATAACTGTGATTACTTGATCAGGCATAAATTATTGACAAAAAAGTTTGCATTTTACTACGTGCTAGTGTGCTTGGAAAAGGCAAGTATTTATTTAATCACCCCTCATCCGAACCAAGTGCAGGATTCGACATCAAGTCATTTTTTAAAGCTGAGTTTAACAGATTTGAATTCAAATATTTCCTTCTCCTAAACCGGTTGTCATACCAAGGTGAAAGAGACCAATCTGCTCGACTGGCAGAGGAGAAATAGTCGGATATTAAACTTAAGTGAATTGAAAACCGCATCATCCAGGATTTGAACACGGTTCGCTGTCTCTTTACTATATAATTAACCGCTACGCTAAGAGGCATAAGTCTATTTCGTTTAAACGCTTGACTGAGCTCTAACGCCTTGGCCAGGCAAACTGTCTCGCAAAAACTCTGCTTTCAAAACCGGATAATATTTTTTGGAAGATCAATGGCAAATTTCTACACGATTGATCTATTATTAGCGAACCCAAAATGTGTGACAAGCTCAACACAATCCTTTCGCACAATAAAACAATCACCTGTACAGTCATTTGCTGAGATTTGGCTTGGTTAATGGTCTTCATAGATGCAACGAAGAAGCTTTATTATTATTATTATTATTATTATTCACCATACAATATTTTTTACTTCAGTTCTGACGTATAGTTTTTTTACTGGAGTCCGAGTTAAAGCAGGTCGCTAAAACTAATCTCAGTATTTTGGCCGATTTAACCAATGTCGTTATCTGGATGGTCTTGATTTGGCCTCTTATTTTCAAAAACTTCCTCTCTTTCCAAGCCTTTACGGACCGTTCCAAGTGCACCAATTACAATTGGTATCACCGTCACCTTCATGTTCCTCAGGTTTCTTAGTTCCCTGACAAAGTCATAATATTTGTCACCCTTTTTACTTTCTTTGAATTTCACTTTGTGGTCCACTGGTGCTTCAAAGTTCACTATACAGTGTGTTCTCTTCTTTTTTCGCTTTTTTTATTTTTGTGAGGTGGGAAATTATTACTAGATCTGGTCTCCTGGCGGGAATTAGTTGATTTATTTGTATTACAAAATCCAAAAGAATTTTACGCAGATTCTGGTTTGTGTATATAACTGCCATTTATTCATATAGTCAAATCTAATTTTCTTTCAGAATTTTCCGTGGATCACCTTTTTTACCGAATCGTGTCTCGCCTAATACTCCTTTTGTGCAAGTTGCTGAAATTTATTTTTTTATGACACAAATCATTTCATCGTTTCGCTATTATCGATTTTTACTTTAATCTATTTTTTTCCATTTGGCATCGTGCTGTGCTGCTGTTTGAAGAAATTGGGTTTCTCTCTTAAGGTTCCATTTTCTTAGCCATGACTGGATCTTCTTGTGTGATATTTTGCCCATTTGTTGCCTGAAATATCCATAGGGTTGTTTTTCTTCTCATTTCAAGTTTTTGTTGTTTCGTTTTCCATTATATTATCATTGCTGTTACGGGCCTTTCATTGCTCATTTGAAAGTCGTACTCAGGTCCTCGTATTGACGTTTTTTTTTTTTTTTTTAATTATACAACGTGTGAAAGCACGTGTGATACCCTATCCTCATCAGACGCCAACCAGGGGTGATAATACAGTTTCGGTAGCTCAAGGCAGTACTGCCCCTCCTGGTGCTACAAAGCAGCTTTTGCCACCGGACAGGGTATTAAGAGAATTATATATACATATTTATATATACGCCTGATCAATTAAAAGCATTTTTAGTGTGCAGTTTGTGATTTTAAAAAACAAACAAAAAAACGCGTTTACTTTCGGCCGTTAATGTTATTACGCGTTTACAGTAACCATTTATTACGTAATCACACGGGAATGGTGGTTCCGCGTGTATTTCCTTCATGCTGAAAACTTCTTGCTTTCGACCAAATCCAACTTGATGCATATTGAGCCGCAGTCTGAAGACGATTTGAAGCAACTTTCAAGCTGCGGCCAGTGATTCCTATTTTTGAAAGAAACGAAATAACTGAGTGTCCTAGAAAACCACGACGACTAACCTTAACCCGTATCTACACTCTCTTTAGTGCTAGTGAGTCCACTTCTTGCTTCTTTTATTGACACATATATTCCACGTCATCTCTTGGATGTAAGGCCTTGTATATCGTCATAAACTGTTTTGTCCTTTTGTCTATTTGTCTGAGTCGCTCCCTTGCCCATTTTAAGAATGGTTCCGAGCAACATTTAAAAGGAACAGCTCAGGTATTTATCGTTTTAATGATATTTCTGGCGCACAGCTTGGTTTCAAAAGGCTTCTTTGATAGTATCCGCTTTCAATATTCCCAAGAACTTGTAAATTTCCACTCTAAGCGTTCTGATTCTTCATTTTGCACTTCAATTTATTTAGGTTGTTTGTCTTTTTCTATGTTTCCTCATGAAGTTGGTGTATTTTTCTATGCCAAATTCAATTCCCATATCGTGGTTGTATATTCTTATTCTTTGCACCATATTCTTCAATTATTGTCCATTTTTTGTTTGATGTCGCCCATCTGCATAAAGTGATATATCTTTTCTTGCAATTTAGTCGGCTGTTCCTTTGGTTCCATTGTGGCAATCTTTCTATTCTTCTGGAAACAGTCTGCTAAACTAGTGAGTGACAGATCTCTTCTCTTTTCTCTACGTTTAGAATTCTCCACATCATAGGTAGATATGTTATTGGTCAATAGTTGCTGGAGATGGTTACTTTTTTTGTGTGTGTTTTTGTGGGAAATATTGTAATTTTCTGCTTAGTTATCCATTCTGATATTCTTTCTACTTCTGTTCAAGAACCACTTTGTCATGGATAGACGTGAATTTTTTAAACCAGAAACCAGGCATACCATCATGGCCCTGCGATAACCATTACAATACATTTTTCTGTCTTCCAGATGTAATTCATCTTGAAGGCCTACTTTGAGTCCTTGTGATTCTTTTTGAGTTTTATTCATCCATTCGGATTTTTCGTTTACATTCTCATTTCATAATTTATTCAAATATTATTTTGCTTCTTTTGCATCCAGTTGTTGATTTGTTCTGGCGAATTCTCCGCTTATTTCTTAAAAGAATTTTCTTTCGTTTTTCTTGAAAGTCCTTTTTTTGTATTATTTGATCCTGTCTCGGTATTTTTAAGTTTCCCCTCTTTTAGCGATATTTTTAAGTCTCCCCTCTTTTACCAATATTTTTTAAGTCTCGCCTCTTTTAGCAATATTTTTTAAGTCTCCCCTCTTTTACCAATATTTTTTAAGTCTCCCCTCGTTTACCAATATTTTTTAAGTCTCCCCTCTTTTACCAAAATTTTTTAAGTCTCCCCTCTTTTAGCAATATTTTTTAAGTCTCCCCTCTTTTAGCAATATTTTTTAAGTCTCCCCTCTTTTAGCAATATTTTTAAGTCTCCCCTCGTTTACCAATATTTTTTAAGTCTCCCCTCTTTTAGCAATATTTTTTAAGTCTCCCCTCTTTTAGCAATATTTTTTAAGTCTCCCCTCTTTTAGCAATATTTTTAAGTCTCGCCTCTTTTAGCAATATTTTTTAAGTCACCCCTCTTTTAAGAATATTTCTTAAGTCTCCCCTCTTTTAAGAATATTTTTTTAAGTTTCCCCTCTTTTACCAATATATTTTAAGTCCCTCGTCTTTTATCAATACTATTTTAAGTGTTCCCTCTTTTGCCAATATTTTTTTAAGTCTCCCCTCTTTTATCAATACTTTTTAAAGTCTCCCCTCTTTTATGAATATTTCTTAAGTCTCCCCTCTTTTACGAATATTTTTCAAAACTGAATTGCTTGAAATAGGATTGTTTTATGCATATAAACTGCGTACTTATGCTAAACTAGCTAAAATAGCGCGTTTTAGACATTTAAACTTTGGGAAATGCGAAGTACCTTTTCATTGTCATCACTCCCAGGTCCACTCTGACCCGGGGTGGTAGCACCTGATAGGGTCATATCTATGGGTCAAATAGAACTTAACTGAGTACTCATGCAAAACTGAATAGCTTGAAATAGGATTTTTTGGCACATAAACTGCGTACTTATGTTAATCTGAATTGTTTGAAATGGAATTGTTTTAGTATGCTAAACTAAATTGTAAGAAATGGAATTGTTTATATGAATAAAAATAGATTTGATAATAAAGAACTTACATGTTTGATTTGCCGTAAAACCAAACCAAACCAAAACAAAACATTTAGATGTTTTCTATCGAAAATATTCCAAGTTTTTTAAGTCTTTTAGGGATGTTGTTTTAGTCTGAATCTTTTTGTGAAGTACATTGTAATACATTCTGTGCTTGAGAAATTATTTTACTAGTGTATATTTTCACTATTTTACAACTATATCGTAAAAGGCATAATGTATCCTCATATAACCGTGTCGCTACGACTGCATAACTGCACAACTAAGCACTCGGAAAAAAAGTTTGTTATGATTTATGAGTTGATGCTGCGCGCAGTTTTAAGCGAATCATGGAAACAACACCCTACAAAACAGCAGGTGTACGGCAACATGCCTCCCATCTCACACAACATCCACGTAAGACAGCAAAATATGAGGGGCACTGCTGATAAAGCAAGGAAAAACTCACGTGCGATCTTCTTTTGTTTGCTCCCACACATAGACATACCAAGTTTGGCCGAACAGCAAATACCTATATTCATCTACTCTGTGTGGATACCTGATTCCGTCTTGAGGACTTGCCAAGAGCGAGTGACAATAGAGAAGAATGGTGATCGAGAAAAGAGAGAGATAGAGAGAGAGAGATAGAGAGAGAGAAAGAGAGAGAGAGAATCGAGGGAATCCGTGATATGAGCATTTGATGATACATATATACATATGTGCCTGTGTGTGTGCATGTAGAAAGAGAGAATAGTTGGTAGATAGGGTCTAGAAGACCTTGTGGCAAGGCACAGAAAAGCATAGTGATGAATTTCTAAACTCAGATGAAGCAAAATGACTCTTACCCAAATCATATCTTCAAAAATACTTGAGACAGAAGAAAACAACTAATAAAACCTTTTAAAACTTGTAAACAAGCTCGTTGCGTTCTGTTTCTCACATTCCTTCCACACAGACGGTCGTGTCACAACAAAAGAAGCAAGCAATCCTTCCGCGGGACGGACGTATTTTGTGTCTTCGCTAAACTGCAACGCATTCTAATTATCTGTTTCGTGAAGTTCTCTCTCTGAAGCATCCAAGTCGATGTTTATACTTTATAACGTTGAATCTCTAAATCCAAAATTCTCTGTTCGATCACTGAAATATATCCCTCTATGCCAACAAAAAATCTTTCCCTGCCCTACAAGAGCACATATAAGGCAGATGTTATAGGAAATATCATAACATATTTTCAATGAGTGGCCTATTATTTTTACTCCGTCTTTAATGTGAATTAAAATTTTTTTAAATTTATCGAATGAATCATATATGTGATAATCCGGGTTCTGTTTTTAGCTGGAAAATAAAAATATCTTTTTACACGAAATTCCCACTGCAATAGCAAAATATTATTTCGGTCGTGTCCTGTCCAGCATTCTTCTTGTATATTTTTTGGTGGAATCGGTGATTCCACACAAATGAAAATAATTTTTCGCGTTATGAATTAGTCACGTCATTTTCCTTTTTTTTTCTTGTTTCTATTTTTTTTTTTTTTTTTGCTTTTTTTTCTCCTCCTTAGATGTAGATTATCCATTCCTGTTTACGTTATGCGTTTGTCATATCCTGAGAAAAAATGACAACATAGACAAAGAAAAAGTCTGCCCAACACAAAATAATATTCTGCTTTATTTATTTTCTCTTTTCCCCACTTCTTTTTTTATTAGATATATGGCTTTACTTTTTAACTCTTTTTGAATATTGCATATACTGGAATGACTCAAAAGTTATACAATATTTGATATTTTTGCACAGTTCGGAAGCTCTGGGTGTTTTTGCTGAAGTTATGAAGATGACGAACCGCAGTTAACTGTAAAATACCGTACTCACCTGATACCCAATGAATGTAACTCAACTGATTTGCCTCCATGGCTTGTATCAAGACCACAGAATGCATACGCTTAGGCCTATTTTGCCTAATCGGTGAGGTTCTTACAACCTGAAAGGAATTTCTTTAAGCTGTAACTATAATAATTAAACAAATTACAAATCCTTATCTATATAGAGAGTCTCCGTGGCGCAATATTTAAAGCGTTTGACTGTGGCCTCGAAGTTGGCGAGTTCAAAGTTCATTCGCGTTTTAATGTTCATTTCGGACTACTACCCATGGGAAAGGTTTCGAACCTTCCCATCTCCACAACTATTTATTAATTAGTATCATTGCTGTTCTTCTAAAATGATGACATTGGTGTTAAATAACCCAAGGTTAATAAAAAAAATACCGGAATAACAACATTCCCAAAAGGTGCTTCTTAATCAAACCAACTATCGGAGATTGGAGACCAACATTGAGAAAATCCAGAAAGGAACAAGTCACTAACTCCCGATTACGCATTGGTCACACAAGACTTACAAACTTCTTTATTCTCAAACAAGAACAACCACCTCAATGTGTGACATATCAAACACCCTGCATTGTCATAAAGTATAAAGCTTTCACTCACATCAGAAAACGTGTGTTCAATGCAAATAATATGAAAGTTCTTTTTGAAAATATCTATATAAATGAAATTCAGCTCTTTTTGAAAGAAACAAAATTATATCAAAAAATATGATCATAAACCTTATCATACAAAGTAGCCTTGCAGCACAATTTCCAGTGATGCTGACATATCATCAAAACCGATAAAATTTAATAGTAAATATATAACGTGCCTTTTTCTTTAAACTCAGCAGAGAATAATCCCAGACGGGTTGACACGTCATTAAACCAAACCAAACTAAACGAACATTCATATCCCATTAAATATATATATATAAGCTGGCGACCATAGTCGAGGGTGACCCGAAGGCTCCCTTTTCGATAGCTACTACACCAAGGTGTAGGGGAGGGCGCTACTCCTTTCCCTGGATTGCTCCACTTTACCCTTGATCCGTACCTTACAATGCTGAGTGTTAAGCAAGGAGGCATCAAGCACCATTTTTTGAGTCTTTGGTATGACTCGACCTGGGATTGAACTCAGGTCTCCCGGGCCATTGGCGAACACTCTAACCGCTAGGCCAATGTCCGGTATTCCCATTAAATAAACAAGCCAAAACATCATGGTTCATAACTTAAAATGTAGTTAGTGATGAAATTTTGACCTGAAATTTTCACCGTATACTGTCCAAGCTATATGAACAACAATCATTGCTAAATCTTTTAAGGGGTGTCCTCGTGGTGTAATGGTCAAAGCGATTGACAGCGGAATCGTAGTACGTGAGTTCGTACTCCAGTCGCGCTATTACATTCACTTTCGGGCAAATACCCTTGGGAAAGGTATGAACCCCCTTATCCTCCCAGCTATGGGTTAAATAGTACCACTGCTGTTCTTCTAGGAGAATGGCTTTGGCATTAAATAACCTAAAAAGAGTTGATATGCCATTAAACAAAAGAAAGAAACTAAATCTTTTAAGTGCAAGAGATGATTATGTACAATGGCTGTTGCCTTACCAAACACGGATAAGAATCTGCCTTTAATCCACTCAATGGATAATCTTCGGGAAAACGCAGAATTATAGGCTATCTGCCCACGTTGTGTTTTAAAGATCCAGACAACGAATCAAACGCTAATCGGAGCTGCCGCTTTAGGAACTTGACGAATACCACCTCACAGTTGATTAAGAAAAAAATATGTGCCCAGAAATAAAAGAACATAGCTTTGCAACTATAATAGTATTTAGTGTATATTAAAGAAAATATCAGTTAACAGTTTTTACATAAGTACAATTCTGTTGTAGTTCTCAGAGACTAGCTTATCTCTTATCTTCTACTCAGACAGTTTAGTATAAAGAAAATATAAGGCGATTATGTTTCTTTTTCTTCACAGAATCGTATTTGGATGGCTTCCTCTTTTTTTTAATAAGCGCTGTCTGGTAGAAGATCAATAAATCTCAGAGCTGAAGAAGCTGTTTCCGCCTGTCTTCGATCTCGTCCAGTCCAAACTAATCCCGTTTCTCTTTCGGTTTAATTTATGTATATTCAGAATTCCATCAGAGTCGGAGTGGCGTGTGACTTTAAAAGACCATCAGTTTGCAGCAGAATTCTCTACCGAACTAGAAAAGTTTGTCTTGATCTGGTCAGTTAACTTCGAAATGTCAACACTTTGTTTCATAATTTCCCTTTTTCATCAAAAGAATCATATTTTTTCTTCTCATAACAATGACCTTGAAATGTTCACATTCCGTAATTCTATAAAGTCACTGAATAATTCTATATGTTAACAATTTCCTTCGATCAACACATTGAAAACTCTTTTTCCATAACACAAATATCATAACAGAAATTTTGCGATAAAATAAATAACACGATTTTTTTCTAGACGGCCTGATCAAATGCCATTACGCTGATATAAATTTGCAATGTATTTTCTACTGTCTTCTAAAATCCACATTAATTCCTTTTTCTTCCTCCAGGTATTAAACTCCTTCTAATAGTCCCTTAAGCCTACTGGCTTAAATTTATATAGATATTTGATTAGAAAATAAAAGTTTTTTCATCTCTAGGCTGTGGTTGTCCAGTCACCTGGGGCAGCAGAATGCACCGACTGCATCTCTGCAAAGGAGTAAGACCCCCACCAACGAATGTCGTGGATATAACACAAAAAATATGATGATGAGGCTCCAGTGATGCCGAAGCTTTGGAGAATGCATCGCTTCTAAGTCCACTCTGATCTGGAATGTTAGCACCTGATAGGGCTCTATCTATGGGTCAAATAGAACCTAACTGAGTACTTATGCTAAACTGAATAGTTTGAAATAGAACTGTTTTATGTATAAAAATGGATTTGGCATTAAAAAATCTTCAGTGGTTGATATGCTATAAAACTAAACCAAAGTAGGCCGTGGAACTTTTTATGTACCTGTATAATATAGACTTAAAAAAAAAGTTTTACGCCAACTACACAAGAATGCTGGGAGGAATATTGAATAAATCCTGGATACAGTACCCCATAAAGCAGCAGTTGTTCGGCCACCTACCACCCATCACGAAAACTTTCAAATTTAGACGGACCAGTTCACTGCTAGAGAAATGGGGACGAACTCATAAGAGATGTATTCCTGTGGACCTCTTCATATGGACGAGCAAAGGCAGGATGACCAGCTCGAACCTACATACAGCAGCCCTGTGCCGATACGGGATATAGCCTGGA